>OY292402.1:21600463-22136463 GCA_958496205.1 Idaea biselata
ACAAATTTTGCCAGAAATATAGTATTTTTGCGTACTATATGTGCTTTCAAAAATATATAGTACGCTGAGCTGAAATATAGTACAATACTATATATTATAGTACGGTTGGCAACCCTAGTCAAGGCACACCTGGATACGAAGTTTAAGTTAAACGAAGTTCCAAAAAAATAAAAGTTCAAAAAGTGTCGTTACAACTTTTGGTCTTAATTTTTTCCGTCTAGCCCCCTTTCGTAACTTCGTTCCAAAATCCCGAGGGAAAATATAAAATAAATAGTAAAGTAGTCATAATAATGGCAGTCGTAGTGTTGTGTAGGCAGAATACAAGTGATGTGTTATGCCGTGGCTTGGTTGGTTGGGGCAGGTTGGTTGGTTGGGTGAGCGAGGCAGCGTGCGCGAGAGTGCATACCTTACCGACCTGGAAGTCGAACTTGCGCCACCGCTGCTCCGACTTGAAGCGGAACATGGTGGCGAGCACCGTGCACAGCGCACCGCCCGGCTTCATGTCCATGAACACTTTCATCTGGAGAACAGATAACATACAACTTTAGTTTGATCACATAAAACAACTAAACATTTCGACGGCCTCTGTGGCGAGTCCTTGCAATGCAGAAGATTGGGGGTTAGATTTCAGCCGGGTCCAAGAATTTGTTTCTGGTCTGGGTGTTTTCTATGTATCATAATATGTGTATTTATACATAACTCGTATAATGTATTTAATTTGATTGTGAAAATACTAGCAGCGCCCCGCGGTTTCATCCGAGTAAGTCCCGATCCCGCATAGTAAAATAAATAAAATAAAGTAGCTTTCTATTGGTGAAGGAATTTTTGAAATCAGTCCGTTACAAACAAATAAATAAATATTTCCTCTAAATATTAGTATATAGAAATATTTAGTCAAATTAGATATACCTACCTATTTAGTACAATATATCAGGAATTGCAATATAATTACCTTAAATAATCTACTAACTACTTAACTGCTATTTAAAGCACGAAATTTCATTAAAATAAGTAATAAATAATTTAACAACGTGTTTATTGAACATTATTTAGCTAGGCAGCTTCTAGGTACTATTTTACATAGGAAGATTATCACGAAGTCATAACATTTATTGAAGCTACCAATATCGTCCAAAAATGCATTCAATACGATTTCGATTTTGTGCGATTCTTATTTCTAGTTTATTAGAATGCAGTTTAATTTATGGCAAGTCGGGTACATGGCAATGTCTTGACGAATCCCCAATTAATTACAATATAAAGCAGGTAAGTATAGTGGTTCAATTATTGATATTTGTCAAAATGAAATATGTAATAATTATTACGTCTTCTAGATAACCGCACCAGAAGGTTTGATATTCAAAGGCCCTCATTGGTCCACTGAAGAAAATGTGCTGTATTGGGTTGACAAAAATGGCCAGAAAATATACAGACTTGATCCAGAGAATGACAACCTTACTATCAGGGATGTCGGTAATAAAGCAAATGTTATTGTCTTAGATTACCTAGATGGTGGGAATTCAACGACAACGTTTGAATTCTGATCCATCTTTTTCAAAGATGTGTAAGTAATTTCCCAAACAGTTTGACTTTGGAACTGTTAAAGCTCATCCGTCAAAGACGACTTTAAAATGAATCACTATCAGGCGATCATTCTCCTAATAGTATCTAATAAAGAATATGTGTTGTAATGTTGTTTTATGGTTTTTCCACTTGCAGTTTGCTGTCTATTTTACCTGCCATTATGTAACTGGAAAACTATTTGTAGTTTCACAGTTATTTTATAATTTTAGTAAGATATTTCATGCGCCCACTATCCAAATTCGTCTGACTTTGAGTTTGAACTTTGACATCATTTTACACACTTTACAAGCTCCAAGCCAATGCCTTTTTAACAGGTTTCGGGACAACATCATTAGTTATTCCAGTGAAAGACTCTCCTGGCACAATCATAGTGGGGGTCCGTAACGAATTGTATATATTGAAATGGGGTGCTCCGGGTGGAGACCTCGCTCTGAGACAGCTAACAGTTGTGGATCTGGGAAGACCTGATAATATAATAAACGGTGGAAGCGTTGATGACGCAGGAAGGCTTTGGTTTGGTAAATTTTAAACCATATAATACCTACAACTATTTATTTTTACAATTTAAATACTTGGTATTAACCCATTTTTAAATTTAAATAAAGGTACACAGGGAAAACTTATTGGTCTTGATGGAATACCAGACCAAGCCACACTTTATTCTATAAACTATAACAATTTCATCTATCCTGAAATAAAGTTACGTCCAGTGAGTGTGTCCAATGGTATTACTTGGTCACTTGACAATCAGAGAATGTTCTTCATTGATTCGCCGACCAGAACGATCCAACAATTCGATTTTATTTTGGAAACTGGTGAAATCGGTGAGTGTCGTAACGACTACTGTGTAAAAATAATTCTTCAAGAAGTTATGAATGATCACGACATGACAATAATAACACCCGGGTGAAATTCATGAAATTATAATTCTACTTACGTTATAGTATAAAAGCTGATTTTTATATATAATACTTGGGTAATAAGTAGATGATGTTTCCTCATTAGCCAGACATTTTTGACAGTTCCAATCCCTTGCCAGACAAAGGAAAGTCTGTACCTGCCAAAGCCACTACAAGCCAAACTTCATAAAAGTCCAGCGTTCTTACCTGTGTATAGGAGCATGCCCTGACAAACTTTCAGCTTTTATAAAATAACGAAGGTCTGGGGTTCACGGGCTCTTAGTCTATTAGGTTTCCTTGATCATTTTTAATTTAATTTAACTATTTATTTTAGGAAATGGAACAATATTGTTTGATTTTAATGATAACGGAATATCAGGCTTACCTGATGGAATTACAATAGACATTGATGGAAATCTTTGGGTAGCGACTTTTATGGGAGGAAGGGTATGAAATGCTAACAAATTAATTCCAAATTATATCTGTATTAGGAACTTTTCTCACTTTCTGACTATGGTAACTTTTCAGATACTGAAAATAGACTCATTAAGTGGAGAATTATTGGACCAAGTATTCTTGCCTGTTGATCAAGTGACGTCAGTCATTTGGGGTGGTAAAGACTTCTCTACTCTTTACGTGACTACTGCGAAACTGTTGGTAGATGATCCAATGCCTCTCTCAGGAGCACTATTCGCTATAACAAACACTGGAACTAGAGGAAAACATGAACCTATGTTTGTATTTCCGGGCGCTTCTAAATATTAATTGCATATTTATAAGTATTAAAAGAGTAATACAATATTTTGTTAATCATTGATACAAAATTTTACAAAATATCGATCACATTTATCTAGTTCGGTGTTTGCTACAACAAATCTCATTTTCAATTTCCTTATGCTTTTTAAATCTAGGATTAACAAAAGACTATGCTTTACTTCTCACATTAAACTTAATAGACCGAGATCCCAGAAGTGGCAGACCTCACGTATTTTCTGACGAACGAAATGTGGTCGATTGAGTAGTATTAGTATGTACTAAGAACGCATGCCTACTTGCTAGCCTGCTGCGACGGCCAATTCTGAGATATCAGGTCATCAAGATACGTAAAAAAATTACTTACCTCACGTTAATTTTCCGAGCTGATTTTCACGTATATTTTAGGTAATGAACTTAAAAATAAGTCGCCAATACTCTCATCCACATTCCGTCGGCCGTAATGCTTTGCAGTCGCTTTAAAGCTTCCAAAATAATTACTCGACTTTACGTAAATTCTGATGCTCCATTTTTATATAATATGTCCACCAGACAACTATTTTAAAACCTTTTACAAGAAGACACACCGATCCAAGTGGCCAATTACCTATGGTCTATAAACAATATTCACATAATATTTCGTCATTCGTGAAGATATATTTTAATTTTCTTTAGCTATTCGTTGATTAAATATTTTTCTACGCACGTTCTTCAAAAGTAGACTATACTAACACCGCAATCTACATCTATAAAAGGCTTTGTCGTGACTGACTGACTGATCATCTTACAGGCTTAACCTCTGATAGTAAATAGCTGAAATTTGGAGAGTGTATACGCATAAAACGATGTAGGCATCCGATAAAAAAGGATTTTTGGAAATTTCCACGGGATCGAGACTTATGCGGGTACAACCGAGGGAGCTAGTTAGGTATATACCTAATGGCGTTTGTAACAAAACTCAATTAGTATTGATGATTACCTTCCTCGGCTCTTTTATTTAAGACACTCGCTTTTGGCTCGGATCTAAATACCGCCTTTACTGTAATTATTTTTTACCAACATTAAACACTTATATGTACTATAAGAATGTTAAGACACTCGCTTTTGGCTCGGATCTAAATACCGCCTTTACTGTAATTATTTTTTACCAACATTAAACACTTATATGTACTATAAGAATGTTAAGACACTCGCTTTTGGCTCGGATCTAAATACCGCCTTTACTGTAATTATTTTTTACCAACATTAAACACTTATATGTACTATAAGAATGTTTAAATTCCAAGTCGTTGTTATTTTGAATTGAATTTAAGTTTTTTTTTACATATTTTTTATTAACCTAACTAACTTTAATTGAAATAGGAAAAAACAACAATAAACTTTATCATGCAGCATGGATCAAGAGATGGAAATGGAATGAGATATAACATTGCTTAATCATTACCTCACGGACCAGGTGGTAAGTAACAGTGGGGTAAGTTAGGATGACTGCAGTGAAACAAGTTGCGATCAGTCTTCTTTAGGGGGTGCTCCGGCCTACATATCGGAACTCGGACGAGTCCACTTGGCGATACGACTTGGACTGTTTCATGAGCCAAAAAATAAATAATTTAATAAAATGTCTTAGTAAAATTCATTTGTGCATACAAAATAAACTTACGTACCTACAAAATAAACTTACCTACAACATATAGAAACTATAAAAAATCCAGAGTGTCAGGCGACTCTATTCCACTTTGTGTTTGCTTTAAAATGGTAATTGGACCGATTACCGAACCGTTCACCAAGTGATTTGAACTTACAGACTTTTATCAGTTTTGTAAAACAGGGCACAGTCTAATGTCAAAAGTCTAATGAATGGCGCATCCATTATTATTTACTATATCTGTGTTTGAGCGAAGCCAATCCAAATTACAGAATATACATTAGTTACCTAATAGTTAATATCATTACGAATTACGCACTTAGCAGACCTTCAGCACGGAGTTTTGGACAAAAAAATCACCTGTATTAATATTAGCCTGAAATGGGATTAGTGATTTACCTACTGTGTTATTTGACGAATTTCAACCTTGGGGTATTGTGTACCAAGAACGTGGGCTACGTAATAAAACCAGTAAGTTTTGCTATGATATTTGAATGGTCACCACTTGCAAGATTGTAGGAGAGTGTTAAAAAAAATATTTTTATCCACGGGTACTAGCGGGTAAACCCGGGGAGCCAGCTAGTCACGGTATTAAAAGTCTTAACATCTATTTAACCATAATAGGTATGTCAATTGGAGGGAATCTTATTAGAGGGTCCTCAGTGGTCGACAGATGAAGACGTTTTGTACTTTAGCGATATAGTAGGACAAAAGATATATCGATATGATCCAGACACAGGCGACATTGGATCCAGACACGTCGGTAATATGTATACTTTAATTTCAATTTGATTGATGTATTGCATTGTTTACACTTCACATGGCAAAGGGCACATGGAAGGCTAATTTGCAGTTTTATGTGTATTAATTCACTATACTTATATAATCATCAGTGAACTTTTTAAATTTATAGATTACGGGCCCACATCGTTAGTGATTCCGGTAAAAGACGCCCCTGGCACACTGTTGGTGTCGATTCGCAGTGGACTATACTTTCTGAAATGGGGAGCGCCGGGTCGAGATCAGGCTCTGAGACAACTCACTGCAGTCGATTTTGGAAAACCAAAAAATAGGATTAACGACGGCAAAGTTGATGTTAAAGGACGACTTTTATTTGGTGAATTACTTTTCCGGAATGTAACTAGTCCAAGCTGTATCAAAAGATTAAAAGAAGTTAGAGGTGAAACAGACGGACTCAAACAGAGACTTTGCTAAAGAAATATCGCTAATAGTATAAATGCTATTTAGAGACTATTCCTCCTTTAGATCAAAACTGTTGTCCTACAGTAAGACAACTAATCGGACTTGATTTTCAGGAACAATAGGAGAAACAGTTAGTATAGAGGTAGCACCAGATCAAGCTACGTTATATTCCCTAGATTACAATAATTTTAAAACTCCTGAGGTAAAGATACGACCTGTGTCGATATCCAATGGCATTGCTTGGTCTCATGACAACAGCAAAATGTTTTATATCGATTCGGCTACCAGGAAGATAATAAGTTTTGATTACATTCTGGAAACTGGGGAAATTAGTAAGTTCAAAAAGAAAACAAATATAACTGCTTCATAAGAGGTAATACTGATTTCATAATTCCTTTAAATTTTTAATGCACGTGTCGTGTTTTAGAAAATGGAACAATACTTTTTGATTTGAATGATAACGAAATACCAGGCATACCTGATGGAATGACAATAGACATTGACGGAAATCTTTGGGTGGCGACTTTTATGGGAGGAAGGGTATGTAAATGCTAACAATTTAATTACAAATGAAATCTGGAACTTGTCTAACTTTCTGACTATATTATGTTAACCTTTCAGGTACTGAAAATAGACTCGATAAGTGGGAAAACATTGGACCAAGTATTCTTGCCTGTCGATCAAGTGACGTCCGTCATTTGGGGTGGTAAAGACTTCTCTACTCTTTACGTGACTACTGCAAATCTGTTAGTTGGTGATCCAATGCCTCTCTCAGGATCAATATTCGCCATTACAAACACTGGAACTAGAGGAAAACCTGAGCCTATGTTTGTATTTCCAAATGCTGCTGAATATTAGATATTTATAATGAATGATACATATAAATTAAGTAATTAATGATAAAATGTAACCTGTTTCAATTACAATTAGTTTTTTTAAGTTTTCGATATACCTACTTAAAGAAACTAATTATAATTTATCTATTAATCTGTTCTCAATTACGAGTTGTTTTTTATTAGGGTTCCGTACCCAAAGGGTAAACACGGGACCCTATTACTGAGACTTCGCTGTCTCTCCGTCTGTCACCAGGCTGTATCTCATGAACTGTAATAGCTAGACGGTTGAAATGTTCTTCGTTGTGAAATTTTGATGTATTTCGGTACCCTCTACAACAAAAACAAAATAAAACAAATATTTAAGAGGGGCTCCCATACAACAAACGTGTTTCAAAAACACCAAGGGAATTTTATTACAATGTGAGGTCGCTTCTGATTGGTCGGAGTCAAATCGAGTAGGTCATGGAATTCAAAATGGCTGCCCTGTCTGTCAAATATACCAGTATGCCTTCACTAACCAAAGAGTTCCTTATAAGTTTCAGATTTTCTTTGTGCACAAGTTTCTTTTTTTCATTTTTTTGTTGAGAGATGCGGTCGTATGATGGGAGTAAGAATCGAAGCTAAATATTTTACATTTTCCTATCAAATTTATTAATTGGTTGTTGTTAACCATTTTAGGGTTCTGTACCCAATTGTGATAGTGGTACGGAACCTTTCGTGCGCGAGTCTCGCACTTGGCCGGGTTTTGATTAATACTCTCCATCGTCCAACATGGAGCATGATAAAATGTAACATCACTGTTTATAGGGTCATACAGTTTACCTATAGTCTACGAGTATCTATATCTATACCTATAGGAGAGTAAATTGAAGAGTTTTTTTAGTTAGGGTTCATTTAGTTATTAGTGGACTTTCCAAAATTGTTTTTGGGAACGGTGAAATGATACAATGACTCTTCGCCACGAACGCCAACTTATCATATTCATATTATTCTTATCTTTGGCTATGGGACGCTAGGTACAGCTTCACCCCCTTACTTATAATTATAAACGACCAGCAGTGCCCGCGACTTCGTTCGCATATTTTTTTAAATATAATTTAGGCTATAGCTTGCCTTAATAAATGGACTATCCGACACTGAAAGTATTTCAAATCAATTCGGACCAGCAGCGGTTCCTGAGATTAGCGCGTTTAAACAAACAAATAAACTCTTCAGCTTTATAACAATAGAAAATAGAAGATGATTGACAGAATTACTAAGTTATGTAACGTTTGTCTCTGTCTGCAAACTTTGAAACTTCGTGCCACAGAAAAAGACAAACGTTACATAGCTTATAGATCTGTTAATCACCGTTTATAAGAAAGAGGGATAATGTATATAAATCAGATTTCAAACAAAATTTCCTCAGATTTTCTTAAGTATTAGATTTTATTAGTTGTTTAAGCAGTCATATTATTAATGTTTGTTTTAATAATTAAAAATAACGACTTAAGAGGACAGTATATCTACCTTATCATCCATACAAACGTAGTCGACTGTTTCCTCTCTGGGTAAAGACATTATAGCAAATATGTTTATGCCATAAAACCTATCTCGCTCTCGCGGAAGCAAGACAGTTGTATAGGTAGAGTATTTATTTATGTTTATTTAGTTATTGCATATTTATTTGTAGTGTGTATTATATGTACGTATACTCGTATTTAGGTATATATATTTTATGTCTTAGTCTCCTTGACGAATATTTCCCAAAACACATCACCCATCCCCTTCCCTAAGTCTTGTCTATTCATTGGTTGCCTGGAAGAGATCGCCCATAGGCGATAAGGCCGCCCATTGTACCACTATAGTTTTAAGTAATTCTTTGTATAATTAGTATTAAGTTTGTGTTTTTGGTGCAATAAAGTGTTTATCTATCTATCTATCTAACCTATATCTCCCATGACCATGCCCCTATATACGTTTTGTTTTTTTTTTTCATTTTCAAATTAAAATAGAAATAAATTAAAATAAAAAATAAAAACAAAACGTAGGGGCATGGTCATGGCTGTTAAAGGACTTATAGCATAAACATATTTTTTTCTTATATCTTTATCCAGGGAAGAAACAGTCGACTAAGTTTGTAAAGTTTGTATGGAGAAAAGAGTAGGTAGACTGTCCCCTTAAATAATATAGGAAAGGTAACGTCAACACGTTGGCCCAAGATATGAAAGTGTAGAAAATGGCGCATCCATTCTTATTGTATACATCTGTGTTTGGTCCACAAACTACAGAATAAACGTTCAACTTAAATATCTCTAATAGTCGATATAATTACGATTGATAACACACCTTGAGCACCGAGTTGTGAGCAATAAATAAAAAAACCTGTATTATAAGTAGCCTAAAATGGGATTACTGATTTTTCTACTTTGTTATTTGGTCAATTTAAACATTGCGATATGCACGAAGAGAGCAGGCTACGACATTAAACTGGTAAGTATCCTACTAATATTAGAACGCTGAAAGTTTGTGAGTATGTATGTACGTGTGTGTGTTTTTTACTCAATCACGTAAAACCGCAGAACCGATTACCATGAAACTCTGTATGTAGATAGCTGGAGACCTAGGATAACACAGGCTACTTTTTATCCCGATATTCCCGGTGGATCGGGTGCGCGGATGAAATCACGGAGCGCAGCTAGTAACAATATTTCTAAAAGTGGTATTAGGAAATATTTTTATTAAAAAGGCTTTAAAAAAGCTGAATCGGATTACCAGTCTTCGCAGGTTCCAGTCCCACCGAGATCGGATTTCTGGTAGCATTTTTACAAAGACAAGTAGTTAGTATTGCTAATCGCAAGAAAATAGGCGACAAATTTCATTTACAAAATCATTTACAACTGCATAAAATATTAACATTTGTCTTTTACTGTGACATGAAGTATTAAAGTAGGTACAGTGCAGTAAGTAAGTAAAGTACAGGCAGAAACTAAAGTTATTCAACCAAATTCGAATACGCTTTATTATACGAACAAAACACCTTTCTCTCAAACAAAAGACGATTTAAAGAATAAGGCTTGAGTTTGGTCGAACAATGAAAAAGTCGTCTGAATAATCATTGTTTATACATAAGGGGTTATAGTATGCATGAACTTAGTTAGCTCAATTCAAAATAATATTCTGATCACAGGTATCTCGATTGGATGGGATCTTATTAGAGTGTCCCCAGTGGTCGACAGACGAAAATGTTTTGTACTTTAGCGATGTCATGGGACAAAAGATATATCGCTTTGATCCAGACACTGGCAACATACAATTCAGAGACGTCGGTAATATATCTATTGTTTTATTTTAATTTATTTCATTGTTTCCCATTGCAAAGCAAGGGGCTTTTCTCATTCTACCCTTCCACCATTGAGAGAAGCCAAGTGTGATGTGTAAACCAAGTTAGCATATTATTATGTCTAGGAGGAGGGTAATTCCTTGCCGTTTATACGTTTTGATCTAACATTATAAATGCGAAAGTAACTCTGTCTGTGTGTCTGTTACGCTTCCACGCCTAAACCACTAAACCGATATTGATGCATTTTGATATAGAGATAGATAGGACCTTGGAAAAGGACAAAGGCTACTTTTAATCCCGTAAATCACGCGGGAACGGAACTTACGTCAGTGAAACCGTCGCGTGGGCGCAGCTTGTTCAATATACTAACATTAATTCTCTTAACTTTTTTTGTAGATTACGGCCCTACATCAATTGTGATTCCAGTTAAAAACGCCCCTGGGACACTGCTAGTGGCGGTTCGCAGTGAGCTATACTTTCTGAAATGGGGAGCTCCGGGTCGGGATAAGGCTCTGAGGCAACTCACTGCAGTCGATTTTGGAAAACCAAAAAATATGATTAACGACGGCAAAGTAGATGCTAAAGGACGACTTTTCTTTGGTAAATTAATAGTTCGAGGGAGGGAGTCTCTGCTTCATGTCTGGAAATATTTTCTCTCGTCTATGATTATGTCGCTTCTCCTTTACAGATCGTATTTCTCATCCAATCTTCTAATGAATTAAAATAATAAATAGGTACCTACCTTCCTGCTAGAAAATCGTGCCAATGCACATGATTTTCTAGTTTACATATGCGAATGAAACATGCGGAACAAACGATTGCAAATATTGTATTTATTTTCATAAAAGATAATATATAGATGAGCGTCGGCCCACTATATCACCTGATGGAAAGTGGTAATATACCTACTCTAAGATGAAGCACGCCCATAATAAATATATGAAGAACTGGCACTAGAACAATACCTGTCTTCCTTGGTGGTTACATCGGGCGATATATCGAAACGCGGACAAGCCCGTTGAGCGCTACTACACGGGCCGTAGCCATATTCTTTTTGATCCGGACTAGGCCCAAAAACTTCTTTGGTGTTAACTCCACATTTAGCGATTAGAGTAAGACAGAATATTGTTCTTTTTGTTTCAGGAACAATAGGAGAAATTATTGGTTTAGAGGCAGTACCAGATCAGGCTACATTATATTCCCTAGATTACAATCATTTCAAAGTTCCTGAGGTAAAGATACGACCTGTGTCGATATCCAATGGCATTGCTTGGTCTCATGACAACAAAAAAATGTTTTATAACGATTCGCCTACCAGGAAAATTATGAGTTTTGATTATGTACTGGAAACTGGGGAAATTAGTAAGTCCATAAAGAAATTAAATTTATCACACTCGTAAATAGCACTCTAGGGCAAAAGACCGTACTACGCGCCCTGGTTTAGGATCCTGTGGTTGGGACCAATTTGGCCATAATTATTCTAATTTGTTTATTTATGCATAAATTATTTTGTAATAAAGTAAAGAACCGTTAGAAATGAGTATACTAGGTACTAATCTACCATCAACATTAGCACGTTTTTTTGTCTTAAAAGGATTTTATGGGCAGGGTGATGTGTTATTCTCCTTATGTTACAAGGAGAGTAAAAAAACAGTTTTATTCCATCCCATAACATTATCTGATTTAAGTATTAATAACGTTTTGTGAGATTACACAAAGCAAACACCAGAATCCGGTAATGCTAATGGGTGGAAAAAGGTTTTTTTTTCTATTGTATGAAGAGCCTCACTATGCCCCATATTGCTTTGGGAAGAAACACTCGAAATGCAGTGAGACTTAAATATTTTTAATTTAATTTGGAATTTATAATCTACGACTCTTATCTAACTTGCATGTATATTTGTTTTAGGTAACGACTCAATATTATTCAATTTAGACGATTATAATATACCAGGATTTGGTGATGGAATGACGATAGATGTCGATGGAAACCTTTGGGTGGCTACATTTGCGGGTGCACGGGTTTGTAAACCATTCAATACCTTTTTAGACTTACATGGTTGTTGTCACTACAAATATTATTAAATAACGGGGTATTTACCACTTTTAAATTTGTTTTTTAACCGATTGCGTGTGAAATGAAATCTAGACTGCAGGAGTTCTGAAATAACACAAAGGCTACTTTTCATCGCAATACGGGAATACCTAACAATATTTTTTCCATTTCAGATACTGAAAATAGATTCACGGAATGGGAAGCTCCTGGATCAAATATTATTGCCGGTCGATCAAGTTACATCGCTGATATGGGGTGGCAAAGACTTCTCGACTCTCTACGTCACTACTGGAAGGTTGACTATCAAAGATCCATTGCCTTCATCTGGATCTCTGTTTGCTATAACAAATACGGGAACTAAGGGCAAAGCTGAACCAAAATTTATATTTCCGGGTGCAAGTACATATTAAAGTTAAGATATTTCTTCGCGGTTATTGACATGGCATTGTTCTAAGCGTCTCTTCTTACATAAACTTAGGAGGAAGATAATTTTACACGGTGACGGGAAATCCCTTATATTTAATTTTTCTTTGTTATTGATTGATAAATATATTATTTGTTAATGAACTGTGTTTCAATTACTGTAGAAACTCGATTAACCTAATTGTTGTCGTTAAGGGTTGTCTACCTACGCTTTTCTCTATACAAACTTTACAAATGTAGTCGACTGTTTTCTCCCTGGGTAAAGATATTAGAAAAAAAATCGATGCCGAACTATCGATGGTGAAACTATCGATAGTTCGGCAGCGCTACGATAGAGTAGGCCCTTTAACTACAAGGTACAGACTGATAGCGCATAAGCGCACGTGGAAATACCTTTTCATCACAAACTCTTTAATAGGTACCTAACAAACAATAAAAGTTTTACTAGAAAATATTTTTTACAAGGAGAAATACATCATCAAAAATCCCCCCATGACAGGATTCGAACCTGTGCCCCTCGCTTGCCGGGCGAGTGCGCTACCGCTGCGCTACACGGGAACCCACGTGTCATGGTGAATTTGACTGGACTGAATTGAACTGGACTGGTAGATGGCGTTCAAACCGAGCCTTAGTCGGTAAACAGTGAGAGATCATAATCAAAAATTCACCATGACACGTGGATTCCCGTGTAGCGCAGCGGTAGCGCACTCGCCCGGCAAGCGAGGGGCACAGGTTCGAATCCTGTCATGGGGGGATTTTTGATGATGTATTTCTCCTTGTAAAAAATATTTTCTAGTAAAAATGCCTTGAGCAATAAAAACATAAGAAATATAAAAGTTTTAGTCAAGGAAAAATACATCTCCAAAAATTCACTCGCGGTGGCTCGTACTCGCGTAGGCCTCCGAGTGGATTTTGATGTAGGGTATGTTGATGTAGGCTAGGGTAGGTAAACCTAAAATTTGTCACGGCGATACAGGCCGTGGCTAAGCCTCCCCACGCTATATCTATCTATCTATTACTATTATAAAGCGGAAGTTTGTTTGTTTGAACGCGCTAATCTCAGGAACCACTGGTCCGATTTGAAAAATTCTTTCGGGGTTGGATAGTCCATTTATTGAGGAAGGCTATAGGCTACTTTTAATCCCGATATTCCCACGGGATCGGGACTTATGCGGGTGAAACCGCGGGGAGCTGCTAGTTACTATTATAAAGCGGAAGAGTTTGTTTGTTTGTTTGAACGGGCTAATCTCAGGAACCACTGGTCCGATTTGAAAAATTCTTTCGGTGTTGGATAGTCCATTTATTGAGGAAGGCTATAAGCTACTTTTAATCCCGATATTCCTACGGGATCGGGACTTACGCGGGTGAAACCGAGGGACGCAGCTATGTACTATACATAGCGAGTCGATTTTTGACATTTGCTAGACGTCCCGTGACGGCTCACATTTTTTTTTGAAGATGTATTTTTTACTTAAAATATTTCTAGTAGATATGCCTGTAGCATTAAAATCAAAATACGTAAAAGTTTTAGTCGTTAAAATACTTAGATCGTACTTGGCAATAAAGTTTGTGCTCGCGAAGACTACTATTCGCACAACTATAAATTAAATAATTTACGCATTTTATCTATATTTAAACTCGTTTTTTTTTTCAATGAAGTGTAAGTTTAATTTAAATTGGAATAAATAAAAACGACACAAATACTTTATCATGTACATGGATTATGATAGAATGGAATGAAACGTAACATCGTTTGAATAATGTCTCACCAGATGGTAAGTCACGCACGATGATAATAATATAGAAGATGCAGCAGATTCACCTAGAAGATCCCATACAGCTGTACACGCCTGTAATGGGGGTCTTAGAAGGTTACGGCAAATTTACTATGGCTGAAGTGGAATTCGACTAGCCTTCCTTAGTGGGTGCCTTGGTCTAGTTATCGGAACTCGGACGAGTCCGCTTGGCGATACTACTTGGACTGTTTTAAGAGACAGTAAATAAAACATGAGTACTTATAATAAAATTTTAGTCCGCAAGTCTTCTTCTTCTCATTAAAATGACATCGTTATTTTGCGGCAGCATTGTAGAAAAAACCAAAAACAAAATAAAACTTGAGAGGTGTCAAGGGACACCCGAATGGAACGAAGTTTCTTATAACTACAGCAAAAAGTGTCGTTACAACTATTGGTCTTAATTTTTTCCGTCTAGTCCCCTTTCGCAACGCGCGATAAGGAACTTTGTTCCAAAATCTGAGTGTGTCAGGCGCCTCTCCATTCCATCTTATAGGTTTCACAAGTATTGCCATTGAAACGTTTCAGTGATTTGAACATGTAAATTTGTCAATTTCGCCGTGTAGCCCCGGTTACCTACTGCGCCGACCAACATAAAAAAATTATAATTTGAAGTTAACGGACCCCGGGCTCCCGAGAGGGATGCAACCGGGAACGGTGCTCGGATGAGAAGAAAAAACTTTTTTTGATAAACAGGGCACAGAAGTGTAATGAATGGCGCTTCCATTACTACTTATAAATATCTGTGTTGGTGCTAAAAAATACCAAAAAACAGAATAAATATTCTACTAAATTCCCTTGATAATTCGTTTATCTACGCTTAACTCACCTAGCATAACTTTAGCCCCGAAAAGGAACACACGTACCAGCCTATAATGGGATTACTAGTTTATCTTCTTTGTTGTATTTTGGTGAATTTTAAATATGGCATATTATGTACCAAGAAAGCAGCTTACAACATAACACTAGTAAGTATTGCTATACTCATTAATTTTAGAGTAGCAACAACAGTAGAATTTGCTCATAATTAATGATTCTATTTTGATATAGGGGGAATCCGCAATGAAACGGACGTGTTTTGAAACGGACAATAGATATCGATATCTCAATTTTTTGATCGAAAATATTTTAGGTTTTTTGGGTGTTGGAGAAGGGTCTATTGATGACCATAGACCCTTTTCCCACAGGTCCACAGGTCTTTGGTCATCAATGGTGCCAACACCCAAAAAACATTAAAAAAATCGAAAGCGTCCGTTTCATTGCGTATTCCCCCTACACGTCTTATGCTTAGCGAACGTCAAAAATAGCATATTCTTGGAAAACCTTTCTCTTCAATAGTAAATGCTTAGTAAATGCACGTTAGTTTCAATAATGGCAGGTACAAAAAAGAAAGCTTTTTTTAACATCGATACTATTTTCCCATAATAGATATCACATTTGGATGGGATCTTATTAGAGAGTCCTCAGTGGTCGACAGATGAAGATGTCTTGTACTTTGTCGATATAGTAGGACAAAAGATATATCGATATGATCCAGACACCGGCGACATTGGATGCAGACACGTCGGTAAGGAAATATGTATATTTAATTTGATCTTGATTGGGAATTCATTTCATTGTTTACACCTCACAAGGCAAAAGGGCTTCTTTCGCCTAACTTTTTTTTAACTGAGAGAAGCCAAATTATGTGCTTTGTAAACCGAGTTACCAGGAGGAAGCTAAGCCTGTTAGCCTTATTTATAAACGTGGAATAAGGTCGGAGTAATTTTACCACTTTTTATTTCTGTCCGTCAACTTTTTAAGTTCTTGTCACGGAAAAAAGGCCAAGCATATTCTCACTACTCCGACCTTACTCCACGTTTATTTATAGGGCTACTGGAGTTTATTACTAGTACTTATATTCTCTTCCGTAAAATTTTAAAATTTATAGATTACGGGCTCACATCATTACTGATTCCGGTAAAAGACGCCCCTGGCACACTGTTGGTGTCGGTTCGTTGTGAACTCTTCTTACTGAAATGGGGAGCTCCGGGTCGAGATCAGGCTCTGAGACAACTAACTGCAGTCGATTTTGGAAAACCAAAAAATAGGATTAACGACGGCAAAGTAGATGTTACAGGACGACTCTTTTTTGGTAAATTACTTTTCAAGTTCATTTTTTTTACAATGACCTGTCTTGGCTGCAAAGATACATAATTAAGTAAATAAGGAACGTTAAGTTAAAAGTTTCATTATTAACACATAAGTTCAAGTTCAAGTTAATTTATTGGTAAATATAATAGATTTACAAGTCGTCATAATCATAACTATGTAGGTACCGGAATCTATAAAAATATTTGGCCGATACCATATGTTTCAGTCATCTATCATTGCATTGATCAGACTAATAAAACCGTGAGTCGCATCAAAAATTGAAGACAACTTATGCAAACACCACTGTCATTCATTATGTTAAAGAAAATTAAGATTTAGTCCTAACACCCGACTAGTGCCACAACCTGAGACCACAACACAACTTGCAGTGTGCAGCGTGATAAGATCATCATCACCTTCCCACACTCTTTGCATACGGCATGTTCTGTTTTTAAATGATATTTGTATTTTAGCCAATTGACATAAGAACTGAGTATCAATGCAAAATTTTGCATCTGTGCTACTAATCTTTGAGGAGTTCCTACATGGACAGCCACTCTTGGCTGCAGTATCAGGTTTTTTCTCTCATCATAGTGCATCATCGGATTTAGATTGCAAATTTGCTTAAGTTTAGAGGAAGTGTTTTAAATTTTAATTCCAAGAATCCACGACGACACACCAAAAGTGAACGAAATAATACCTTTTATCTACATTTAAAATATAACCCTTCCTAAACAAATTCTCAAAAATGCGAGTGCAAGTTTCTCCGCCCGGCCGCGGCAGATTGGGAAGACCCAAGAAGTGCTGGCTTGACGTTGTAAGATCGGATATGCGTGCAAATGGCCTCACCACACGGGATGCCGAAATTCGTGCGAAGTGGAGACGTAAACGTAGGAAAGCGGACCCCGGGCTCTCGAGAGAGATGCAACCGGGAACAACGCTCGGATGATGATGATGAAGTTTCTCCGAAAAATTAGAAACAGACTCATGATAACGAAAACTGTGACTTTGCTTTATACTATTAAGCGATTACAGTAAGACATACCTAATATTGTTTTTTTTATTCAGGAACAATAGGAGAAGGTAAATTAGTAGTAGTACCAGATCAGGCTACATTATATTCCCTAACGTACAAGAATTTTAAAACCCCCGAGGTAAAGATAAGACCCGTGACGACATCAAATGGCATTGCTTGGTCTCTTGACAACCGGAAAATGTTTTATAACGATTCACCAACCAGGAAGATCATGTGTTTTGATTATATATTGGAAACTGGGGAAATTAGTAAGTTCATCTATACTAGAAGCATTTTTTGTTTATTTGAACGCGCTAATCTAGGAACCACTGGTCCGATATAAAAAATTCTTTCAGTGTTGGATAGTCCATTTGTTGAGGAAGGCTTGATTCCGATATTCTCACGGGATCGGGACTTACGCGGGTGAAACCGCGGGACGCAGCTAGTACATAAATAAAACAATCTATCATACTCGTAATTGGCATTCCATAGGCCAGCCGCTGAGAAGCATTTCGCATGACTTAATTGCGCACCTTATTATGACTTCTATTCTAGAAGTGTCCAGAACTGTTATTAATTATTATAGAAATCCTGGACAAGGGAGCGTCCATAAATTACGTGAGATGTTAAAGGGGGGGAGGGGGTCGAGTCAAATCTCATCTAATCTTACGTTGGTGAGAGGGAGGGTCTCGGCAAATATCACGCAATTTTTTTCTGATTGAAACAAAAAAAATATATTATATTTTGGTCCATTTAATCCAGATTGTACACACTGAAAAAAAAATTCTGCTACCGGAGCTGTATTTTACTGCTGCAGTAACTGAACACACTCTACAGTTTACACGAAGGATTTTTTTTTCTTTTTACAATAATAATCCAACGCGTTTACGTAAGAAACCCACATTTTGAAAAATCTCACGTGAGATTAAAATCTCACGACATCTCACCAGGGGGAGAGGGAGGGACAGAAAATTTCAAAAAACACCTCACGTAATTTATGGACGCCCCCCAACAACTCTAATACAAAAAGCTTTTTTTTTCTTGAAAATATGGCTTTGAAAATTCTATTGTTACAAACCTTTTTTTTTCCATAGTTAATTTTCATTATCAATTTTTTTTAATATCCCAGTCACCACGCGTAAGACTACTCGGCCAAAAAATCAACTGTCAAAATAGTTTTCACTAAAAAAGAATCAAAGTTTCTAAGACTATTTTCATTTTTAGGTAACGGCACAGTATTATTCAATTTCGACGATCATGATCAACCAGGATTTGGTGATGGAATGACGATAGATGTCGATGGAAACCTTTGGGTGGCTACATTTGAGGGTGCACGGGTTTGTAAACCATACATTCTTTATGGGAAATTTTCTATTTTTATTTTGTTTAAAATTTAAAAAGTCTGTTATTTTTTTATTTATCGCCGACTCAAGGAGGCTACCGCGTATATACCGTCGCTTCAACTCGACAGTCGACTCGCTGTCAAAATGACAGTTGACAGCAAACAGCTGCTAGGCTACCGCGGTTGTATCGTTGACAGCAACTCGATGCCGACGCGGTAGTTTGACATCTCTGACAGCGGAGTTTTCAATTTTAAAACCGCGCATCCATGGCCGTCAGCCGTCAATTTGAAGATTGTCTGTCAAAATCTTCAAATCAATTCAATTCTGTCTGTGTTGCATCCATTCAATTTGGCTTCGGCATCGATATGAGTAATCGACGCGTGGATTTGAAATTTTCGCGGTTCGAAATTCGGCTGTCAACTGTCAAATGAATCCGGGAGGCTACCGCCGTTCCATCGTTGACAGCAATCGATGCCGACGCGGTAGTTTGACATCTCTGACAGCGGAGTTTTCAATTTTATAACCGCGCATCCATGGCCGTCAGCCGTCGATTTGAAGATTTTCTGTCAAAATCTTCAATACAATTCAATTCTGTCTGTGTTGCATTCATTCAATTTGGCTTCGGCATCGATATGAGTAATCGACGCGTCGTTTTGAAATTTTCGCGGTTCGAAATTCGGCTGTCAACTGTCAAATGAATCCGATGCCGATTCCGACGGAAGAACCGCGGTAGCTTTCCTGATCCCGATGCCGACGGAACAACCGCGGTAGCCTTCCTGGTCAAAAAGCGTTCCGTTTCACACTTAGTTTCGAGACACTTATATACTGATATTTAATGAATAGAATGAAATATATTCTAAATATAATATATTACAAATTTATATATTAAAAGGTATAGAAAAGACAATTGTTATTTTAATTTGTTAAAAAATGTAAATTACTTCCATTTAAAAGTATTTAGAATATATTTCATTCTATTCATTAAATATCAGTAAATAAGTGTCTCGAAACTAAGTGTGAAACGGAACGCTTTTGACCAGCTGTTTGCTGTCAACTGTCATATTGACAGCGAGTCGACTGTCAGTTGAAAGCGACGATACATCCGCGGAATCCCGAGCGGTATTCGAACCACGCGTCATTTCTCAATCCGGGAAAAACGATTTTAAATCCAGTTAGTCTGTCGTTGTTTTATTTTAATTTCGATCGTCTTTTGGTTTCGTTTCAATTTGCGTTTCCTATCCATGCTTTTACTTCTAAATACCTCACCGGGAAAAGTGAGACCTATCGACTTGCCCTAAAAGTGAGATCTACCCCTCTATCCCGATATTCCAGCAGGATGGTGAAATCGCTCGACGTGTAACAATATGTTTTAACTTCAGATACTGAAAATAGATTCACGGCTTGGGAAGCTCCTGGATCAAATATTATTGCCGGTCGATCAAGTTACGTCGCTGATATGGGGTGGCAAAGACTTCTCGACTCTCTACGTCACTACTTCAATGATGGCTGTCGAAAAGCCAATGCCTTCGTCTGGATCTCTATTTGCTATAACAAATACGGGAACTAAGGGCAAAGCTGAACCGAAATTTATATTTCCTGGTGCAAGTACATATTAAAGTTAAGATATTACTTCGCAGTTAAATACATAACTTTGCTCTAAACGTCTCTTTTTATATAAACTTTAGAAGGAGTTAATTTTACATCGTGAAGGAATACTTTAAAATTAAATAAATATAAATAGCTAAATGTTATTGAACTGGTGAAAACTCGTTTAACCTAGTTAATAGTTGTGTCCGTCAGGATGAAAAGTCACTATTTTTTTATCGGCGTATTTTACGTTGCATTTATGCTCATGAATTGCTTCCCAATTGCTTCTATTTACTTCCTATTCTCAGAATATTGCTTCCATCGTATTTTAGAAGAAACAAAACATTTTTAAGGTGACCGTTCATTCTGATGTCTCCACGGCCGGTCACCTAGGCGTAGTGTCCTTGATAATTAAAATAATTGAAATTCGTGGTGGCCATTAATTGCTTCCAAATTGCTTCTATTTACTTCCTATTCTCAGAATATTGCTTCCATCGTATTTTAGAAGAAACAAAACATTTTTAAGGTGACCGTTCATTCTAATGTCTTCACGGCCGGTCACCTAGGCGTAGTGTCCGATATGGCCAATTTAAAACAGCCAGGGTCAAGTTTTAGAATATTTCAAGTTTCTTCTTGGACTTTCGGCGGGAAATCGGAGACAACATGTCGTGCTCCAATTTTATTTTCGTTAAACTATGTTGTAAACTCGGTTAAATTGTGTAATTTTGGTGGAATCTTATTCAATTTAGTTCCGTGAATGTGCACAAGTGTAGTGAAAACAAAATTGAGTGTTAAACATGGACTTTCCGTCGTTCGCGCCGAAGGTCCTTGAAGATTATAGTAAAGTGCCACCGCTTTACCATAGCCCCTGACTTGAAACTATAGGCCCGATCGGGCTAATTTCATGCAAAATACTTGATACTGGCAAGATGTACAAGATGTACGACGCCAAAACTATAATAAGAAGAAACTTGAAATATTCTAAAACTTGACCCTGGCTGTTCCAAATTGGCTATATCGGTCTCAGACCGAAATAAATAATAAAAAAAAGTTTATTTGTTTTTAAACCCCGCGGTTTCACCCTCGTAAGTTTTAATATCGCCGAATCGGAAATAGGGATCAAAAGTAGTCTTTCTTCAAAGTCCTATCTATATGTATACTAAAATTTATCAAAATCGGTACAGTGATTTAGGCGCTTGAGCCGTATTTTTGAACTACTGGAATTAAATTCATATGCGAAAGTTCCTATTCCGCATGCTTGCTCTCGCTCGTTGTTTATGTGCGTGTGCGAGACCGCGCATCTATTCATTAGCTTTTTGCCTACATAAGAGTTTTCTGACGGTTAAAAACTCCAGAGACAAGGTTTCATACAACGGTGCTAAGAGTGGCAAAAAAACAAGAAAACTATCGAAAAAAAAACAAGACGATCATGTTTAGACTGGTAGGCCGCTCGCAGCGCTGTTGTATGAAAGCTTTGTCTGTATTCCTATTCTTTACTCATGTGGATTAGGCGTGTAAGCGTAACAGACAAACAGACAGAGTTACTTTTGCATTCATAATATTAGTAAGGAAGTAAGGCTTAGCACGCACTGCAGTAAAACACCTGCGTTTTATCGTAGATCTGAAACCGCAATAAAATGCAACCAAAAAATTCAATTCAATTCAATTCAATTCAATAATTTATTCATAATATAGGTACAGGTGGTGGTAGGTTAACAATAGGTTCCTCTATATTGGCCAGTTTGGCATATGAAATCATGTTCTGAAAACAAATTACCTAGTCAATTTACTCACATGTCAATAGAATTCATACATACACAAAATTAACCATTGAAACTAAGTAAAATTGGATAATGTCAGCAAATACATAGCTAAATACCAAAATACAATACAAACAAAACAAGGCATACCTATCAGCCACAGAGTAGGTTAAATAACAATTTCTTTTCGTTCAAAAACATATAACTTAAAAATGTCAAATCAATCATGCAGGTAATGTCCGCAAAAAAATAAAAATAGAAATATTAGTTGGTCAAAAATTATTTCACACGTTAAGCAAAATTATTAAGAAAATTGAAATTTCTCAGTCTAAAATGAAATGTCTGAAATTAAAAAAAAAAAAAAAAAAAAAAATTAAATTGGTCAAAAATATTACGTCACCTAAATTTAAATTTAAAAAGCTTACTGCAACCGCACGCATTAGTGATTTGTTTCAGTGACTGATTTTAAAAACGTAGGAAATTGCGTTTTTAAAATCAATCACTAAAAAAACATTAATGCCTACGCTTACATACAAAGCTAAATTATGTTGCATTTTTTACGGTTTCAAACCTACGGTAAAACGCAGGCGTTTTATCGCAGTGTGTACTAAGCCTTAGGGATAAATGTGATGTGACACTATGTTTTTTTTTTGCAAAATAATCTGTTCTGGCACTGTTGTGCCAAAGAGGTTAAAATCACTCTGTGAACAAAATGCACGACCAACCATAGAGTTTTTATTCATTCATCAAACAGAAGTTTCGTTAACCTAAGCATATTTTATACCAGTTAATTTGTGTTTTAGCGAGAAAATTTTTAGCGTTTTTTTCTTTTTTGACCCCTGACTCTCGAGATGCCATTTCGCATACAATTATGTAGCTCGGCTTATTTGTAATTTTTTTTTTAAATATTCGACCGAGCTAACGCTCAGCGCTCGGGCGATTATTATTTTTAAAAATTACGACTACCAAGTAGCTCGGCTTATTTCTAAACAATTTTTTTTAAATAATCGACCGAGCAAACACTCAGCCGATTATTATTTTAAAAAATTCCTCTTAAAAAAAAGAGGATTTTTTTTCAATAAAAATTATTATAATTTTAAAAATATCCGCCTACGATGTAGCTCAGCTTATTTCTAAAAATCGGCCGAGCGTCAGCTCGGTCGATTAGGTATAATATAAAATAGTACTTACTTATGCAATTATATATTTTTTTGTACCACGTTGCCATGGTTACCGTGTAGCTCGAGCTACATGGCAACATGGTAGGTGTTAGATTTTTTTCGTTACGAAATTTGTTCAATGAAAGCCCAAGGCCCGCGAAAAAAGCTATGCAATAGCTTAAAAATATTCCATCATATGATTAAAGTTACGGTTACAATTTTGATGATTTTTAGTTACACTTTTTGTAGCTCTATGTATGGAGAGCAAAACTAAAAGCTTTTACTAAATATTATTCTACTGTAAAAAATATTGAAGATTCTACAGAAAATTTCCAGGGTTTATTAATGTCTTATCACGTTTGATGAACCAGTTTCCTTTATGGTCCAATATGATAAAAAAAATCTATACAAATCTAAAATAGATAGACCCACATCTTCAAATGTGGAATCTTATTACAAAAACCTAAAAAAAAACTACTGTTTCAAAAAAAAAAAGAAAGAAACTAAAGAATCAATAACTGTAGCTGAACAAAAGGAAAAAGTTAACAAAAAGGTGTAGGAGTATACAGATGATTTAATTTTCTCAGGTCATCCAAGTTTGGTAGAGAATTGGAGAGGTCTGGGTACCTATGCCGAGTCGTAAATGAAAAAAGCAGACTAGAAAATCAAAAAAGAAGGTGTCTCTGTTCTTGAATGAAACAATGTGTGACACCAACAGCTGTAAAGAGGCATATAAAATTCGATCGTCTATTGCTAAAACATATTTCAAAAACTTTTAAAGAGGAGATGTGACTGAAGTAGATTGTGAATGCAATATTCTATTTATTTTTGATAAAAATCTGATTTAATGTTGTCTTTACAATGCGGATAAAAAGGATACTATAAATATATTTTTTACATAATACATAACACTATTTTAAACAACAAAATGTATATGAATAATTATGACCAGGCAGTTCTTAGCACATAATCCACCGTGCGTCGTGACATCAGAATGAACGGTCAACTTAAATGTTTTGTTTCTCCTAGAATACGATGGCAGCAATATTCTTCGAATAGGAAGTAAATAGAAGCAATTGGGAAGCAATTAATGGCCACCACGAATTTCAATTATTTTAATTATCAAGGACACTACGCCTAGGTGACCGGCCGTGGAGACATCAGAATGAACGGTCACCTTAAAATGTTTTATTTCTTCTAAAATACCATGGCAGCAATATTCTTAGAATAGGAAGTAAATAGAAGCAATTTTGAAGCAATTAATGGCCACCACGAATTTCAATTATTTTAATTATCAAGGACACTACGCCTAGGTTACCGGCCGTGGAGACATCAGAATGAACGGTCACCTTAAAAATGTTTTGTTTCTTCTAAAATACGATGGAAGCAATATTCTGAGAATAGGAAGTAAATAGAAGCAATTGGGAAGCAATTAATGGCCACCACGAATTTCAATTATTTTAATTATCAAGGACACTACGCCTAGGTGACCGGCCGTACAGACATCAGAATGAACGGTCACCTTAAAATGTTTTATTTCTTCTAAAATACGATGGAAGCAATATTCTGAGAATAGGAAGTAAATAGAAGCAATTGGGAAGCAATTCATGAGCATAAATGCAACGTAAAATACGCCGATAAAAAAATAGTGACTTTTCATCCTGACGGACACTAATAGTTGTCGTTAGGCATTCGCATAATAAAGTACTGCACCTTATTCTAGATTTATAAAAATTGTCCTGGCTGACTGACTAATGGATCAACGCAAAAGGCTAAACAACTGATAGTAGAAAGCTGATATTTGAATAGAGTGTTCTTTTCTAGGCCTCCGATAAGGAAGGGATTTTCGAAATTCCCACGGGATCGTGACACAGCTAGTCATGAAATAAAATAATGTTAAGTACTTCGCGGTCCGGATAATTGAGAATCCGCATTACTGAGTCTAGGATAATCAATCTTTCAAGCCTCCATTGTACAAATCATTCATTAAATTCGATATTAGTATTATTCGACAGTTACGTTATCAAACAAAACAGTCATCAATCATGCATGTCATTTGTACTGTACTACAGTGATAAAACGGAATAGAACATCAGAACCATGTTTAATCAATCCTACTAATTTTATAAATTCTACTAATATTATAAAGCTGAAAGTTTGTGAGTATGTTAGTGTGTGTGTTTGTAACTCAATTACGTAAAAACTGCTAAACCGATTACCATGAAACTCGGTGTGTAGATAGCTGGAGAGTGGGCGAATCCGCGGGGCGCAGCTAATATAAGACTTATGGCATAAACTTATTTTTTCTAATATCTTTATCCAGGGAGGGTACATTCGACTACGTTTGTAAAGTTTGTATGGAGAAAAGAGTAGGTAGACTGTCCTTTTAAGGTTGATATCAATGGTGACGAACAAACTTTTATAGACCATTGTGCGATACATATTTGGCATAGCTTTATATCTATTAAGATTCTGCACAAAGATTAATGAGTTCTTTTGTTTCGTTTCGCACACCACTTAGCCTAACGTTAAAGTTCGATACAAAGCCTTGGACTTTACATTAAACAAAAGACAATAGCAGCCATTTACGTACGTGATTCCATTTCCCATTATACTCCAATACAAAGTATAATATGTAGGATATCCGTTGTTTAGCATCCATAGTACAAGCCTAGTGCTTAGTTTGCGGCTTGATTGGGCTGTGTGCAACGTGGTGTAATTTTTTATTTATTTATTTTATACTTTTACACCAAAATGTAGGAAATAAGTCACCTACGATTCCAAAAAAACCGTAGCTAGTCATGAAATAATGAACAATTTTCGATGAACCCCACATGGATTTTGAGGTTATCTTGTCTCTAAAGTATGACTATCTCATGCAGCAGGGTATGTATGGGATTTGTAACCACACACATGCATCAATAAATAAAATAAATTCTGTGAACATCACACAGTGCCATCTAGGCCCATGGTAAGCTACTAAGCTAGTGTTATAGTGACTAGACAACGGATATAATACTTATATTTATTTTCCTTTTGTAAATACATACATTATACTATACATAGAGATACACCTATGACACAAATATTTTTTGAAGCACAAATACTTGCTTCTGACGAGAATCGAACCTGCAACATCTGCATTGCAGTCGGCCATTAGCTTGACGCGCCACTGAGGTCTTCTCTATTTAGGTAACTTAATTGTTGTACCAAAATCACCTTCCAAATACTAAAGAGCAATTACGCTAGAACTCAACCGATTAAGCAAAATACACAAAAGTAGATCATAATAATTTCTCAACAGGGAAAGAGGAAATGATTTCTAATTACTAGATAGGTACTTACTAATAATACAGTGAAGGTGATATTGTTCTAACCTTGTTACCTTGCATATTGTTAGCTGAACAAGTAGGTGTGTAAGTATATGGTGGTAAGTATAAGTTTGAAAAGCAAGCTATTTGTCTTGGGACACTAACAATAGGTAGACTTCGAAAAGTGATACAAAAGTTTGTATTATAGATGGCTTGGGCTATTCATTTATTTACAAAACAACATCATGCTGAGAGTAAATGAAAAACAAGGGTTATTTATTAGTATTACTTATTGATACGTTTTTATGGGTTTTATATGGAATTTGATAGTTTTTTAGCCTCTATGAATGGTCCCTAAATGTTGATAAAATCAAATACAATTGTAAAAAAGATTTCATTTAATTACAGATGAATATGTTCTCTGTTTATTTAGACTGAGGCTTCTTTTCTATCTTATAACAAAATAATCAGGAAATAATATTTTTTTAACTATGTATAACGTTAAAAACAATTACACAATCATACATATGAAATATCAATGTAACAAATACATTAAATAAGATAAATTGATATTTAAATACTTCTTTGTATTTATAGTAGCCAGAATTTACATTTATTATTGAATAATATTATAAGAAACCTTAATCCAATCTATATTTTAAAAAAATGTGAAAACGAGGTCTTAATTGTTTACTGTTTAAATAAGCATAATAAAACGTGTTGCGATGCGAATAACAACAAATTGCATTATATGTAGTGATAATTTGCGATAAATTGGATGAGTAGTGGTGGAGAAAACGACCTTGACGCAAGCGCCCGCGCCGGTGTTGGGTTTCCGGTGTCAGTAAACGTCGAACCGTAAACTAGCTAGATAAATGATAGATAGAACCTTCAATTACAGGGAAAGGAACTAATCAGTCAATCTAATTGGATCGAAAATCTATTAAGCATTAACAATAGCAAATTGGATCTAGTTCCAATGCAGTCTTCTTATCTTCTAGATAGCGTGATGATGATGTACTACCTATTACCTGATGGCAGGTGATGAGATGTACTGTACATCTCATCACCTGCCATCAGGTAATAGGTATATGAAATTAGTCAAATGCTTATCTATTTACACTAATATTATAAGGAGGAAAGATTTTGTATTTGCGTGTGTGTGTGTATGTTTGTAATGAATAAACTCAAAAACTACCAAAAATTCCAATTTCTGTGCCAATTTCAAAAATTCTTTCGCCAATAGAAAGCTACAT
The DNA here is from genome assembly GCA_958496205.1 of Idaea biselata. Lineage (NCBI taxonomy): Eukaryota > Metazoa > Arthropoda > Insecta > Lepidoptera > Geometridae > Idaea > Idaea biselata. Next base: position 21,628,543 of record OY292402.1, read on the forward strand.
TATCGAGGAGTAGCGTAGGGTACCACCTACTTTTGATACCGATATTTTCACGGGATCGGGACCTACGCGGGTGAAACCGCGGGGCGAAGCTAGTCGTTAATAAAAAAAAATATCACTACACATATTATCATAAGGGACCTAAACTCTATTTCAGAAACTTTTACATCAAAAATGAAAACAAAGAACTGTCAATTTTAAAGGAAAAAGTAAATAAAGAGCTTTCAAACTGGATGGGATTTTTCTATACATTTTTGATCTAGAAGTTTATGATAAGGGTATAGGTTATATAAATTGAGTATTTTTTTCATAAATATTTGTCTTGTCTTGTGTGGATGATAGAAGACGCCAAAATAGAGGGCACTTGATGGTTAAAGAACCCTAACAAATGGTGTTGATAGTTAGCTAAAAAAAGGATAATGAATGTATCATACTATCAACACGATACCCACATCATTAATATCAAAGATAATAAAAACAAATCACAACATAAAAGCCTACACAGAAAAACAACAATTAACACAAGGATTTATACAATGTCAATGTGTTAATACACCCACACACACACACAGAGAGCACTGGTTTTCTCACACAAATGCATATTAACAAAACTCTGTAGTCGAATCATAGAATAGAATTGATCAGTCTCAGCTCGTGCTCAGAGGACGTGAAACAGTGGTTAGCCAGATAGTTCGAAACATGTTCTTGCAATGTCTGTTGTATATATTTCTAACGGCGAATATACAGGGATATAGGTCGGAATCGCCTCTTATAAGAACTGTAAGTTTTTGTATATTGTACAATGTATAATAGTTAATTAGGTCAATATTATAATGTCGTTAATTTTGTGGTCTTTTATACATTGTCTCGTTATACGTTTTGGGTATTTTTTTCCACTATAAGACGATGTCGCATTTTAGGTTGCCTAGACGTCTGGCGGTAAAATGTAGCCTGGTACGATCTGTGCAATTCAGAACTCTCTCCAAAATGCGTTCGGTAAAAACCCGACCGGTATGCTCTGGAATGTCTAGGGCACTTTCTTACTGAAATCTATACCAATATTATAAAGAGGTAACGTTGGTAACATGTTTGTATGTATGTAAGTATGTATATTGGGGGTAATATCCGAAACTACTGAACCGATTTCAATAATTCTTTCACTAATAGAAAGCTACATTATCCAGGAGTAACATCGGGACTTACGCCGGTGAAACCGCGCTTCTTGTTTCTAATATACCGGGAGGAACATCACATTCACCTGCCGCAATATAAATAGATATCGATCATTTAGCCTGGCGAATTTCAAGGGTTTTAAGTTTTTGGTAAAAACAACATGACTTTATAAGCAGTTAATTGTTTGACAACTTCATATAACTAAGGTATATCGAGGAGGTGAACACTCCGAGGGTCCCCACTGGTCGGTCGTGGAGAATGCACTCTACTGGGTGGACATATTCGGACAGAAGGTGCATAGACTGGACGTCGACTCGGGCAACGTTACTACTAAAGATATTGGTAATTATGATCATAGGGCACCGAGATTTTTTTCTTTACATAGGTACTTACTCGTAGTCTATAGAAAAGTTGCTTGTCGAGTATATACATTTGAGTAATCTACACAAATATTATAAAGAGGAAAGATTTGTATTTTTGTGTGTATGTGTGTTTGTATGTTTGTAATGAATAAACTCAAAAACTACTGAAAGCTACATTCACTTTGAGTAACATACATTTTGAACCCGATATTCCCACGGGATCAGGACATACGCGAGTGTAACCGCGGACGCAGCTAGTGTATAATATAGAAGCCATGTTAGCAATCATTCAAAGAACGTGCAAAAAATTGCTGATAAAATGCCCGCATACGCACGGTATGCGTGCCCGCATACCGTTCTTTTTACATATTTTTTGATATTATGATTATGACACAAAGAAGGCCTTTTTCTTTAAGGATTTCGGATTTGTTAATTAATATAAAAACTATTAATATAATAATTATTAATTGTTATTAATATAATAATTATTTACCGGTGACTTGCCGACGGCGCTTATTTTTTGCAATTCTTTGCAAATTAATTCTAAATTATTACTGGTTACCCTTTTTCTTTAAGGATTTCGGATTTGTTAATTAATATAAAACTATTAATATAATAATTATTAATTGTTATTAATATAATAATTATTTACCGGTGACTTGCCGACGGCGCTTATTTTTTGCATTTCTTTGCAAATTAATTCTAAATTATTACTAGTTACCCTTTTTACATATATTTGTACGACGGAGCTTTAGCTAGCTAGGTATAATTGAGGGAAAATTACCATAGATACGTGAAAATAGTACTCACGATAACCACCTATAATCTATAACTATTTTTATATTACAGACTACGGTCCAGTATCATTAGTGGTAACAGTAAAAGACAACCCTAGGACTGTATTGGTGACCGTAAGATCGGAAGTGTATCTGATGAGTTGGGACTCGCCTGACAACGATAAATCTTTGGTGCTGTTATCGGTTGTCGATCTGGGGAAGCCTGACAATCGATGTAATGATGGAAAAGCAGATGCCAAAGGACGGTTATGGTTCGGTAAGCGATTTAAGAGTTTTTTCTTATATTGAGTATTGATAAGCCGATTTACCACATACATTAAACCATTATCTCTCCAGATGGGAAATAACGATGTAGTATGAGATTAGCACGCTTACTTTGAAGATAAGAAAACGCCAGTGGAACGGAGTGCCAACCCGTCTTTCTTAGTGGCTGCACTGGCTTACGTCTCAAAAGACTGAGGAGTCCGATCGGCTAATACCAATGCTTATAATGCCACTAAGGAAGCCGGGTCGGATCTTGTTCCACTGCCGTCTTCCTTCTTCTAGATGAGCGTGTTGCATCTAAGACCATATCATTACTTACCATCAGGTGAGATAGTGGTCAAACGCTCATCTTTCGTGTGTAAAAAAACCGACAAACTACTGTATATTATGTGTTGCTAAGACCTTTTGAGGTTTTTACTAGATAGAATAAAAAGTAAAAGGCTTTGGGATCAATATGAAGTGATGCAATGATGTAATTTTATGATTACCTACATCTGATTACATAGTAGTCCAATTTTAAACCGATACGACTTTCACAACATTGTGAGATCAACAATCCCTTCCTGGAAATAAAAACAAGCTGTGATGAAATATATCACAAGATATTGCGGTTTTTTTAGGAATTATAAGACACGACAGATTTTTTTCGGCCACGGAATCCAAATTCTAATTTTGACTCCCGAACTGCCACTAGAAAATGAGTAGGTACCAAGACTTTTAAACTATTACGAAATGTTTTTCTAGATACAATCTGACAAAATAAGACCAAGAAGAGACTCGAAGGGGTCTTATACAGAAAAAGAGACCTATTAAGGCCTCGAAGCGTTGAGCACTGAAACAATGCTAAGAAGTAATAAACACCACGCAATTAAAACCGAAATATGAGTTTAATTTCTAAAATAAGCCGGAATTTTTCCGGTGTTTGTTCTGCTTATTATTAAAATGTGCTTAGTTTACGACGACTTTTAAGTTTTACGAAATTAGAAATATTTTACGGGTTCCCGTGTAGCGCAGCGCACTACCCCGGCAAGCGAAGGACACAGGTTCGAATCCTCTCTCATAGGAGGAATTTTGATGATGTATTTTTCTCCTTGTAAAATATTTCTAGTACAAAATCCCTTAAGCAGTAAAACATAAGAAATATTTTTATGAAATTTCCAGGCACAATGGGCAAAGAAGTAAACAACGTGGTAGATAGTGATCAAGCGACGCTCTATCTCCTAGACGAGCACAACTACGTCTCCCCAGACGTGAAAGTGCGTCCCGTGTCCGTATCTAACGGCCTAGCGTGGACAGCGGACAACAAGTTCATGTTCTACATCGATACTCCGACTAGGAATGTGGATGTCTTTGATTTCGATCTTGAGTCGGGAGAAATACGTGAGTAATGAATCAGTACTAATAGTGCAAGTTCCCTCGTAGAGCAAAGGTTCAAGTTTACGTAAACGCCCTTAGAAGTTTCGCGTTTACTCAAAAGTGATAGTGGTGCGCCATATAAACAAATAAGTCATCAGCCGAAAGTTTATATATGACAAATAGACAAAATGCATTAAGAAATTGTGGGTTAAATGAGCTAGTGTTTAAAAGCTAACGATCTTTAGCCAAATTACCTAGTTTGGAAAATCTGATTGTATTTTCCAGTCTAGATGTAATACAATCATATAAAATTACAATAAGAATTAGATTTTAAAGATTTTTGCCTACCTCTATGATTCTCTAAGAAATATATGTAGAAGGAATAAAATATTTAAAGTAGTTTTACTTTTATTAAATATTTTATTTCTTCTACATATAAACAGTTATTAAAAAAATTTTGTTTGCTATATTAAAATGCAGGTAACAGAAGAGTCCTTTTCAGTTTCCAAGCCAACAACGTGACGGGGCTACCAGATGGTATGACTATAGACACAGATGGAAATCTCTGGGTTGCTTGCTTCAATGGAGGAAAGGTAATAATTATTTAGTAGCAGCAATTCACAGCTTTAATAAAAAGCATCAAAATAGATACTACATGATTTCAAAGCCCAACCATGGTTAATAAATAAATTAAATTAATTCTGTAAACATCACACAGTGCCATCCCCATGGTAAGCTAATAAGCATGTGTTATGGTGACTAGACACTGGATATAATACCTATACGTATTTTTCTTTTGTAAATACATAATAATATACTTTACTTTTACATAGAGACACCCAGTCCAGAAACAAACATTTATTTTTAAGCGTAAATACTTGCACCCGGGAATCGAACCCGCACCTTCTGCATTGCAGTCATTAGCATGAGGTCTAGCATTAATCTATTTTCATAAATTATACTATATCCCAATAAAAAAACTTTTCAGGTAATAAAAATTGATTCAAGAGCAGGAAAGTTACTTGAGCAACACAAACTACCCGCTGACAAAGTGACTTCAGTGATGTTCGGTGGGAATGACTTGTCTACACTGTTTGTGACTACTAGCCGAGCGGGACTCACTCCGGCTGAGTTGGCTCAACAACCAGAGGCGGGGTCAGTGTTTGCTATTGAGGGCACAGGGTCCAAAGGAAGGCCAGAGAATCAGTTTGTTTTCAAAGATGCTAAAGAGTATATTTAATTTTAGGTTCAGTGTAAATAAAGTTATAGTGAGTTTGTGGATTGTTTTATTTTTTTTTAGATTAGTTCATACTAAATACAGAAATGCTATGTACAATTGGGCAGCTCCTACACTAAATTTTTTTATACTAATTTTGAATTCAGAAGCTGCTCAATGATTTCAGTATTTGGCCATTAGCATTGAAATACAACCCTAAAACCGTTAGTCAATCAGTCTGATTTCCAACTATGCATTTGACAAATTCATAGCGAAATTAAAAATTGCAATGATCTTATTTTAAGTATGCAGTTCCGTTGGTTAAACGGTTCCTAAATGCATAAGGTAGCCCTGAAATATTAAAAAACATTTCTGAAAAAGAACTTAGAATATTTTGATTCTTAAGCATCAGTGAAATTTTGACCAAAGGAGGTCGACCACCTCCCCTACAAGCTTTGGCCCTCAGTGAACACCTGTTAATAGCCTACGACATTATAGTTTAGGGTTATACAAGCACATCCTAAAACATATTAGTTAAGAAAAGAAGACGCCATTACAAATTAAAACTAGTACTCGAAGTGTTTGAATTTCCACTTTATTATTTTTAATTTTTACAAATAATATGAACTTAACATTACCCTCGCCCGACGCGCCACAGTGGCCGTCAACTAGCTATCCCTATAGCCAAAAATAGCTGTTCCTATCTGGGTATAGAGATGTATGTTGACATGGAGGGATTCATGTTAAGATAGTGCAGTTAAAGTAGTTTCCAACAGAAAGTTAAATAATTAGATACTTACTTGTGGAACCCATTGCTGTATTATTGAACGAACTTCTACTATTACCAACTGATGACAACGCAAACGTCTCATATTTATACCACAATTAGCACATCGAGCGTTCCGGTCAACACCTTGCAAACCCTGAGACGAGGTACTTGCAGTCGCCAAGCTACTTTGGTCTGCACCAGGGGTTCCAAAATCCGAAGACATGTTGGGGTCATTAGTGTGTGCGGAGCCGCCCGCGCCGGTTTCCATATTGAGGCCATTATCATCACTTATATCGGGTTCGGTGTCCAGGTTCATGCTAGGGTTTTCAATGAAGGCAGTTTCTGAGTCCATGTTCGTAAATAGGTCGTAAAATAGTAAGAAATCACAATAACAAACAACTTAGCTCTCGAACTCAACGAACGTGAAATGATTTGTAAACAAACAAACGTCAAACGAATGAGTGACGAGAAAAATAAAATAATTCCTGTGTATTATAGGAATAGGTCAGTACCTATTATTTTTGTTTATGATTCAGTAATCCAAAACAAAAATAATCAAGAAAATCGGTGATTTATCATCTTTGTTTACACACTGATTTTTAACCGACTTCATCGTTTTTGATCAAATATACTTATACATATTTTAGTACTGGCGAATAGATAGCTTTCTCCTTTTTTGAGTCGGTTAAAAGTACCCTTTTTTATAACATAAAATACTTAATCGATTTTCGTTTTTTTACACTCAACAGAGGTATCGATTTTTGTAATCGACAAACTACCGACAAATGAAGAATGGCTACACAGAAAACCGGAAGCTGTGTAAAACAATGGCCAAAAAACGACAGCAAATCGTAAATGTACTTATTATTTTGGTTTCATTTAAACGTCTTATTTACTGATGTAGCAAAAATACATCAGAACTATTTAAATCATACGATGATTTCTGTCGTTTCAAAAAGTTTGTTCACTGTGGGCCGTAACTTGGCGGTCCCCTTTAGGTTTTAGATAAGGGTATTATTCTCATGACAAAATACCACAGCCCTAATTATTATTAGTCTATAAAAACTAGACTTACCGGAAGCCTCAAGAATGGTGGATCTGATGCATTCTTCCCAAGTTTGTTCTCTTGGTACTGGATCAGCTGTACGACAAGTTGGGCCAGCCCTTCCTTAGTTGGTGGATCGGTTTGGACATGCTGAAATTGGTAAACAAGGATGAATAACTTGCAACTATTTACAGCCGCTTTTAATGCGGAACGTGGTATGGAGGTGCTGAAGGGGTTAAATGGCAGATGAAACATGCAGAAAATATCGAATACTCATTAGATTTTCTAACCTTTTTGCAATTTTTCTGAAGCCAAACACGAATTTGGTCGAATAGTGTCAACGACTCAGATGACTGAAAATACTCGGTGTTTGGTCCTCCATCCTTCTTAGGACCTATAGATGCCATTTTTTATCAACAAAATTCAATTCTTCATAGGCAAACGTTAAATTTTAATGTAATTTTTGTTCAACAAAACAAGCTACAGCGGCGTCACCGAACACTTATACTCCTAGCGGAGAAGAATGTCGACACCATACGAAATGGATGTATACAAAATTATATTGCTTTTTTTTATTACAGCGCCATCTCGTGGCCTAGCAAAGCATTTTGGCAACAAGCATTTTTGGCGAGAACCTTCGAAAGTTCAGTTCAATTAATAATCTCTAGAAATAGGTATTTCGATCTGGTTTAAAATCAAGATTTTTTCTAATGGAAATTCAGAAAGAAATTACATTTCAATAGAATAATTATTGTTCTATTGATATGTAATTTCTATTAGAAAAAATCTTGATTTTAAACCGGATCGAAATACCTATTTCTAGAAGGGAATGTAAAGAGTTAAAATAGATTTGTTTGCGAATTCATTTATTCCTAATAGTAAGATTACATTTTTAACTCAAATAACAGAAATTCAATATCATAACATTAATTTTAGATTTTAAGATCTGCTACCTATATAAATATTGACCTATTCAAATAAATATTGAAATAAATCATTTAAAAAACCGGTTCAGCGGTTTTGTGTGAGACTTACACAGACAGTTTCACCTTTAGGTATTAAATTAATAGGACTAGCAGTTCCTATCACAAATAAATCGTTATCTCCTGATGGTCCAGAACTTCAACTGCAGCGGACGACCCTGGTTGAGATGTCTTAACATTTAGTTGATCCTGTAAAATATTTCACATAAAATTATTGTTTCATAGGTGTAATATGACCAATTTGTTACTTTATCCTATTAATATAATAAATGCGAAAGTCCGTAATCCTGTGTGTGAATATGGTTATGTTTGTTACCTCGCCTATGTATACGAACCAATTGTGCTGATGTATTATTGTTAATTCTTCTCATCCGAGCGATGTTCCCGATTGCATCCCTCTCGGGACCCCGGGGTCCGCTAAACCCTTCATTGTTTTTTTTTTTATTTGGGGTCGGCGCGGTCGGTAAGTCATCATTGACCATACCTACCTTCTGCAATTAGATTTAGCAATGTTTTTACGGCCGGCCGCTTGCCTGACACCAACCCTTTTAGGGATCAAGCAGTTTATCCGTCACCGCGCGGGGAGAACTTAAGGTTTGCTTTTCTCCCTCCGATCCCTCAGTCGCCTTTTACGATACCCACGGGATGAGATGGGGTAACCCTATTCTATTCCGGGGCTACACGGCTAATTGTTAATAACCGATCATAAATACTTAGATGAAAACAAACAAGAGTAGATACGGCATATTATTCTAACATTGCGTATTTGAAAAATGAGTTAGAAACACCTATATGCACTTTCACATAATTATTGTATTTAAAAACATTTGTCTTTAAATATAGGTATTTTTACTATACATTTTATTTTATTATTTGAGTAAAATTATGTGTAAAATGTTTTTTTTGTGTTTCCCTGAATGATTCAGGCATTTGTAAAACGAGCAAGAAGGCATTCTGATGTATTTCAAAAAGATAATCGCAGTGAGACAGCACTTGCTCACGCGGCAACGGTTCGACATACAACTGAGGCTAGTGCGTCAGCTAGATGCAGTTTAATCGTCTCATTTGCCGTGACTAGGTACCGTATCTTTAGTTTTTGGAACGAAGTTCCTTATCGCGCGTTGCGAAAGGGGGCTAGACGGAAAAAATTAAGACCAAAAGTTGTAACGACACTTTTTGCTATAGTTATAAGGAATTTCGTTCCATCCAGGTGTCCCTTGACACCTCTCAAGTTTTTGTTTTAATCTAAGCATAAATATAGGTAGTTTGCTTACTTGATGGTCCTGCAGCGAACGGCCCTGGTTGTAGTGGCCCGGCCCTGGTCTACACATTTAGTAGATCCTGTAAAATATTTCATATAATAATTATTATTTCATAGGTGTTATGACCAGTTTTGTTAGTTTATCCTATTAATATGATAAATGTGAAAATCCGTAATCCTGTGTATGAATATGTTTATGTTTGTTACATCTCCACGTATACCTATGTAATACTACTGAACCAATTGTGATGAAACTTAGTATTATAGGTTGATAGCTAGGGATGACAAACTCACTACTTGAGGCAGATTTCCCAAGATTACCTATTATTATTATTATTGAGTAATAGTAACAACAAACATTAATTGCCTATACTTTTTATAACAACGGTTTTCAGTCTTGACAAAAAAACCTTTATGTATACTTATAAATTTAAAAAAAGTCTGAATTTCAAAAAGTCGTAAAACATAAGTGTTCAAGTACGAAGGGTGAATAAGTTTACCTACCTGGTATATCGAGAGAAGGAAATCATTTTTTTTTTTCAATGTAGTACAAACTTACCTTATGGTTTAGCAATGCGGTAGGTAGTTGTAAATTTCCCAAAGATGGACGGTCCCGGCTGGGAATTAACGTGAACCGTCGAATGAGATGAACTTGTGCCCATTATATTCATTAAATGCTGATCCTGGAAAATAAAAATAACTTTTCTTACAAACTTAGGGATAAAAATTAAGGTATAGATACAACAATACGGCTACTTTACAACAACTTTGGTTGGAAATCCGGAGATGACAAAGGGGGATTGGGAAAGCAACATTTTGTCCACATTTCACAGCTGAAAAGCTGATACGTACCTATCTATGTTTAAATTTGCAATAATTTACAATACATGGGTAAGGGTATGTACGTTATATAGTTATTTTCTATTTCTAGGGTTCGTAGGAGGTGCAAAGATATCGTGATTCTGACTTTTTAGGTTAGTAGGTATAAACAGAACTTACCGCAAAGCATTTCTTCTTCCAGGTTTAGGAAACCGAGATAATTTAATGCCCGGCACTTTGCCAGGCATTAAATTATCTTTGCTTTTCACATTTTCTATAAACGTAAGCCATGTTGAAATAAGTTCACAACACAAACAATATATTCACTTAAAAATAAACAACACAAAGAGTCAATTTTTCGCTTCCAAAATACACCAACACTAATGCGGAGCAACAAAATTCACGCAACTCAACGTAATAACGGAGAAAACATAAGTTTTTCCAAGATAATTGAAGATAATTCTTCAACACAAACTATTCAACCAACATGCCATGATATAGTCCGGGCGGCGGCTGCAAAATATCAACCTCATCGAATAACTGAAAAATATCACTTTCCACGAAAAAAAGACCTAAAATAAATAAGAAAAAAATTGGTCTGCCGGGGTACTGCTTGGGGGGTCCTTCGCAGTGAATTAAAATATGGTCCACTTCGGATCATCATTTTATTTCATGTGGTTACTGAACGAAACATTATTCTTGGCTTTAGAATTAATTAATAGAGTCTAAAAAATCAAGACCGGTGTTGGAGGGTTCCGCAGACCAACCAATTTTACGAGTCCGGTCGGGAGGTCCATTTTACCTCATCGAGTTACCGGATGAAACTAAGTTTTTCTAGTGGCTAAAATTATGCTCTTTAAACATAAGTTGGTCTGCCATCTCGCTCGCGGTAGTTTTTGCAGTCCGACCACTTATGAACACGCAACTCTGAACATTTTGTTTTAAGTTCGGTTCAAACTGATAGGTAAGTAACTACTATAATAAAATAATTTATTTTATTATAGTGTGACCAGGGGCGTCTCTAGCTCATGTAGCGCCCGTGTGCAAATATCTCCTTGGCGCCCTTTAGTAAGAGTTAAGAGTGATTCCAATAAGGAATAATAAAGGTACAAACAACAGTACTAACTTGACGTAGGAACCCCTAATATTATTTTTTAATGAAGTTGAAAAAATATGTCGGGAACCAATAGGTACCTACATACACCAATATCTTTTGAATGAAATGTCCGAATTAAATAATTCAAAAGGTTCTAGAAAGGTATGTTCACGAGTTCCAGGTCGGCAATGGCACACGTACCTACGTAGGATTTTTTTCCCTTCCTCATAATATCCGTAGCCTCCATGAACACGTTCAAATTCCACCCCCATTTCACCCACATGACCGTGCAGATCACCACCCAAAACGATTCCCTGTGACAACGAGATAGCCCCAAGGACCTCGCCGAGTTTATCCCAAAACCACCTCTTATCAGCGTCGCTACAACCGACCTTCGAAAGTTCAGTTTTAACCATTAATATTTTTTCTAGATTTTTCAAGATTTTTTCTATTTCAAATGTAAAAAATCTTGATTTTAAATCAGATCGAAATACCTATTTCTAGGGAGGAATGTAAAGAGTTAAATAACCTGCCGGTTCGGGCCAAGTCCATATGAGATGGTAATACGTGAGAACCATCAGTCGCCTTCTACGACACCCTAGTATGAAGAGTTGGGGTTGGCCTATTCTCGTCCGGAACCAACCCGGACAAGACACGTACTCACAGAAGACCAGCCTCGGGGTTTGCCAGCGAGCGATGGAGCGCAGTATTTTGAGTGTCAAATTAATGGACAAAATCCGAAACACAGAACTGCGCTCTCGCACAAAGATCGTGGATGTCGGTCAACTACCAGGTTGCGAGATGGCAGACCAACTTATATTTAAAGAGCATAATTTTAGCCACTAGAAAAACTTAGTTTCATCCGGTAACTCGGTTACTGAGGTAAAATGGACCTCCCGACCGGACTCGTAAAATTGGTTCCACCTCCAACACCGGTCTCGGACGACATGATTTTTTAGACTCTATTAATTAATTCTAAAGCCAAGAAGAAGGTTTCGTTCGCCACATGAGATAAAATGATGGTCCGAGGTGGACCATATTTTAATTCACTGCGAAGGACCCCCAAGCTGTACCCCGGCAGACCAATTTTTTTCTTATTTTGTTTAGGTCTTTTTTTCGTGGAAAGTGATATTTTTCAGTTATTCGATGAGGTTGATATTTTGCAGCCGCCGCCCGGACTATTATGACTTTCCCGTGTTGCCATTAACATAAACTTCATATTTCACAGTAAATTTAAATTGGTCCAGATAGTCCGCTGTTTTTTCTTCTTTTCAAATATCAAATATTATATTTACTTGCAGCTATTGTATAATATAACGGTTAATTTCATAAATTATACATATTTTATATAGTCAATTAACAAATCATTAAATTTATTACAAAATCAATAGGAAATAAACTCCAATGTTCGGAGACTTTGGATAACATGGCAATCTACATAAATTAGTCGGTGTGTTTATGGTTTTTCCACGCCATCTACACAATACACCAAAGGAACTACTGTGTACTGTGCCATCTACATCGATTTTAAGGTATTATATCGTTCTGCGATGCCAACTTAGTACCAATATATGGGTATAGATAGAGCTTCCATCGGTGTTGCCTAGGTTCAATACATTTGTTAACAGCGCCTGTCCAAAACTGACAAGTTTGACATAAAATATTAAGTATTGCCAGTTGTAAGAATAAATTGTCAGTATAAAAATTTGTTTTACCGCCATCTGTTGTTGAGTAGCATAACTAAGTCGTAAATAGAGATTGTCTTTTTGATTTACCGATTTTTATGTTTGTGAATCGTTACACCACATACCCCTTCCGCTCGCTCAACTATCCCGCGTAGATTTGAACATTATTTGACCAAAATGATAATAATGCTAAAAGCCTGTGATTTTCTTTTTGCTATGGAACAATTATTTGCTTGGTGAGTAGATAAATAAATAAAACGACGTTTTTCTTTACTAATTTATCTACTTTTGTCTCCTGTGCCGCATCAAAATGCTACAATTTACTATACCAGCTGCTTATATTATGATTTCTATTTCTAAACACATTTAGAACGGTTATTTATTAGGTAGGTACATTCATAACAATTAAACATCAATTGGATTACATAAGAATATTACCTAGACTTTAAAATGTTACCTAACGGGAAAGTAGTAATAGTATCAATACTATGTGATAAAAGAGATTTTGTGCAATTCGACAGCAAATTAGCAGTTTCAATGTAGTTAGTACGACTGCAATTATAATGCACACCGACTGCAATCGGGCTACACTATTTCTTTAGTTTTATTGCAGTTGTGCTAAATCCATTCAAACTGCAAATTGCAGACTAGCTAGAGTCTACAGTTAGGTACTAAAATTCCCGTTAAGCATAAATTGACATAGCATTCTAACATCACACGTAACAACACCAAATATAAATAAAATCATATTTTATTTATAGGTAATCATATTTTTTAAATGATTTATTGTTTAGAAAATTTATTTTCAAGGAAAAATAGCATTCAAAAATTTTCACTTGCGGCGAGGCTTGAACTCGCGTCTTTGGGTCAGTACCCCAACGTCCTTACCAACTAGACTACGCAAGCCCACGTCCCGTGCCGTGAAAACTTCCAATGCTATATTCTCCTTTGATTGTTTACGATTAAGGCTCGTTAGAGCGCCATCTATCTAACGTTGATTTATTGTCTTAAAATATCGTTTAAAAGGCAGCCCCCAGTGAAATGATTTATCAAGTTTTTTTAACTCAATGGGCAGCTAAAATTACACCCCCTAAGGTGCATTTTTTTCCAAGACACTAAATAGTACATTTTAGCTACATTTTATTGGTAATTGGTATAATTTGATTCAGGCAGTGGTACACCCGCCATTTTGATTCTTACCAAAATGCGGTGTGAACATAGGCACACATGATAAATGAGAAAAAAAAACACAATATTTTTGCCTGTAAGGCAGAAAAACAATTAATTTAATTTTAGAATTCATTACATTCCACAGAAAATCTATAGTAACAGTTTATATTTTTGGAGTACATATGAATGTAGGAGAGAATTTTGAAACTTAGTTCAAACAATTTCACGTTAATAAATTCACTAATTCACAGCGTAACAAGCGTTTTGACTAGCGGCGCTACAGAGAGAACTTTTCTTAATACTTTTGTGATTAAAATAGGTACCTATAGTAACTGTTCCTATTGTCCCTATTGTAACTAACGCGAGTTAAAAAACCGACCTGAAGTTGTAGCGAAAGGCGCAATGGTAAGAAATACATATCACCAATGGCGTGATTATTACATTTGTTCACGCATTTTTACGCTACAGCTTTCAGTCTAAGATTTTTATACCAGATGCCCGCTAAATTAGAAAAAAAATGTATTTCGGAAATAATCCTTTTTCAGAAATGGAGCTAATGTTTTTTTTTCTTTCGGTGAGAGACCAATATGGCCAATTTAAAAAATAATGTTACTACCAAAAGTCTACAGATGTCGGCCTTAATAATTTCACGATAACCTGTTTTTTTTTAATTGACTGGCATCCAGTTTTAGTAACCCTTGACTCGACAATACCAAAGGAATGTGATATACCGTTGTTTTGTCTTTCTCGATCTTATAGATCTATAAAATTGACAATTTCATTAATTAAGCTCTATCTAACTATAATAAATAGTAACGTTGACAGTGATTATTGTCATTATGTTTAGTTTGACCCTCCTTAGGTTCAAAAACTATTCCTCAATTTATTATTCTACTCCTCAAAATATCCTTGTTTAAAGTTCGATGAATAAAACTTCGAACGGAAGACAATTTAAATTAAAAAAATAGTAAAACCGCACATAAAACGTGCTCGCAATCAATATATTTTATACTACAATTCAGCGTCAATCAATTCACTCTTATTACATACTTGTTATGTTTCATAGTATATTTTCGAGTAAATTTTAGTACCTACCAAAAATACGCGTAAGTACTACCTAAAAAAATGCCATAAAAATAATGTAGTACAAATAAATTAGTAAATACAAAATATAAAACCGTCAATTTCACTGAATGAAAACTTAAGGCGCTGTGAATTATTTGTAAATAAGTGGTCTTCGACACTTATCAGGCATTTTCTCGACAAAATTCATATTTTACAATAATTGGAAAACTTGACAATAAATGCACGCATATTAGATACATTACCTTTATCTTTTCAATTAACAGTGATTGAGGCGTTATCTCAAATCTGTAATACGGAGTTAAGTCATTCATTACTCGGAGAACATTTGTACCCATTGATCACTCAAGTACAAATGTTAAAAGCATCATGTTGCTTATTATATTACAGCGCCTTAAGAATTTTTGATTCATCTTCTACCTTAATTAATATCAACAAATGGCAATAACAATGCAACAAAATAAATAAGCGTAATACAATTATATTCTAACTTATAACAAAAACCATATTGAGCTAAAATGCGCTTCATAAGCTAACTACACGAAATCACAAAAAGTATATCGTTATTATTATTACAATCAAATAACAGTTTTAGGTTTATACACACTATTTCATAGGATAGAATAATATAACCCGCGGGTAATTCAATGGGCGAAACTGACAGGAGTAACCAAGGAGTAAAAAAATAATTTTCACATTTATAACTGAAATGAAATTCTGTTATAATCTGCGTACACAGGAACGTTTTGATACTTTAATATTTGATGAGATTTCTGTTACTTTTTTTATTACAATAGAATGACAAATCACATCGCAGTCAATCCTGAAGAAGAGACTTGTAAAGGTCTCGAAACGATAAGCAGGGAAACAATGCTAAAAGTAATAAACACCACGCGGTTAAAAAAGAAAAATGAGTTTATTTACATGGTTAGTAGGATTATCTCCGGCAGTTTGGTCCATAATCCATAACATACGACGGATTATCTTAGATGTCATGTATAAAATTAAACTTAAAAGTTATATATTCGATTATTGCATTATTTTCAGGGATCACTTTATTTACGTGTTTTACTATTATTTCGTGACTCTTTAAAACGTGAATTAGCCCCGAATTCATCTTTTTTTGCCTCTATTTCCAATGGCGATTTTTGGCTTTGGCGATACTAATTTTATGCGTATTATTTAATAACAAAATTCCGAAGAGAGTAAAAAAGAAAGTTATTTATATGAACAAGAAAAACTAAAAACGTAAAATAAGAAGACCCCAATAAAATAATACCATAATTAGTAATCGAGTGAGTTTTAAAATAGTTAAATATAATTGTCACAAAATAAATTGAACATAAAATACTTAGGTATAACATTTTCATTCAAAATCTTCATGTAAATAGATGCTTTTAATTTTACTATTGTTTGTATATCCCCACCTATTCGGAGGTAAAGCAAGACTCTTACACCCTTATTAATAAACGCGAAGTAAGGTCGGAGTAGTGAGAACATGCTCTGTCTTTTTCCGTGACAAGACCTTTCAAAGTTGACAGAAAGAAACAAATGTAGTAAAATTACTCCGACCTAACCCCACGTTGATTAATAAGGCTACTGTTTAGCCAGTGATTTTATAACTACGCAATATTTTCAAAGATTTAACTAATTTTGAAAGATAATCGAGTCAAATGCATAGAATTTCTCGCTCTGTCTTTTTCCGTGACAAGACCTTTCAAAGTTGACAGAAAGAAACAAATGTAGTAAAATTACTCCGACCTAACCCCACGTTGATTAATAAGGCTACTGTTTAGCCAGTGATTTTATAACTACGCAATATTTTCAAAGATTTAACTAATTTTGAAAGATAATCGAGTCAAATGCATAGAATTTCACCTGTGACCTAATTTGCCGCGTAGCATAGTAAATAGTTGCGTGTACACGGTGTGGTCAGTTATTATTTTTTAAATGCATTTTCCTCAAAAGCACTTTTTGAAATTCTAATTGAATTTCAAAAAGTAATGAAATTGGAGGATTACAATTTTCAACTATACGAAACTGCAGTATTACAATTCCCAACCGCACTAACTTTTATTTCAACCGAACAAAAATTACAATTTACAACCGTACGAACCTGGAGAATTACAATTATCAATCGTACATGCTGGGTTACAATTCTCAACTGTATCAAACTGTAAAAGTCATTTTATATTTTTTAACATTATGAAAATTACAACACGAAATTGAAGAATTACAATTCCCAATCGTACGACCCATAGTGGATTACTATTCTCAACTGTACGAAACTGTATAAGTCATTTTATATTTTTTAACAGTATGAAAATTACAACACGAAATTAGAGAATTACAATTCTCAATCGTACGACCCATAGTGGATTACAATTCTCAACTGTACGAAACTGTTACAGTCATATTATATTTTTTAACAGTATGAAAATTACAATTCTCAATCGTACGAAACAGAAATATTACAATTTCCAACCGTACTAAACTCGAGGACTACACTTGTCAACCGTAACTCACATACAATAAATACTATATTCGAATATTCTAGCAGAATGCATCGTTTACTTGATTCCGAGGTAGTTTTCAGCCAAGCCGATGTAGTAGATAGACTGCGCGATGCCGAAGAGTGGCGCGATCACGATCATACGACACGCGCCGCCTTTGAAGAATGCAGTCGGGCCTTCGTGCTTTAACGTCTGACTGTAACCAGATTACTCTATTAGCCTTTGAAATATTTAAAAGGAAAAATACATCTTCAAAAATCAGAAAACAGTAGATAATGTTGAAATCTGTAGTCTTTTGACGGAGCTCGATGTTTGGCCAGTAATGTCAACTGGCTCTTTCACGAGACTAGAGATTGCGGGTAGGTGATGACAGTTAAAGGCGTCCATATCGAACTACCTCCTTCCTAATTCGCTTGCTACGTCTTGTCACTGGCCCCTACTATTGGGTTTCGTGAACAAGCCAATTACTGGCGAAATATCAGGCTCCGATAAAATACAAACGTAAACATGGTAAATACCTTGTTTAAGTTTGTTATTTAATCATATTTACAGTCAAAACAACCAGGTATGTTTATAATCGGAAAATAATAGTATTGTATACTGACGTGATACAGTCGACGATCCCGGTGTACTGCCTCTCGCCGGCTCCCTTCGTGATGGTCTGCAGCCGCGTCTTGATCACGTCGAAGGGGTTCACGGAGAGCGCGGCCGTCGAGCCCGCCGCGCAGCCCGAGCAGAACTGCCACCTGCGGGGGTGGTAACAACATTAGCCTGCAGTCCTATTCATGTCTAAAACTAATCACAAACAGCACCTAGATCACTGACCTGAATTATATGAATAGGAGGTCTCGCTCTGAATTTTGTGCCTATTTGATCTGCGCCATAGTTCCGCAGACGGTCACCATCACTTTCAATAAAAAAACGCGCGACAACAGCGCAATATGGCGCAGATCAATTCAGCACAAAGATCTAATGTCATTTTGTATGGTAAAGCAATTCCAGCGTACTTGTATAATTTCATTTCAGTGGCTTAGGCAGACACACTTTCAGACACAGACAGAGTTACTTTCGCACTTGTAATGTTAGTAAGGATTATATACAGTTGTGGTCATATAATTAGAAACGCTGCATAGGAACTAATTTTCACTAAAGATTATCTTTGTCTACTAACTTTTAACGTGTATAGGAAAGCTACTAAGTGTTTAAACAGAAGTATTTAGTATTGTTCTAATAACAAATACAACGGTAATTCTATAAAATGTAAACATTTTAATGTTTGTTTAATAAATAAACAAACATTAAAACACAGTTAACAGCGTTGGACAACTATTTAGAAACATATGAAATAAGCAATAAAAACATGAACAAAAAGCTAATTTTTTGAACCAAACATAAAAGTATACTATGAAATACCAGAATCTGAACAGATTAGTACTTAGTAGGGTAGCCCCTGTTGTCGATTACAGCTTTACAGCGACGTGGCATTGATTCTTTCAATTTTCGACACGTATCAATAGGAATATCCCTCCAAACTTCAACAAATGCGTCGTAAAGTTGGTTAATATAAGTGATATGCTTATCTGACAGTTCTTTCTTCACAATGTGCCACAAATTTTGTATTGGATTTAAATCCGGACTATTAGCAGGCCACTCCAACATTGTCACTGATTGTTCTCTGAGGAACAATTTTACGCTGTTTGCTGTATGTTTAGGGTCATTATCGTGTTGAAAAACCCAAGACACTGGTAAATTATCATCTGCATATGGAACCATGGTTTCTTCTAAGATATCTTTGTATTGATATTGGTCCATATGCCCTTGAATCTTCCTCACCGGACCAATCCCGTATCCTGAGAAACATCCCCACACTTTAATGTTTCCACCGCCATGTTTAACTGTCTTTTTCGTGTACTTGTTATTTAAAGCCTGGATAACTGGTCGTCGTACATACCGTTTTCCGTCCGAATTTACGAGATTTATTTTGGTTTCATCCGAAAATAAAACTTGTTTCCATTGTTGGACAGTCCATCTGCCGTACTTCCTTGCAAAGGCTAGACGATTTTGTCTGTGTTGCCTGGTAACAAGAGGTACCTTTCTTGCAAGTCTCCCAAACAGTTTCCCTTCAAATAACCGTCAGCGAACAAGTCTTGAGGAAACATTGCGAGGGTCGTCCTGAAGAAAAACTTCTTTTCGAATAGCCCTAGACCCTTTAAAAGGGTCCATCTTAGCCAATCGAATCATAAGCCTGTCTTCTTGCACTGTAGTCTTTCTTGGTCGAACTTTTCTAGGTACATTATTCGTTGTTCCATGTTGTTTATAATGTGACATGGCGTTAAATACCATCTTTACGGAGCAGTTTAGGTGAAGTGCTATTTTTCTGTAAGGCCATTTTCGCAGTAAATGCAAATTTACTATTATTTGTCTTGTTGCTGCATCACAGCTTTTGTTTTTACCCATTTTTAAATGATAATGTAATAAAATACAGTCGAGATGTAAATGAATAAAAACGGGGCAAGTGCGACACTCGCGCATAAAGGGTTCCGTACCACTATCATAATTGGATACGGAACCCTAAAATGGTTTACAGCAACCAATTTTTAAATTTTATAGGAAAATATGAAATATTTATCTTCGATTCTTACTCCCATCAAACGACCGAATCACTCAGAAAAAAAAAAACCTTGGCACAAAGAAAATCTGAAACATAAGAGAAACTCTTTGGTAAGTAAGGCAGACTGGTATATTTGACAGATAGGGCAGCCATATTGAATTCCATGACCAACTCGATTTGTCCTCCTGTCCCTGTTCCTGTCCTGACTCCTTGTTATTTTTGAAACACGTTTGTTGTATGGGAGCCCCTTTTAAATAATTGTTTTATTTTGTTTTTAGTATTTGTTGTTGTAGCGGCAACCGAAATACATCTTCTGTGAAAATTTCAACCTTCTAGCTATTACGGTTCATGAGATACAGCCTGGTGACAGACGGACAGACGGACGGACGGACGGACGGACGGACGGACGGACGGACGGACGGACGGACGGACTGACAGCGAAGTCTCAGTAATAGGGTCCCGTTTTTACCTTTAGGTACGGAACCCTAAAAGGGCGGGAAAAAAGACTTATTCTAATTTCAAAATTTAAATTTAAAACACAAGTTACACTTTGTTTCTTATTAGTTGTCCAACTGCCAGTACTAAAGATATTGGTGGTTATTTAATTTAATTGATGGTTTATTATTATTATTTAATTTTTCAAAATGTTAGTGACCGGTTTTTGAATAAGAGATTACGAACAGACATTTTAACGTAATTAGTGAATCTTTAGTCACTGAGTTTATTGTATTTATAACATAAAGTACGCAACATCCCGTAAGTAATTATGTGTTTCTAATTATATGACCACAACTGTATATAGCGTCCGCGGTTTCACCAACAGAAGTCCCGATCCCGTGGCAATTTCTTATAGGATGCCTACAACATATAAAGAGCACACTCTCCAAATTTCATGTCACCCAACGGAAAGAAGGGAAAGTCTGAGCCAGAGCCACGTTCTTTAGCAGGTGCACCAAGCTTTATACAAAGGTGAGGTTTGGCTTGGGCCTAAGGTCCTAATAGGCCCCATACAGACCCGTGGCATCGAGTATTTAATCATGTAGGATAACCGACATGCGACAGCCGACAGGTTCACGTACGTGAGCTGAGAGGGATCTTCGGGCGGCCTCGGCAAAACGAGCGGCTAAGCGGCGAGAGGTCACGCACACATAGCTGCGCATGTAGTGGAGTACCTAATGCGCGGGTTTGTATGAAGCTGTTGCTCTGTAGGATTAGATACTCGCTGCCACGGGTGTGTATGGGGCCCACTAAGACCTTTGGGCCTAAGCCAACCTCACCTGCTGAAGTACGGACGGGGCTTTGGTGCAGAGTTTCCTTTTGGGCTGGATAGTCGAAACTCTAGAAGGCCGACGGGACACGACGGGAAGGTACAGACTACAGACCTCGGATGTCGCGTACAAGTAGATGTGGAAGTACATTACCAGAAGGGCGGGGTCGTCTTCCCGGGCTCCATGGGCCCGAGCGCGCTGAGCGTGGCGAACAGCGGGAAGTATATGACGGAGAAGGACACGTCGCGGACGCCGGTGGCGCCCACGCCGCGGTACAGACCGAGGATGTCGCGTACAAGTAGATGTGGAAGTACATTACCAGAAGGGCGGGGTCGTCTTCCCGGGCTCCATGGGCCCGAGCGCGCTGAGCGTGGCGAACAGCGGGAAGTATATGACGGAGAAGGACACGTCGCGGACGCCGGTGGCGCCCACGCCGCGGTACAGACCGAGGATGTCGCGTACAAGTAGATGTGGAAGTACATTACCAGAAGGGCGGGGTCGTCTTCCCGGGCTCCATGGGCCCGAGCGCGCTGAGCGTGGCGAACAGCGGGAAGTATATGACGGAGAAGGACACGTCGCGGACGCCGGTGGCGCCCACGCCGCGGTACAGACCTCGGATGTCGCGTACAAGTAGATGTGGAAGTACATTACCAGAAGGGCGGGGTCGTCTTCCCGGGCTCCATGGGCCCGAGCGCGCTGAGCGTGGCGAACAGCGGGAAGTATATGACGGAGAAGGACACGTCGCGGACGCCGGTGGCGCCCACGCCGCGGTACAGACCTCGGATGTCGCGTACAAGTAGATGTGGAAGTACATTACCAGAAGGGCGGGGTCGTCTTCCCGGGCTCCATGGGCCCGAGCGCGCTGAGCGTGGCGAACAGCGGGAAGTATATGACGGAGAAGGACACGTCGCGGACGCCGGTGGCGCCCACGCCGCGGTACAGACCGAGGATGTCGCGTACAAGTAGATGTGGAAGTACATTACCAGAAGGGCGGGGTCGTCTTCCCGGGCTCCATGGGCCCGAGCGCGCTGAGCGTGGCGAACAGCGGGAAGTATATGACGGAGAAGGACACGTCGCGGACGCCGGTGGCGCCCACGCCGCGGTACAGACCTCGGATGTCGCGTACAAGTAGATGTGGAAGTACATTACCAGAAGGGCGGGGTCGTCTTCCCGGGCTCCATGGGCCCGAGCGCGCTGAGCGTGGCGAACAGCGGGAAGTATATGACGGAGAAGGACACGTCGCGGACGCCGGTGGCGCCCACGCCGCGGTACAGACCGAGGATGTCGCGTACAAGTAGATGTGGAAGTACATTACCAGAAGGGCGGGGTCGTCTTCCCGGGCTCCATGGGCCCGAGCGCGCTGAGCGTGGCGAACAGCGGGAAGTATATGACGGAGAAGGAGACGTCGCGGACGCCGGTGGCGCCCACGCCGCGGTACAGACCGAGGATGTCGCGTACAAGTAGATGTGGAAGTACATTACCAGAAGGGCGGGGTCGTCTTCCCGGGCTCCATGGGCCCGAGCGCGCTGAGCGTGGCGAACAGCGGGAAGTATATGACGGAGAAGGACACGTCGCGGACGCCGGTGGCGCCCACGCCGCGGTACAGACCGAGGATGTCGCGTACAAGTAGATGTGGAAGTACATTACCAGAAGGGCGGGGTCGTCTTCCCGGGCTCCATGGGCCCGAGCGCGCTGAGCGTGGCGAACAGCGGGAAGTATATGACGGAGAAGGAGACGTCGCGGACGCCGGTGGCGCCCACGCCGCGGTACAGACCGAGGATGTCGCGTACAAGTAGATGTGGAAGTACATTACCAGAAGGGCGGGGTCGTCTTCCCGGGCTCCATGGGCCCGAGCGCGCTGAGCGTGGCGAACAGCGGGAAGTATATGACGGAGAAGGACACGTCGCGGACGCCGGTGGCGCCCACGCCGCGGTACAGACCGAGGATGTCGCGTACAAGTAGATGTGGAAGTACATTACCAGAAGGGCGGGGTCGTCTTCCCGGGCTCCATGGGCCCGAGCGCGCTGAGCGTGGCGAACAGCGGGAAGTATATGACGGAGAAGGAGACGTCGCGGACGCCGGTGGCGCCCACGCCGCGGTACAGACCGAGGATGTCGCGTACAAGTAGATGTGGAAGTACATTACCAGAAGGGCGGGGTCGTCTTCCCGGGCTCCATGGGCCCGAGCGCGCTGAGCGTGGCGAACAGCGGGAAGTATATGACGGAGAAGGAGACGTCGCGGACGCCGGTGGCGCCCACGCCGCGGTACAGACCGAGGATGTCGCGTACAAGTAGATGTGGAAGTACATTACCAGAAGGGCGGGGTCGTCTTCCCGGGCTCCATGGGCCCGAGCGCGCTGAGCGTGGCGAACAGCGGGAAGTATATGACGGAGAAGGACACGTCGCGGACGCCGGTGGCGCCCACGCCGCGGTACAGACCGAGGATGTCGCGTACAAGTAGATGTGGAAGTACATTACCAGAAGGGCGGGGTCGTCTTCCCGGGCTCCATGGGCCCGAGCGCGCTGAGCGTGGCGAACAGCGGGAAGTATATGACGGAGAAGGACACGTCGCGGACGCCGGTGGCGCCCACGCCGCGGTACAGACCGAGGATGTCGCGTACAAGTAGATGTGGAAGTACATTACCAGAAGGGCGGGGTCGTCTTCCCGGGCTCCATGGGCCCGAGCGCGCTGAGCGTGGCGAACAGCGGGAAGTATATGACGGAGAAGGACACGTCGCGGACGCCGGTGGCGCCCACGCCGCGGTACAGACCGAGGATGTCGCGTACAAGTAGATGTGGAAGTACATTACCAGAAGGGCGGGGTCGTCTTCCCGGGCTCCATGGGCCCGAGCGCGCTGAGCGTGGCGAACAGCGGGAAGTATATGACGGAGAAGGACACGTCGCGGACGCCGGTGGCGCCCACGCCGCGGTACAGACCGAGGATGTCGCGTACAAGTAGATGTGGAAGTACATTACCAGAAGGGCGGGGTCGTCTTCCCGGGCTCCATGGGCCCGAGCGCGCTGAGCGTGGCGAACAGCGGGAAGTATATGACGGAGAAGGACACGTCGCGGACGCCGGTGGCGCCCACGCCGCGGTACAGACCGAGGATGCCCCGCTCCTTCAGCAGCCGGCGGGTCAGCCCCAGCGCGGTCTGCTTCACCACCGTCTTGCCCTCTGTTACACACAATTAGGAGAGTTGTCAATACCTCTAGCACCGAGTATCTAATACTACAGAGCAATAGAGTTGTTATGTTTGCATGAAAAATGAAAATGAAAATATATTTATTAACCAAATTAAAAGTACATTTTTAGGAATAGTTGCGGCCCTCACACTAGACTATTGTCTGTATTGTGGGGTACCAAAAAAGCGATTTACTATGTTAATAAACAATTGCCGTTCGGTCGGCGTTTTTAAGATAATGTATGTATATCTAATCAGTAATAATATATATATATATATATATATAGAAATACTTACATACATAAAAATATATATTACAACACATATATAAATATATTAACACTTACACAAATAATATAGACAAAGATAAATAAATTTATACAAAGATAAATAATAGCAGCGCTATGAGTTAGTAAAACAAAATAAATAAATAAATAATGGCTATACAACATACTGCAGCAGCAACTCTGTTTCCTCGTATGACAGAGTCGCTAGCCAGCACTTAATTTTGGCTTTTGCTTCGAGTATACTTGATTTCCCTATGTCACATTTCTTAGCTACAATGTTATATATTCTCTTTCCGATGTAGGGATTGAAACGTTGGACAAATCTGGTGTTTATTTCAGGTAACAGGGTGCGATATGTACGCAAAGCCAGCATTTGATTGTGTTCCTCTGTACCCAAAAGTTGCCCATGCACCTTAGTCGCCTGCCTCAGAATGAAAAGCTGCCTCACGCTCAGCACTTTGCTCTCTTTGTATAAAGTTTCGGTCGAAAAATGGAATGGTTTCCTGAGCATAACTTTAAGTACCGAACGTTGGGCTCTTTCAATCTTCAGCAGAAAGGTTTTCGAAGCCCCACCCCAACTGTCAATACAGTATGTTATCAGTGACTGGGTTAAAGCGTAGTAAACTTTAATAAGTAAATCTATTGGGGCGGAATCTCTGAGCAACCTCATGATACTTATTGTTGACCTTACTTTGCTAGACATGTAGGAGAGATGATCTTTAAAATTCAAATTGCTATCAATGATGACACCCAGATATTTAATTTTGTCTGTTTTACAGATGCTATCACAATTACAGGGGCCATCACTGGTATTACCGCAAATATGAATTTTTAGCTTCTGCATATTTTCAGGTGGTGCAGAAGCATTTGTTTTATGAAAACAAACATATTTGGTCTTTTTTGCGTTGAGTGTTAGCAAGTTTGAGCGCAACCAGTAAGCGACTTGGGACATTCCACTTTCAGCAGATTTTTGAACATCACTCCAACTCGGACCCCGAAAAACAATTGCCGTGTCATCTGCATGACAGACAACATCAGCCGCAGGCAACTTCAAATGATGGATATCATTGATATATAATAAAAATAAAGTAGGGCCCAAAATGCTGCTTTGTGGAACTCCAAATATAATGGGCTTTGTAGAGCTATGTTGGGTTCCCACCTTAACGCACTGGTATCTATCCATCAGATAGCTCCTGAACCAGCGATACGACACTCCCCGAATCCCCGCGTTTTCTAATTTACTGAGAAGTACATGAATCGAGACAGTGTCGAACGCTTTCGCCAAGTCTAAAAATACGCCCATGCAATGCAGTCTCTTATCCAGGTAGGAAGCCACACTGCTAGTCAACAATGAAGTAGCATCATT
Source organism: Idaea biselata (assembly GCA_958496205.1). Lineage (NCBI taxonomy): Eukaryota > Metazoa > Arthropoda > Insecta > Lepidoptera > Geometridae > Idaea > Idaea biselata. The sequence goes on from OY292402.1 coordinate 21,654,845, forward strand.
CGTGGATTTAGCCTTCCTAAAACCAAACTGAGAGTTCGACAAAATATCATGAGATTCCAGGTGTTGCACGAGTCGCTTATTCATAATTTTTTCCAATAGTTTGGAGAAAATTCCCAGCAAAGATATGGGCCGATAGTTATCTGGGGAGTATTTATCTACACTCTTGAAGACAGGACAAACACAGGCAATTTTCCAGCTTTCAGGGAAAACCCCGCTACAAATAGACTGATTGAATATGTCTGTAAGAGGATCAACTATGAAGATTTTAATTTGCTTTATTAACTTATTAGTAAGTCCATCTATACCCGGTGCCTTATTCTCTTGTAGCTGCATTATTAATGAATTTACTTCTGCTGGATCAGTGGGCTGAGCAAAAAATGAGTTAGCCAATGATTTGGATAATGTCTGTGAAGCCAGGTGGTGTTCGCTAGTATTCAAGTCGTCCATGATTCTACCAGCCAGCTTCCTACCGACAGTTGAGAAATGTTCATTACAAATATCCAACGATTGATCTGGATTTTTTGCGGACGGCATCTAGGAATACAATCTGGTACGGAACAATTTGTATGATTAGAAAAAATAATTATTGATTGTAATCTGCTATGTAAACTGAATAAATAAATAAACAGCTTCATACAAATATTTCAAAAAAACAATACTTCTGCAAAATCACAACGCACGATAGACGCAGGGCTTTTTTTTAGCTTCATACAAGCCCGCGGCATAGATACCCCACTACATACATAGGCAGCTATGTGTGCGTGACCTTTCTCATCGACAGTGTGCAGACAAGTTCACGTACGCGAGCCGAATAGGCTCTTCGGGCGGCCTCGGCAAGCGGTGAGAAGTCACGCACACATAGGTGTGTAGTGGGGTACCAACGCCGCGGGCTTGTATGAAGCTGTTTCTCTGTAGGATTACTCGGTGCCTCTAGCTTACATTACCTAGATGGTGGGTATCCTAACAACGAGACGTTCGAATTTTGATCCGTCTTTCTTAAAGGTGTGCGAGTGATTTTCCGGATAGTTTAGACTTTGGAACTGGTGAAGCTCGTCCGTCAGAGACGAGTTTGAAATGGATCACTATCAGGCGACCTTTCTCCTTCTAGTCTCTTATAGGTTTAATTCTATGACCTCTAGTCTTTTTTGCACGATTCTGTGATTAAGTTACGAGTACTTTGTCAGGATTAGTCTAGAACTTGACATTAGTCGGGAAGTCTGGATAAGTTTGTAAAACAGACATCTAGCATAATAATATAGATAAGTATCTGAAATAAGTTAGTATTCAAGAGGAAATCTGTAGTTACGATAAGTTTAGAATAATTCTTAGTCTAAGTTTTAGTCAAAGTCTTTGTCAAAGTCTTAGTATAAGTCTTATTCTCAGTCTTAGTCTTAGTCTAAATCTAAGTCTTAGTCTAAGTCTCAGTCTAAGTCTAGATGTAGTGACCTGCTTTGGCCTGTGCAGCGATTCTCCCAGCGTCTTGCATCTGAATCTTGAGCAGCTCCATCGGTGTAGTGACGACGATCTGACAGGCGCCGGCGAGCCCGCCTGCTACCATCTGACGGAATATTGGCAGTGAACTGCAAACAATAACAATATGAGCACAACGAATAAATATCGGAGACGAATCATATAATCATCCAAAAAGGAGTTTCATGGAGATTTGGTTAAGATATCTGGATACACGCCGTTTTCATCTGAAAATGTATGAAAATAAAACTTTTCATCACTTCGACAGTTTACTACGTAAAAACGATTGTTCGATATGGTTCGTGCATCGTTTTAACACAACAATACACATTGTCAGAATTTGAGTCAAAATTAGGCACGCAATACAGAAACCTGCGGCATCTACTCCAATAAACATTTTCAAAATTCACAAAATTTGTTAACATAATTACATTTTATCGGGTTTAAATCGCGTATTTCGACGTTTCAATTTATTTTATTATCTACTCCAATGTCTGTGGTTTGGAGAAAGACCCGCAGTCAAAGTGATCACTGATCAAAGACTCACCCATCGGCCAGCGTGAGGTAGTGTCTGAACATGTCATTGCAGGCCAGTTTGATGGCCTTCTCCGGCGTGACGAGAATTATGTTGACTGCGGACCCTCGGTACATGCCGAAGTAACCTTCCGCCGCGTACGTCTTCTTGAAACAATCCAACCTGGTCAATTTAAATACAGAATCGATTTAATACTAATCAAAACATTAGGCTATGCTGTGGCACATTTTCGATGACGATGACGTTGAAATCATGGGATAAATCATTTCTTAACAAAATGAATTAAATTTTAGTGGCTTAATCTGTTTAGTATTCCTCATAGTCATTACTGTGGGGCTCACATGCTGCAAATATCAATAGCGTCACAATCTAGGGTCTCTATACCTTGACCGAACCGAATGCAAGAGATTTCTGTCAAATTGATCAATTGTAAATGATTGGCCTCTAATCATTTTCAATTGGTTGCCTTGGAATGGTTTAGTAGCCATCTACAATAATCTACATATAAGGTGCATGTTTGCATAATACTTGTAAATAAATGCCAAGGATACCACGCCATAAGGTGCTTACTGGCAATGTCTATATGCAAACCTTAGTAATTTCTAGACTTTTATAAAGTACTAGCTGCATCCCGCGGTTTTACCCGCATAAGTCTCGATCCCGTGGGAATATCGGGACCAAAAGTAGCCCCCATATGTTACTCCTCGATAATGTAGATTTCTTTTGGTGTTTTTTTAAACGGTCCAGTAGTTTTTGAGTTTATTCATTACAAAAATACAAACACATACATATACAAAAATACAAATCTTTCTTCTTTATAATATTAGTGTGGAAATACCTACTTTAATTACCTACTGAAGTAGCGCATAGGTACTATTAAATCTCTTGTCATCAATTCATCATAAACATTTCTCATACCTAATAATGTTTACATATCGTAAAGCGTGAAGCAGATGTACCTAATAATTTCGTCACATTAATTTTATCAGGGTCAATGTACATTTTTATGTACGAGAGTGTTATCTTAAGCGTTACGTTTATCAATCAAAGTTATTAAAAAAGAACTCAACTCAACCTATTTTAGTAGCCATGGTCAAGTTAGGTCAAACGGAATTTCTGCTTGACGTTACTTTGTAAAATTGGAGCGTATTTCTTTAGTATCGAGTATTTCTGGTGAAGCGGTGATGGTAGATTCCCCGAAATAATTCCGAGAGTCGTGGGTTCGAATCCAGGCCGACCGCGCACCAATGTCTTTTTCTTCAAGAAAAAGTTATGTGCGCTACTAACATCGCTCTTACGATGAAGGAAAACATCGTGAGAAAACCGACATGTCCTTGGACTCACCACGGTCCGTCCCACATCCATGGGATGTTCGCCAATCCGGAGTAGGATCCCGTGGCGTCTTACTGCTTAACCCCTCTAAGAAATCAAGTACAATGGCCCAATTGTGAGGCTAAGTGCGGAAAAGGCTCAGCAAAACTAACTAACTTCTGGTAGAGGGTGCGGCTTGTTACCACCCATCGGGCTAAGTTGTAGCGCCAAGCGGACTCGTCCGAGTTCCAATAGGTAGACTGGTGCAGCCATTAAGAAATACGGGTCGGATCTTGTTCCACTGGCGTCTTCTCTTTTCTGATGAGAGTGCTACATCATAGACCATATCATCACTTACCATCAGGTGAGTGTAAAAAAGTATCATTAAAGAGTAGATTATCGTTGTAAATCATAGTTGCTTACATAGATTTATACTGTTTCTCTCCTTTGGGGCCGACGGACTGGTTTTGGAGTCGAGTCTTGACCAAATCCAGAGGAAATACCACCGATACACCAATAATACCGGCGATGCCCCCATTTATGATTTTGGGAAGCAATCTGTTGACAAAAAAACAATGAAATAAAAGTAGGTGACTAAAACTTAGGTTACTTTATGCCATGGGTGGTGCCTGAAATAAATTATTCACAAGAGACGTATAAAAAAATTCAAAATATAACCAAGCTAATTAAAATGGTTCAATAATCTAATTAATTAGGTACATATATTAATATTGTTTTTTATGCCTAGCTATCCCGTATTTAATTGATCTCAGTTAGTGAAAACAATAAACCTAAAACCATGTTAGTAAAAAAAAATGTTTTATCTACAAATTGCAGTAGGTAGGTAATCAAGTTTTTGCTACAATATATGGTGAAACATGAAATATAATAATAAGTTAGGTACCTAAGTCTATTTAAAACAAGTTATTAATAGGTTTATAGAATATACCTGTCTGGGTTATCTACACTTCTATAGATTAATATAGGTTTTAAGTGCAAATACTCGTAGTTGATTATGCTTACCTATGCAAATATTCAAGGTAATTCCTAGAGTTTTGAACAGAATAATAATTATCTGCTTATTCTCATTCTCTATCCTACAAATCTTAATATTATAAAGAGAAAAGATCTGTATCTGTGTGTGTTTGTGTGCGCGTCTGTATGTTTGTTATGAATAAACTCAGAAACTACTAGACCGATTTCAAAAAATCTTTCACCATTAGAAAGCTAAATTCACCCACCTACTCACGAGTAACATAGGCTACTCGATTGATTCCGATATTCCCAAGGGATCGGGACTTACGCGGGTGAAACCGCGGGACGCAGCTAGTTATAATGAATAATAAAGGTGGAAGCTTGTGAGTGGGAATGCGTGTGATTGTTGTTTCATCGTGCAGAAACTACTAAGCCGATTGCTCTGAAACTCAGTATATAGATAACTGAAGACCTGGAATTACACATTGGCTAGTTTTTGTCCCGATATTCTCGCGGGATCGGGACTTACGCGAGTGAAACTGCTTGCCGCGGCAAGAATCATAACGACTTCATTATATTATAGAATAGATAGATATTATTAGATATAGATTAGTCTAAACGAATCTATATCTATCGATGGCTACAAATGAAGCGTTAATGATGGTTAAAAATAAAGCATCAACAATAAAAGTATGTAGATAGAATACAATAAATAAACACCTAGTTACTACGGGCGAAATTGATGGCCACAATTTGTGCCAACATGCCAACTGGGGCGTATGATGTCGCTGACAGTCGCCCGCGCCGTAGGTATATACCTAGGAACGTTATTATATAACCCACTTCCAACTGTATATTGGCCAGTTTAGTTTTATAGTCGTCATTGTATTTCACGGCTAATCAACAAGAGTTGTCCCATTGTTGGCGCGTTGTTTTTGTTGTAATAATGTAACCAACGTATTTTCCCTGTACTATTTGTGTACCTGTATGCTGAGGTGTCACAGTAGGTTAGGTATAAATATTTCACCCATAAACGTTAATAAGGGGGGGGGGTTAGTTATGTGGTAAATGTGAAATCAAGCAAAAGACCCTCAGTAAAACATGACTTTTTTTAACTTAAACTTATTTTACGCCATGCACAGTTTGGAAACCTTTAGGTCGGTCGCACTATGAATACGTTTTCGTCCGAATTTTATTCGTGGGCTAACGTACGAAGACGTACGAACAATCCGATTCTTGCAGACTATGAAAGCGCGCAGACTGCATAAAGATTAGACGTACTTATACTAATTTGTATGCAGTCTGCGCGCTACCATAGTACCTACCTAAGTACTTGGAAGGATGGAACTGTTCGTACGTCTTCGTACGTTAGCGCACGAATAAAATTCGGTCACAAACGTATCCAAAGTACCTACGCCCGGCCTTAGAACCTACAAGTTGAATTCGCAAAAACGTTACATTTCGCAAAATGTTGAATCTCAAAAGTCCCGACAAACTAATTCACAGCTGTCAGCTAGCGTGTTAATGAATAAAGATAGACAATGGACTTTAAAACTAAACATTCGTATAAAGATAAGTTATATTTCGTGTTAAGTGACTTTTCAGAACGTCATCGCCATAAACGCTCTGTAAATTATATTTCTGAATAGAAGCACAAAATTTTACTTCGACTAGGTACAGTTTGTACCGTATGTATTCTGTGACTACAGCTCAATTTAAACGATTGTATTTTTGTGTGGGTGTGTGGGTGTGTTTGTAATGAATAAAATAAACTCAAAAACTACTGGACCGATTTTAAAAATTCTTTCACCAAAAGGAAGCTACATTATAGAAGAGTAACATAGGCTACATTTGATCCCAATATTCCCACGGGATCCGGACTTACGCGGGTGAAACCGCGGGATGCAGCTAGTACAATATAAAATAATGGCAATAAAACACGACACACAAAAGAATAAACAAACAAAGGCTATGAACTGAACCATAATGAATTAGGAGTATGAATTAGAAGTAATAACATAGGAAGGAGCATTATAGCATATACTTATCGGTTTCAGCCACTCAGTCCCGCGATGCCTTAGTCATTTCAGTATCGTAGTCGTATTATACCAAGTTTTTTGCGCTAAGGAGTAAGAACTGACCTAACATACTTAGAAATACAAACAATCTTTCACCTCTAAAATATTAGTTAGCTTTGCATGATAGAAAATAAATAATTAACCTCGGCTCTAAAAATAAGCCTCTCTCATCTGCTGTAGAAAATTAAATGACTCTATTAAAATACCTACTGTTTGTAGGGCGACATTGCCGCATGCCAAACAGTTTAATTGATGTTAATAACTTTTGTTGTTTATTTTTAGCTACATGCATCGTATTACAATATTTGAGACTAGCTTCGTCCCGCGGTTTCATCCGCAAAAGTCCTGATCCCGCGGGGTTAACGGGTTCAAAAATCCTATCTATCTCTATACCAAAATTCATCAAAATCAATTCAGCGGTTTAGGCGTGAACGCGTACCAGACAGATAGGGTTACTTTCACATTTATAATATTATTCAGACAGAAGTAAGATTTCAGACTAGCTTCGTCCCGCGATGTCTTGTGACTTGAAGTGCGTGTCTTCAAGATTTTTTAAGTGGCAGAACAATAAATTAAAGGTATAAATACATAAAAGGTAAATTAATATGTACCTAGGTAATCTGTGGTAAAACTTACACTCACATTTACTAAATTATTAGTAGCATTTAGAGAATTAAATCTTATAAAACCTTATTTGGCAACAAACAGCAGCACAGCTTCTTATCATTCTAAAATCTTAGATAAACCGATATAACCTACCTAACCTAGGTACGTGGTTACTAAGATATTTATACATTTTAGTGAATGCTGAAGATTTTTCGATATAATCTGGAGTTTCTTATATTTATCAGATATACCTAAATGGAGTAATCTCTGGCATGCCAGAAGATAATGTATTTAAGTACCTATGAATTACTTATATCAATTAAAAATGATGTAATTTTTTGAGTAAATTTGAATACATAATTGGTCTGAAATGCTGCCTTTTGAGATAGTGTGTAGTACTTGCTTCATATTTGAAAACGGGAAATAATTAGTAAAACTGATAAGCAAAACCACTCAAAAGATTGCAAAATTTAATTACCTATTCTCTCTTATTAGTAGGCATTACAGAAAATTCATAGTAACATGCTAAGAATTTTGGCCCATGCTCAAGATGCCAAGAACTGTGTATTGTGTGTGTATGGGCTTAGTTATTATTATTATTATATACCGACAGATGAAATATACAATTTCAAATACACATTTTGACTCTATCTATATACTTAGTAAGAAGAAATTCGTTTGCCTTAGGAAAGATCGCGCTTAGGCGATAAGGCCGCCAATTATGCCACAGTTTTTCTTTGTAATTTATTTTTTGGTATAACAAAACGATTATCTTTCTATCTAAGTATGTATCTATCGTATAATTTATGAATTTATGATATTATAGGTGTTAACATGTCTACTATATTTTAAATTATTTATTTTTATTTGAGTTAATCTTTTGTAATATTATGTTAGTTAAAAATAAAAAGAATCAGGAAAAAAGCCATTTAATAAAATACAATACCTATCCCTCATACTGTAGTTGACTACATTACATGGTATTTTCCTACCTAGTTTATTTTAGTATGCTCTTGACAGAGTGTGTGATAAAATGAAATCTCAGTGATAATCTCTATTCAAACCATCAAGTATGTAATGTGATAATTAGATAACACTACATTAATCATATTCAAACAACTTCTAACAAGTAGTCTAAACATACTAGAAATGGTATATGCAAACACAACCATTATTAGACTAACTAATTTATGGAAATATCCTACTTAACACAAACTGCTTCTGTATAACTGAACAAGCAAATCAAGTTAGTCTATCGGACAATATAATATATTGTCTGATATCTAGACTAACTTGATTTGCTTATGAAAAATTTAGGTGTTTGTGGAAAAAACGACTGTGGCTAATGATTAACTAATGTAAACACGGTCTAAGTAATGTGTTCCAGGCATTATGTTTAAACCAATATGGTTTATTTTATTTCATTGACTAATTGCATGAATAAACAGTCTGATTAATTAAGATATTTTTAACATGTTTTATTTAAAGTTCAATGAGTTCTTTGCCCCGTCAGATCTATTAAAATAATTACAACAATCAATATGCCAGCACAATTCACACGGCGCAAATAGATATTGTCAATGAGTTGATTAAAATAGTTTAATTCAATCAATCTGTTATATACAGCTGTACAATACTCACTAGGTACTGAGTACAATCACATACTGCAATGTTTCTAAGGGAAGCTAATGAATAGTTTCGCACTGAATACTGAATGCTACTCCTAAAATCCTAAGTTTCTTAGCCAAGAAACATCTCTTATGGGGAAAGTCTACCTACTCCTTTCTCCATACAAACTATACAAATATAGTAGACTGTTTCCTCCCTGGATAAACAGTAGACTACATTGGTATGGAGAAAAAGTAGGTAGAATTTCCTCTTAAGTAGTTGTTAGTCTATTTACCAGAAAATAATATAATTGTTTATATTTGTAGCAAAGTAATGGTTTTTTATTTTTTGTTCATAATGAGCTCAGTAAAGAATTGCCCGGTTATAATAATTGACTGTGGTTAGCAGAACAACAATAAAATTGCATTTTAATTTAGTAGGCATGGGTATTTCGGTATGTGTGTTATTCACAGAATGTATGTATATGTTTGTCGTACTTAACGTTTGTATTAGATTTAGATATAGTAGGTTAGGGAGCTTAAAACAATGCTTGAACCTTTAGTTTTAGCAAAAGAGTATTTTTCACAGGCACATTCATGTGTCATCCATCAATCAATCACTAATCACCTAGGTATGACATAGGAAATATTATAACTGAGTTGAGGGGCAAGTAGTTTAAATAATAAAATAAAAACTAGGTACTCACGCAAATTGCTGTGGGGCTTGTGGTGGTTGTTTATTGGACATTTTGGCAAGTAGATAGTCACCTGCACCGGCTGCAACAACCCAATAGACAAAGTTTAGTGAAAACAGCTGTTCAATAATCATGTTCCTGGCTGACTTTACACAGCATTTTCAAGAGAAATGCACTTAGTTGAATGTATCTAGTATTGCCTTACTCTCAGTTGCATAGTCCTTGACCTTTAGAACACATTTCTGATTTTTGCCGATATTGGACAAAAAGATATTTGAATTTTACATGATTTTTACGTAATCAGAAGCTCACCTCTTTATAATTTCAATTCCTGTGTGTAATTTATCTATCGTTTTACTGAGTTACACCCTAAACATTATAGGAAATTATAAAATTGTGTTAGGAATGACCTATGAGTATATAATTACACAGAATTTTATTTTGGTTTTCGACTATTTTTGACGGATTTTGGGTTTTTGACGAACCGTTCGCCGACTGCGCCGCCAACCGTCAGGCGGAAAATAGAAAATCGATTCTGACGTGAATTTGACTGAAAGTGAGTTCCATTGTGGTTTCCATTACCGATCTTTTGTATTTGCCGGTTTTTTTTACTAGCGCCATCTCGTATTGAGTAGTAGTACAAACAAGCACCACAGTTATTTTTTTTAGCCACTTATACAACATCAAAAAAAAAATGGTGGAAATGATGAATTCAGGACACTATTCTACAACTAAAATGTCTCAACTATGTCTCAGCTCTGTTTTTTTTTACACTCTTGCTGAAACTATTATTAGGTAGGCTACATAATTGGTAGGTGGGAAAGTAATCTCCGCAGTAACTTGTGTAACCATTTACCATCTTTAATCGATCGATACATCAACCAACTTGTTAGGACAGATAGCCCACACCCTCAGAATACAGTCTGTATTCTGAGCCCACACCACAGAACATGAGATATTACTAGCCCACACCAAAACAAATCATTAGTATAAATTTCTATTAATTTTTGTATGTAGCTCAAGGCTATTTTGTTTAGAAAATTTATTTTCAAGGAAAAATAGCATTCAAAAATTTTCACTTGCGGCGAGGCTTGAACTCGCGTCTTTGGGTCAGTACCCCAACGTCCTTTCCAACTAGACTACACAAGCTCACGTCTCGTGCCGCGAAAACTTCCAATGCTATATTCTCCTTTGATTGTTTTACGATTAAGGCTCGTTAGAGCGCCATCTATCTAACGCTACAGGAACAACTTTCCAGTTGTTTACACCTGCGTCGTAATGGTTAACTTTACAGTTAACTCATTAAACGTAAGATGTTTGGAATGCTATTTTTCCTTGAAAATAAATTTTCTAAACAAATGATTAGTGTTATGTATATGTCGACATCAGCCATCGCATCGGGCAGATGACCTAATATTCCAAATCAAGTAGTACCAGTAGGTACTACTTTTCATAAAAGCAGTAGCTTTTATGAAAAAATGCTTTCAAAAACTTTAGTACTTACCCGGCGGGACTCGAACCCGCGACTATTGGTAATCCGAACCAAAGCGTTTGACCGCTTCGCTTAGTGTGGATTAACACTAAGAAGTAATGTTTACAAGTTGAACCTATTTAAATAAACCCTTATTTTCTTTCGATGTATGTGTGCTGTAAGTGGAGCCTGTCGGGCCCGCCAAGACGAGTGGTGTAACATTCGCTTTAGATAGTTAGGTAGGTAGGTAGTACACGTAACTAGAATCGATTGATATTAAACGAAATTACTGGATGAGCGAACAATCCCTTTCTAAGTGTACCTAGGTGCTTCCGCATCCACCTATATAAATTGCCTACTCATTCGTCTTGACAACATAGTATTTTTGTTACCTCCGAAGACAACATCAGACCAACTTACTTCGCAAAATGATGTTTGTTTTGGTAGGTCTACTAATATCTACCACAATCCAAGACAGGCTTGAGCACTGCCTTCCAATTGCGGGGTCATTGTTAAAAATCAATACAACCTGTTGTCTATTCTATGACAAAATTAGATAGTAAAGAACATAGTATCAAAAACGTAGAAGTTTCGGTATTTAATTTTACAGCTCAGCATTACCTAAGCCTTAGAATCTACCTGATCGCAGCTACCTACATCATTGATGAACATTGTTTTGTATTTTCTTACAGATTTTGATGAGTTTGACTCTGGCAGCTACTTCTGCAAGTAGCCCACCGGAGAAGAGGAGCCTCAGCGCTGGATGGGAAGCATGGCCAGCACCGCCTGCCTGGCCTCAACCTATCAATGGACATGGTAAAACAATCGAGAACTTTTTTCCTACTTAGGCCTACCTGTAAAATTGGACAATTGTTATTTATTGTATCCTTCAAGGTAAGTCCCAATTATACCAAAGCTTTTTCTTCAACTTGAGCTTGAACTAGTGTAACGTAGTTATAATTTTTTTAAATAATGTATGTGAATTAAAGTGGCCTAAAAATAGAACCCTGTGGCACACCTCACAAGAAAAAGAATTACAATCGCCATCGATCGCAAATACTTAGCAGCTCATACATTTTATTGTCATTAGTATGACGGGACGGGACCAATCTTGGAGAATGCACCGGTAACTTGCCTAAATGTTACACCTCGAATCCCGCCGGGTGCAAGTATTTATGCCTAAAAATAAATATTTGTTTCTGGCTTGGGTGTTTTCTATGTAGTTATCATATGTATTTACAGAACAAATACATATGTAGTATATTCGTTGTATCCAATAGTAGGTACAAGGGTAGTGCTCAGTTTCGGGCTAGATTAATTGCGCTGGGTGCAAAGTCGTGCAATATTTATTTAAGTATTGGTATATACATTCTATCGTTTTAAACAGATGCAGCAGCCGACGTAGCCGGAGCAGTAGCAGCGGCTAAAGCGGCCGCGTCAGCCGTAATGGCCGCACAACACGAAGTCGCGGCCGCAAAGCATGCAGCCATCGAACATCAATCCGCCGCCAGTGCTAAGGGAATCGCCGCAGCTCATGCCGTACATAAGAGGTAAGGAACAATATTTGAAGGCAGGTGCGGCAACCAATACTGATCGTAACTTGTTCAAAAGCTGGCCCTCTTGATAAGTACCTACGTCGTAGATCATTACCATCTGGTGAGATAATCTTGAACGCTCATCTAACGACTATTAAATAGATCCCCCAAATTGTTTTTTTTCTTTACAAATGACAACTTCCTACTATGGGATGCATGCATATCATAACTAAAGTTGCTTAAAGTTTGGGGCTCTGGTTCTGTCCTGGGATATTTATTATTTTTCTGTAATGTTCATAGTGAGGAAGCGTCTCGTCTAGCCCGCGCGCACGCACTAGCCGCCGCTCAAGCCGCAGTGCATGCGCAGGCGCAAGTGGCAGCGGCACGTGCGCGCGTATCGGTCGCGCAAAAAGTTGCGGCTGCGAGAGAAGCTGCCGCTGCGAGGGCGATACAGCAGGCGGCACACAACCAGGCTGCACGGCTGGAAAATGCTGGTAAACTTTAACTTCTTAGCCGTTTGCAACGAATACAGTTCGTTCTACAGAATAACAATAGAATATCACTTTTTGGGAAACCAATGAGTACAGCATAGTGGAGTAATAATTTTTCTTTCATCTACTTTCATTGTAGGTAAGAAAATTACGTTTTACTATTTATCCTTTATGCCATGAAGCAAAACTCTGCTAAGATTCATTACCCTAATAGCATCTGGGAATAACATTCTGAAGGCATCAGGCCTAGTGCTTAAAATAGGTCCTCTTAAGATAGATCATCTTAGGCAACAAACAAATTAAGTTTCACCAAACATTGTCACAGATATCGAAGCACTGAAACTATCAGTGTTACAAAGCACGGGCGCGGCGGGCGCAGCTGGCGCGGCTCACCACGCCGCCACTGCCGCCGCGGCCGCCCTCCGTCCTCACGTCCCGGCGCCATGGTCTGTTCCAGCACTTCCAGCTGCACCGTGGGCTTGGAACCAGGCCCCGGGACCCTGGGCTTGGTCGTGAACTGCTGCTTTTATTATTGAATATAAGCGACGTAAAGTTAGTGTGTAACGTTTTTCAGATAACTAATTGTACTTTATCTTTAAGTTCTAGTAAGTTTACCTACATAGAAAGGCAAAATGCTTAATACCCAACTGCAAGGGAAGGGTTTTGGGTTATGTTTTATTATTAGCTATATTTTCTTAAATAACTATTTTTTCATACTAAGTTGGTACCTATAAAACTGGACAGTAACAAAATAAAAAGTACATATTTTGAATTCTATTGGATTTTTACGACAACTTTTCTTCCGAGTGATTGTCAGACAATTATAATTTTAATTATTGTTATTAATATAATAAAGTACTTATCTAACTAAGAATTTTTTCATTTGGATTTTTCATATGAGTATCCTAAGCACCTCTACCTACACCTCTTAGATAAAATATCTTATCTCAATTATTTGGCGCCCAACGTGTGATTGATTAGGAAAAACTTAACGCATGCGCTGTTGCTACAGCAACGCGAGATAAATTCCCCACCCACAGCATCCTTCATCTGTTTCTGTTACGTAAAATGTACCAACTTTCCTATTTAGTCATTCGATAATGATCTAACAGTGTTTAAAAACAAGGTAAGATTATGTATATTATGTTGATCTCAAGCATGCTACCGATTAGGGACAGTTCAGTTATTTATGTGTATGTATACCCAGGGTGTGACTAAATTATTCAGCTTTCATCAGAAGTTAGACACTTAAGTGTTGTGCGTTAATGAAGATGTGTTTATTTTAATTAATTGGGTACTAGAACACTACAGTAATCCCTTCGAGACATTATAAAGGTAGGTAGTATTTAATTGATAAATGTGTGTGACATTTACATGGTTATTCAAATTGAAGTAGTTTCTAAATAAAATTAGATTTTAAGATGACGATTTTGGTCTAAGATGAAGTAAGCAGGGAGGTAAATATTTAACTAAAACGATAACGATCATCGAGTTAATCATAATATTGGCTATTAGTCATTGTTAATATGATAAATTAACTTCGTTAAAAGTAACGAAAAACAGGGGGTTAGTTAGATAAGCAATACCTACTAGTAGAGGAGCCCGTGAAGATCGACCTTCACCCATCTGATAACCAGATGAGACATAATTTTTATCAAATATTATACATTAACGAACATGCCTATGATAGCTTGCCTATCGAAAAGTGTTCATGGCTATTTTTAATTAAATTAATTTTAATCAATTTTTTTTCATCACCTTCACTCTTTTGATAACCGAATGAATTGTATCTCAACTGATAGTTTTTAACATACAGAATATGCCTAGATAGGCTTGCCTACTAATTTCTGTTCATGGCTACCTGGCAAGCAGGTGTAAGTAAGTAACATGTAAGCCAATACCTATAGGTAACTACGCCGATATGATAACCAATTCAAATTTATATCATAAGAAAGATAATTTAATTACAAAAGCAATCGTATAAGCTTGCCTGCAAAAAACCGTTCATGGAATACCATTGCCAAGCTATAAAGTTTTAGAATTGGAGTCATTTAATAGGTGCGAGAGAGAAAGTTTATAGCTTGGCAATGGTATTCCATGAACGGTTTTTTTTGCAGGCAAGCTTATACGATTGCTTTTGTAATTAAATTATCTTTCTTATGATATAAATTTGAATGGGTTATCAGATCGGTGTAGTTACCTATATTGACTTACCCGTTCACACCTGCTTGCCAGGTAGCCATGAACAGAAATTAGTAGGCAAGCCTATCTAGGCATATTCTGTATGTTAAAAACTATCAGTTGAGGTACAATTCATTCGGTTATCAAAAGAGTGAAGGTGATGAAAAAAAATTGATTAAAATTAATTTAATTAAAAATAGCCATGAACACTTTTCGATAGGCAAGCTATCATAGGCATGTTCGTTAATGTATAATATTTGATAAAAAATATGTCTCATCCGGTTATCAGATGGGTGAAGGTCGATCTTCACGGGCTCTTAGACTATACCAACAGAATGTCTTTTATTTAAGGGAGAAAGATGTGGTCTATCCTCATCTTCGTAACACTACTTTGGTCTGGCGGCACACTAGTGGCAGCCGACATCGATCGCAGACGATTTTCTAATCCTACTTACTACAATGTTGGAGGAGTTCTTTCAAGTAACGAATCTATCGCTTTCTTCAAGGACACCATATCGGTACGGATAACTTCCACAGCTCGATATATTTCTGTGACTTGAAAAGATAAGTTCGTTAATAATATAAAGATGTTCTTTCAGAAATTAAACTTCAAAGACCATTTTGTTCCGCGAGGTGTCACCTATCATGATTATTCAATATTGATGGATCCTAATCCGATAAAAACAGCACTAAACGTCTGCAAAGATTTGATTGCTCACAGGGTAAGTAGGAACCTATAGTTTTAATATAGTTTTATAGTTTTCCAATCCACTCAATTTATCGTGATATAATTTATTTAATACACCTTGAAAGGTTATATTTCTGAACTTCTTCAGAAAACCTTGAAGAAATGGAGCATTTTTTTACATTTTAAGCTATTGCATAGCTTTTATCGCGGGCTTTGAGCGCGGCGACCGAATCAAGAAATTCCGTAACGAAAATAGAACCTATAACACCGCCTACCATGAGCCTCAGAAAAAAAAATGCTATGCAATAGCTTTACCGCGGCAGTCCCCGAGTGCCACACGTTTTTTTGTTCTAGGTTTACGCAGTTGTGGTATCTCATCCACTGACAGGAGATTTATCTCCAGCAGCCGTATCTTACACCAGCGGTTTCTATCACATTCCTGTCATTGGAATATCATCAAGGGATTCTGCATTTTCTGACAAGAATATACATGTATCTTTCTTACGAACAGTTCCACCGTATTCTCACCAAGCAGATGTTTGGGTCGATGTCCTGAAGCACTTTAATTACATGAAGGTTATTGTCATTCATAGTTCTGATACTGATGGCAGAGCTATCTTAGGACGGTAAGTAATACACGACGCTAATTATTTATTGCTTGATATAGACTTGACTTGAATACTTTACTGCTAAAATTATACTTACCAATGTTTCAGTTTCCAAACAACATCTCAAAGCATAGATGAAGATGTAGACCGTAAAGTAGTTGTGGAACAAGTTATTGAATTTGAACCGGGACTAGATTCATTCAGTGATAAGCTTATGGACGTAAAAGGCGCCCAAGCTAGAGTTTTTCTGATGTATGCCAGGTAAGACTCTTCTTTATAAGCTTTTACGCTGGAGAAAGAAAGGAAGACTAATTTAATATTATCATTAACGTATGCAGGATGTATAGATGCAGGCCACTTATGACCGAAGCATCTGGAAATCTATGAGGGAGGCTTATGTCCAGCAGTGGACTTCTTACAGCTGAAATGATGATGATGATGATTAACGTATGTTTTTGTTCTTTTATAGTAAAACAGATGCGGAGATAATATTCAGAGATGCAACTTTCTTAAACATGACAACAGCAGGATACGTATGGATGGTAACTGAGCAAGCGTTAGACGCAGCAAATGCCCCAGAAGGTCTTTTAGGTCTTCGACTGGTTAACGCTACGAATGAACGAGCACATATACAAGATTCTATGTAAGGATCATCAACTTACACAATTCGTTTTCATAAGTAACTCCTAGAATCTTAAGCTTATTTTCGTTTCCAGTTATGTGTTAGCGTCTGCCATTCGCGACATGAACAAATCGGAAGAAATACACGCTCCACCGTCAGATTGCGATAATTCAGGATCTATTTGGACAACTGGTCGTCTTCTTTTTGACTACGTTCGAAAGCAACGTTTAGATAATGGTGCCACAGGGCACGTGGCGTTTGACGATCATGGGGATAGAGTACATGCGGAATATGATATGGTGAATGTTAGGGCTCAGGGAGAACATGTCGCAGTTGGCAAATATTTTTACTCAAAGGTAAACAATGAATCAAAAGTCAATCAAACATATCCATACCTACTCTAAATTAACCCAAATTATTATGTAAACAGGAATCTCAAAAGATGCGATTGGAACTAAAAGAACAAGAGATTATTTGGATGGGTCGAAGTCCCTCAAAGCCGGAAGGATTTATGATACCAACACATCTCAAGGTTTATATCTAAAAAATACTTATAGAATTTAAATAAATTTAATCAGTGATTGGATTAATTGATTATGTTACTCTTTTTTAGGTCTTAACAATAGAAGAAAAGCCTTTTGTTTATGTGCGTCGTATTGACGATGGGAGCGAATGTTTTCCAGAAGAGATTCCTTGCCCTCATTACAATGCTAGTGAAGATGCAGGTATACATTATTATTATATTATATAAAATATCAAAAACAGGTAATACATTTTGGATGTAAATAACCTATTTGTAATTTTATTCTAGATCAGCTATACTGCTGCAAAGGGTTCTGCATGGATCTCTTACGTTATCTCTCGAAGGCAATCAACTTTACATATTCATTAGCTCTCTCACCTGACGGTCAATTTGGACATTACGTGATAAAGAATTACTCAATACCTAGTGCTAAAAAAGAATGGACTGGATTGATTGGTAATATGACAAAATACAACGCAGTTGAATTACGATAACAGAACATGTCAAGTTATTATTTTGTCAACAGGAGAATTGGTATATGAAAGAGCGGACATGATCGTTGCACCCCTTACTATAAATCCGGAGAGAGCAGAGTTTATAGAGTTCAGTAAGCCATTTAAATATCAAGGAATAACAATACTGGAAAAGAAGGTATAAATTACACACTACATTTGCTAAAGCATATTAATAAAATTACTTACCCGAACAATATCTTCTTTCAGCCATCTCGATCTTCAACACTGGTGTCTTTCTTGCAACCATTTTCGAACACCCTCTGGATTCTAGTGATGGTGTCTGTACACGTCGTGGCTTTGGTTCTTTACCTTCTTGATAGATTCTCACCGTTTGGAAGGTTCAAACTGGCTAATATTGATGGTACTGAGGAAGATGCGTTAAACCTTTCGAGTGCGATCTGGTTTGCTTGGGGTGTTCTTCTAAACAGCGGTATTGGGGAAGGTAAGAACTCTGCTATAGAGATTTGCTTTTAAACACTTTTCACTGGCTTCCAATACAATGTCTTATTTTTAGGAACGCCTCGAAGTTTCTCAGCAAGAGTACTTGGAATGGTATGGGCTGGTTTTGCTATGATAATTGTAGCATCCTATACTGCTAATTTAGCGGCTTTCCTCGTGCTTGAGCGTCCCAAAACGAAGCTAACTGGAATTAATGATGCAAGGGTAGGTAACATTCACTATTCACTTAATAGTTAGGTGCACATTGATTAATAACTTATTTTCCATAATGCTCAGATAAATTTTCTTACAGCTACGTAACACAATGGAGAACCTGACATGTGCAACAGTAAAAGGATCTGCCGTAGACATGTATTTCCGAAGGCAAGTCGAACTCTCTAACATGTACCGTACTATGGAAGCAAATAATTATGATAATGCCGAACAAGCTATCGAAGATGTGAAGCACGGGTAAGTTCAAATATTATTTTACATGAATACTACAATTGCTTCTGAAATGAATTAAAATAACCAAGGTTTTCTGGCTGTTAAGGAAACTAATGGCTTTCATTTGGGATTCTTCACGTTTGGAGTTCGAAGCAGCGCAAGATTGCGAATTGGTAACAGCTGGTGAACTATTTGGACGATCTGGTTATGGTGTTGGATTGCAAAAAGGATCACCTTGGGCCGATTTAGTTACGTTGGCGATATTGGACTTTCATGAAAGTAAGTAGTAATCATTTCTGGCTAGATAAAAGGGAACAAAAAAGTAAATTTGCATTCAACGGAATATTTTTTTAGGTGGTATAATGGAATCTCTGGACAATCAATGGATTTTGAGAAACAATATGTTAAACTGCGAGGAAAACGAGAAGACACCGAACACTTTAGGGCTAAAGAATATGGCTGGGGTGTTTATACTGGTGTTAGCTGGTATCATCGGCGGGATAGTGCTCATTGTGATCGAAGTGGTGTACAAACGGCATCAGATAAAGAAACAGAAGAGGATGGAGATAGCGCGGCATGCAGCCGACAGGTGGCGCGGCGCCGTTGAGGTAAACCGAATCAAGACCGGAGTTCTGGACCTCGATCCTTTCAACAACTACAAGTATCACATTGAGAGCAAAATATAAAACGATTCACGATTGCTGTTCGAACGACGACGCGACGCACACGCTTTCTTTGATGTACTTTTATATCAGGGATCGTGAACTTAAATATATCAAATATTATTATACTCCCTTTTCGAAATTTATAGATTTTTAGATGCATTTTGGAAAATAGTAGCATTCCCTAAAGACTGTTTAAAAGTTCGCTATCCCTGAAATAGCTTTACAATTGTTAATGACCAATATTTATTCAAATAAATGTTCATGTTCATTTAGATCGTTAATTTCAATCACTAAGTTTTCCCCGCTGCTTTTTATTCGTGGATGTTGGTCACTCATCTTGCTGGATGCAGTAGGTAGTCTTTTTTCGATGTCGTAAGTAGTTTTGTGTCTGTGGCGTCGGTTGTAACGGCTTTTGGTATACTTGGTTATGATTTCAGAAGCGCAAGTCGATGAGAGCTGCACTACTGCCGTCGCAGAGGCGAGCTAAGTCGAACGGAGTCAAGGAAGCAGGCAGCATCAGTTTGGCAGTGGATCGCGGCGCAGGCGCACGCCGAAGGGACGAGCCTAGAATGCCGAGATATCTACCGGCTTACACACCTGACGTTTCACACCTCGTAGTTTAAAATAAGAGAGCATAAAAAAGCTCATTTACCGACTACTAAAATAGTCCATTTTAATTGTTTTAAACTAGTTGTGGGTAGGGTTACCAGATGAAAAAAACAAAAGTCCTGAGAAAAGTCCTGATTTCCACCAAAAAATCCTGAGATTTTTCACACTTTTTTTCCCCCATACTTATTATACTCGTAATTGGGGGGGGGGGGGGCAGCGTTATAAATAGATGTTAATTTCATGCAATTATTACCAAAGAATGATTATTAGAAGATACCAAATGATTCTAACCAAATGGTTAATTTTAATTGTAAGTACAATTATTACCAAAGGATAAGTTACTAAATATTAGGTATGGTAAAACTGATTAAGTAGGTATCTCTTAGCAGCACTATTTATTGAAGTACTATAAAATGCAGTCGTAAAGAAATGCTGATTCAATTCAGGAAAAAATGCACCACTAGTAGGTTTCTAATTAGATAAATAATGAATGATTATTTTTAGTTTGTTTACTTTTTACTAAAAAAAAATTTAATTAAGTTGGTATTTTGTAGAAATTTCTAAAAATCCTGAGATTTTAAGAGATTTGCGAAATCCGCCCGCAATCCTGAGAAATGTCCAAAAATCCTGAGATCTCAGGACAAATCCGGAGATCTGGTAACCCTAGTTGTGGGTTTATTTAGGCTATTGTTAGGAATACAGGGTCGGGCCGACAAAACCTACCTACTATTATGATATTATAAACACCATGTCAGCTGTGAATAATTGTAAGAAAATATATGGAGGCACTAAATACGTATTTACTTAAATAAATAAGTAAGATTAATCGTTTATCGCAAAAAAAATATTGAATAAGAAAAAAAAGGTCTATGGTAATTAGTAGAAATACGATAAATGAAATTCGATTTTATCAAAATTAAGTATTTGCAGAGTCAATGTACCTACTTAAAATTTTAAGAGTGCCAAAATTAAATTGTATTAAGTTTCTATATTGTGATTTATTAAATTAATAAAATGTCTTCACCGAAATATATCTTTAAAATTACTGCCACTATAAAAAATGCCACATGAGTGCATAAGCACTAAAAAAACGCCTTTCATTTGTTTTTGCCGTGGTATTTAAACCCACTAACGCGGTGCTATAGGGATCACACCACACTTTATCTGTAACTGAAGCACGAGGCTCGAAATGAAACACGATTTTAACACATCTATATATTTACATAAGAATTTTAACAGTGCCATACGGTAATAATAAATTGTACCTTATTTTACAGAGCTATGGTGCTCTATCTATTTGCCGAAAGCGAGCGGATATAAGATTGCCAGGACAATAAAGGACACGGTAGGAATGTTAGGGGGTCACGTGACACCGCACTGCGCCCAGCCTAATCTAAGACAAGTCTAAAGATTAGAGTGGAAACAACACGGGATGCTGCGTCACTCGGCCCCCTTGTCTCACCTGCTACTTTCCTCGACTACTTTAAACAAAATATCCATAACAACATCGAATAGAAGGAAGAATCAGGATATACATAGCATACATTCATAGAACATAGATCTACTGCCGAAGCTGTAAACTTGTGCCGTAATACTGTACCGGTATTAGGTGCAGCGTATCATTACATACTTCCGACTATAGGTAATCTTAAGTATGACATATTAAAATGGTAACATCTTAGCTTAAACCGTTTCCAAAGTCTATAAACTACGTCATCTACTACACGTAAGTGCTAAGTGAATGAATTGTAGTAATAAAACATATTAAATAGCAATTTTAAAACGTTATTGATAGCAGGCGAAACTAACGTACAGTCAAAGTAGCACAACACGATTGCCATCGCTCAGTAACCAACATGATGTTGCATCAAATACATATTTTGGCGACACGACTGTTTATTTAAATTTAATTTCCTTTAGATGTGCTAATCGTACGTTTTACGTTATAATTAATTAGGCAAAGGAAAACACTTAAATATTATTTTAGTTCTAGATTATAAGGAGTTTTAAATATAATAATTGTTAGTATATAGTAATATAACAAGTGGGTGTCACCGGAGGTGTTGGTTTAGTCGTCGAACTTGCGGTTAGGGTTTGCCCCGAACAGTGAAGTACGGATCTGGGGCAAGAGCTGCTGGGCGATCAGCTCGAGACGGCACTCCAGGGTGTTGTTGATCTGGAAACCATTACAACATATTACAACTACATATTATCTTAGCCCCACTTGCACAGTGCTCCATTTTTATCATCGTGAGCTGCTATTATGTCTTGGCTTGGCAAATAGTAAGGCAGCAAATATTGTATGGAATTTATTAAATCTCTCAAGGACCTATTCACTGTAATAGAGGCCTGTTCTCTATACTATAATAGAGAATAAGCCCCAGAGATCCCTGGGGAACTCTAGCTGATACACCATTTCATTATTTACTTTTATTTGAGATGTTTGAAGACGCAGAAGAAACTTGCACAGTGCAGTTACCTATTTAAATTTAAACCTTGATTCAAACATGATAGTGACAGGAATGTTTGAAAAACACCATGTTACCAAAATTGAAGGTTGCATCGCTATACATTCGTCTTGACTCTTGCTTCAAGCTAAGTGAACTTTCAGGTAACTCATAAACTATCATATGATGAGATAGTTGACAAACACTCATCTTTAATAAATTATTGATGAAGATAATAGAGATTTCTGTGTATACCTTGATGCGTCCCCTACTAGCGACTAGCTCGACTCCGCCGCAGGCCTCCGCAGGCAGAAAGTTGTCTCCATCAACCTTGATTGTCACATCCTTCTTGATTTTGTTTTTGTAGTCGGTCTGCGCACGTCCCAGAAGAGACTCTATGAGGCTCTTGTCCGCTTGACGGACACGGAGGTTCACTTGCGGCTCCATTAACTTGATGTACAAAATATTATGTTAAAAAATTGGCTACGGAGAAAGTTGATAAGGTGAGTTTGAGGATGAGAAGAATATTTCCTAGGTACTTCTTTGTTTTTTGAATAGTGTTAGTTTTTAGGTCGGAGATAACAACCGGGACCAACTGCTTAACGTGCCTGCTTAAATTATCGGTCATCCATTCAAGTAATGACCGGCGCCTGGCGTTGCTTAACCCGCACGAATATACAAGATCGACGGGCAAACAAGATACTAATATGATTTATAAAAGTGAAGGTTTGAAAATGAGAGGCTGCATGTATTTGTTGCTGTGGCTAGCTTAAGAGGAATAACAACGCCAACGACCTTGAAACTGAAAATCCCTGTCGGGCTCATCGAAAATTGTTGATTATTTCATGACGGAATGTCGTAGAACTTTTTTTTGTGTACAGATTGTAGGTGACATTGTTTCCTACATTTTGGTGTAGTTTTAAGACAAGAACCTTCTATTGGTGCAAAGCCTATCCAAATTTTAGACAAAAAATGTCTGATTTGGCTAAAATGTCGATAGGCTTCAATACGTTTCGACATATTTGTATGGAAACTGCACTAAAATATCGGAAACAATATCGCCTACAATCTGTACACAAAAAAAAAGTTCTACGACATTCTGTCATGAAATAATCAACAATTTTCGATGCGCCCGACATGGATTTTCAGTTTTTCAGTATAGGGCCCTTAAGTGATGCTTTACAAACTGGATCAATAAAGCCAGCCAGTATTTTTTAAGACATATCAAAATGGTTATGTTTGTAAATGCATCTTTTACTAAAAGAAAATATTTTGATTTCTTTTAGTATATTGATTTTGATATAAAGAATATATTTAGGTTTGTCTCTAAATGCTAATACATACCTGGAACAGAGCCTGTACGACCAGTGTGACCAGCAAGTCGGAGTAGAGCTCCTTGCAGTTGGAAACATCAGTCAGGCGCTTGCGAGCCTCGTCCAGTACATTACGTACGTGGTCCTCACGTACTTTGAGCACTTTCAGACGAGCTTGGTTCAGCATGTTCGAAGATTGACTGTGGAATATAAATTAGTCTTAATATTTTGTTGAAGTACAAGGTGGTCTTAGATTACTAATATTTTGGGTATTATAACAATGACGTTCGAATTTTGATCCATCTTTTTCAAAGGTGTGCAAGTAATTTTATGAACAGTTTGACTTTGGTACTGGTGAAGCTTGTCCGTCAGTGACGAGTTTAAAATGGATCACCATCAGGTGACCTTTCTCTTTATAGTCTCTATTTAGAGACCAGTTCTATGGTAGTGGTTATTCTTTTCTTAGTGGCATTGGTTCTATCCTGAACTATAGATGTGCTCCGCGGATTCACCCGGGTAAGTCCCGATCCCGTGGGAATAACGGGATATAATACTTTATATCCCGTTATTCCAGAACACATAGGCTACTGCCTATGTGTTCTTCAGCCTTCCTTCTTCTAGATGAGTGTGCTACATCTTAGACTATATCACTTACGATCACCTGAGAGAGTGGTCAAACGCTCATAAAATGTGTATAAAAAAACTCAAATCAAGAAAATAAATAAACACATAACCTTTCTTTATGTTGCATGGTCAGTGGTCACAAGTCGAGTTAAGATTAGAAAACAAAAAGTGATTGACCAGCTATATTTGTGGTATAATTTTATGATTTTTAGTAAAAACACCATTATTAAGAAGTTAACAAGGTGTTTCTGATTCTGGTCTTATCTGACTGTGCACTAGATATCTGTCAGTAATCATTGTTATCAGCAAACATTCTGCACTAAGATATAGAACCATTCATAACCAATTTTGTACAATATTTTATCAACTATCAATACTTTACTTCACAATGAACAAGGAATCCTTGGGGGGTTTCCAAAGTGTATTTAAAGTTTTCTAAAAATATCAAGCCAACATAGGTGTTCCGTATTCAACGCGGCCATGTAGCTCGGACATAAAATAGGACTCCAAGATGGGGTCATCTTGAAGTTTTCCTTACGTGTTTCTGAGTATACTGCTTGATCCCAAGGAGGGTTGATGTCAGGCAGGCAGCTAGCCGTAAAAAAATTGCCAAATCTATTTACAGTAGGTGTGGACAATATGATGCACTATCTACTGTGCCAAGCCTGAACTATTTGGGGTTTTAGCAGAAACCCAGGGTCCAGAAAAAGGATGCAACTGAGAACATCATTCAGATTAGGAGGAATATAAGTATTTAACAAGTAATCTAATTGTATCAATGGTTTTACATGTTTTTTTTTAATACTTTGCTATGAAATAGATAGAGAACTACAAATTTAATAATCCTAGAACTACATTCAAGATTTTACTTAAATATTTTGTGAAAACAACCATTCAAATTTTCTAGGAATTTTTGTCTTTCTTTCATTTTCTTGTGCATTTTGTAAAGTTGAGCAACTGAGAGGTCATTTTTTTACCATCATGGAACCCTACACTGCACTGCATGGGCCAATTTAACACATGCTTGATTCTAAATGACAATAGCCATCAAAATTGACTGACTACCTAGTAAAATAAAATATCTTGAAATAGCTTTCAAATAATTTAAACTTGACAAATTTGCATGTTGTGCTCATTGAATGGCACATGAGTAAAGCAGAGTTTATACGAAGCCGCTGCTGGTGCCAGTCCTGCAGACCAGCCAGCTTTCGCCTGGCCCCTATTAAATAGACGGGTGCTTTATTCTCGTCACTTTGCTGCTTCTTCTGTTTCAATTTACCGACTTGAAGTATAATGAATACAAAAACTTGTACATTTGGCTGTAGTTACTAATACGAAAAATTTACTTTATGGCCCAATTTCTTTCAAACCAAACTTTATTTCTTTCTAGGGACCAAACAAAACCAAATAATGCAGTGTCTATAGAGCAAGGTACAAAAGTTTCCTTTAGATTAGGAATATCTTGGATATTCTAGGATCTTAGGATGATTAGGTTACTTTCATACATACTTATCTAAGAGGTAACATACATCTTTTTTTGGAGTTCAACTTGTTTCTCTTTCTTCTCATAGTACTCCATGATCTTCAGCCGCTGCTGTTGCACGAAGCGGCCCTTCTCGATGTTGAACTCCTCCTCGGCCTTAGCATCGATTTCTTCAGCTTTTTCATTGGCCTCTTGTTCGATGAAGGCCATCATGTGTTTGATCTGTTAGCATAAAACAAGAGAAATATCTGTAATAAACCATCCATTTTCATTCATAAGCATCTCCCTGTGCAGGTTGGCGGTCCAGACTGCAATTAGGTCGCTTTAAGAAGGATGCAGATTGCTCGATCAATTATCCTGACAAGACCATTGTCGCAGCAACTTGCGTACTTGCATTACGACAAATCTAAACACGTACCTGCTTTTGAACATCTGTATCGCTGAGCGCCATGGCTGTTGGATATTATTTAGCACCACTAACACAAAAAAAACACCCGGTAAAGAGCCAGAAAACTAAAAACTGGCCCAAAGAAGTAAGACGACGCCTATCAGACGTGCTCCTTCATTGAACAATCATATGATCACAATGTTGCCATTTTCTTGAAAAAAGTGTTAAAAAGTCACATTTTGGTTGGTTCATTTCCATAGACAAAGTTGTCTATGAAAACGTATTGAAATAATCAAATGAAAAATCGATTTTATTTATAACCAGACTGCCTGTTATGAAGAACGATTATTATTTACTTTACTTTACTTTACTTTATACTTTATTTCGCAACAAAAACAACAAAAAAATATACAACAAAAAGTAGGTACACATACATACTACTTTTATAAAAAAAATGATATTTTTCATAGTTGTGCTAAAAAGGGTACCTACTTCCCACTTGTCCCGTTGGAAATTTACAACGGGACAAATGGGGAGGTAAAATGAAATAATTACTTTAAGTAAGGCCCACTAATCTCATTAAATAAGGGTTCTTGAAACAAATAAAACGATAGAAGATTGAAACAAAAACGAAAGACGATTGAAACAGAAGCCAAAGAAGATCGAAACGGAAACAAAATAATATCAAAGAAACAAGAGATGATCGAAACGAACTCTGCCTGTCTATTAAAAGGGAATTCTTGGTATGAAGTTATCGGTCGCGGCTTGTATCTATCCCCCAGCCTAAGTCAGATAAGCGCGTTCGTCCGTATTCCGATACGTTGACCGGTGCAGCCACTTAAAAAGGGGGTTTGGATTTCGTCCACGGCCTTTTTAGGGTTCCGAAGCCAAATGGCAAAAAACGGAACCCTTATGGCTTCGTCGTGTCTTTCTGTCTGTCCGTCCGTATGTCACAGCCACTTTTTTTCCTAAAATATAAATAAGAACTAAGTATACCTACGGTTGAAACCTGGTAAAAAGATGTATTCTGTAAACCACATTCATCAGTTAATCACACACAAAATTAGAAAAAAACTTCCACCTTAAACTGGTTTGAACGATATCCATACAACAAACGTGATTGGGAAATAATGTGAAAAATACAAAACCCGCTGTATAGATAACTAGCTGCGTCCCGCGGTTTCACCCGCGTACGTCCCGATCCCGTGGAAATATCGGGATCAAAAGTAGCCTATTGCCTTACTCAATAATAAATGGACTATCCAACACTGAAAGAAATTTTCAAATCGGACCAGCGGTTCCTGAGATTAGCGCGTTCAAACAAACAAACAAACTCTTCCGCTTTATAATAGTAATAATAGATAGATATAGATGGTACGGATCTCTTCGTGCGCGAGTCTAACTCGCACTTGGCCATGAGCGTACTACAAATAAATCAAAATTTGATCTAATTGAGCTGTAGTACGATATTTAATAGTCACTTTAAGTGATTATTAAATATCGCACTACAGTCACTTACAATAAGTGACGATATGATGGTACACATAGATGTAGGTAAGTAGTGGTCAAACGCTCGTGTATCGTTTATAAAAAAAATTACTGCAAAAAGGCAGGTAGATCGATAAAATTATACTACTTCCTTTTATAAAATGTATTTGAGCGAAGACATGTAGTTGTGTGAAAATTAATTTCAAAAGTAGATAATTTTGGTGTTCTAAAGCTGAAGTAGGTATTGTTAACAATGCGCAGGAGATTAACAAGTGGAAGTGGGGATCACTCAAGGAAAAATCACCATGTAAGCTATCATAATCTATCATATTTTCAAAGTGCGTTCGTGTACGTATTTCGTATCGATAGAATCTACCCTCGCTATTTGGATCGCTCATCCATCGCTCTAGATATACATACCATCATCTGTCATGTTGATTGTCAATTACTATCATAGACAAAAATCCATCATAGTAAATCGATATGGCAACACTGTATGCTATGGATTGTCAAACTCATAACTTTTAATATCAATATTAATTTATTAGAATGTATGAAAGGTTTTATTCATAATTTCGATATGTAAAACTTAAAAAATATTATTTAAATATGCTTGGTTATCAGAAAAATAAAGTATAGTTTCTTCATACAATAATTAATAAATTGTTGGTCAGTCAACTGAAAATTGCTACCAATTTCCGTTCGCTTTCAACAATATGGCCGCCAGTTGTTTAGGGTAATGTGGCGTTCGACGAAACTGAGTGAAATTGTTAAAATATTTATTAGTGACGTAAAGATGTATCAAGTTTTCAGCGTTTTATAGCAGTGTTTCATGCATAGACACTTTCAGACACATTTTGAGTTGGTGTATAAAATTTTGAATGCTCATACATCGTCGTCAAAATTGGACAGTCAACAAACTTTTGTTTATTCCATTGGAGTGGATTTAGATGTTTTTAGAGGGAATACTCGATTATGAACCATTTATATTGCCACTGAAATAGTACCACAAGAACTGACGTCGACATATTAGGTAAATAACTCCTTTTCTTCAAGATATAGCATCTGCAGAACACCTATCCCAGGGTCGCCATTGTATGACAAGAAAATACTTCGCAAATTGTACTGATAAATTATCTGTACGTAATCTATCATTTGTTGTTATTAACAACGTTATCTTATTTTGAATATCAGGCCACATACCTACCTACACGTATGTTTTGCATGCTACGCTTGTTTAAGCCACAATATTCTCATTTCTTTGACCATAAGTTCAAACAGTTATATTGTTACACTTGAGATGTTTCTGTGTAAAATTACATATTCAGTTACCTGCAACAAATAGGCCTTCCTACCTGAAAGTTGGTTCTTAGGTACAAGTGCATAATTTCAACATCTAGCTGCTAGTAAACCCTAAATTTATTTAAATAATTAATTACTAAGAGAAATCTTCATAAGCAGAATAACAGTATATTATTTTTGATTTCACTCAGTGCAAGTGCTTGCAATATTTCGCACTAATGTCTGAGCAAGTACCCTGGCTTATACAAATTTATTGTGGAATCGGAAGAGCTTTGCCCAAGTGTTTCTTAGTCAACTGCATGAAATGTTAGTACCAAATAAAATATTTTAATTTACTTTAATTTATAAATGTAGGTACATAGTCAATTATATCTAGAAAAAGTCAAATACTTACCTAGATAATAATTATAGTACTTTCATCAAAATGTAGTAATTTAGAAAATAAGGAATAAATGGTATTAAAATAAATAAGTATCAAACTAAATAACTAAATACCAATTCTAAAACACCTGCCTAGTCTTTGTTAAAAAGACCAGAGAAACTCCTGAATACCTCGGTAAATCATAATATCAAACAATAGAAATCTTCATTCTGATAATTTCCCACAACAATAAATTATTTATATCTGTGTGCTAGTTTTTATAATCACAGCTTTACTGAATACTATTGAAGTTAAATAGATAATTGAAGTTGCATTTATTTAAAAAATAGTTCTCATAGTTGTCATACATTAATTATAAGTTCTTTATCTGTTGATAGAATACCCTTGGTGCCAAATTCCAGATGTGTTGCAACTCATTAATTCAGGAATATACATACAAAACATCAGCTCGCAAGAAGTAGAGCTATGTGGATAAAAGCCCTTCAAATAAAAAAGAGAAATTAAACTAGCAAAATCTCACAGTGCCTGCCGCATAAGTTTTAAACCTAAGAGAACATTGGGATTAAGAATAGCCTATGTGTTTCCCTAGATCTCCAGCTACTTACACAAGTGTGCTAATGGAACTTGTTCCATCACAATCCATTCATTGATTTTGGTGTAAAGGAGTCACAGAATAATGACACAAAGGCCACAGTTCATTCAGAAACTGATTCTATATAAAATATTGGCTGTGTTTAAAACTCAATTGGTGTATTTAACATATTCCAGCTTAAATTCTTCTTGTGGTAAGGTTTATGGAAGATATCCGCTCATTACCTTGACATATAGACACAAGACAATAAAAGGACCCTTTGAACATCACTTCACACAACAAGGTCTTGTTACAGAAACCGAGCACTCAAGAAACTTCCTGCACTATTTCATGCCAGTTGTTGATAAGACATCCATACTCAATAATAATGACAATAACACATTCCAGGTTATGGCAAACTTGAATTACCAACAAGCGCCTAGAAGCCTAGCGAGTGGCGGTGTGGGCGGTCGCGTGAGCTCGGGGCTGGTGAGCGGTGTGTCAGGTGGCCATGTGACGCCGACGTTCGGCGGCGCGCTCTCCCCCAGCCGCACCACGGCCATGCCGGGGGGAGCTCCGCCCTCCATGGCCTCGCGCGCCACGCTCTTCGGACAGCGAGCATTCGCTGACAGAAGAGTGCCCATGCCCACCGCCTTGTCGCAGCCCAATTCTAATTCTATGGTATGATCAATCTAAATACACTTTATTTGCACAACACATTCCTACCTTGTACTGGATATATAGATTGTTACTTACAATAAGAAAGAAAGAAAGCCTAGAAATATAAAATAGCACAAATAGGGAGCATAATTGCTGATAGCAATTTCTTAGATGAGAAATGATAATAGTTAGAAAATAATGGTATTTAAAAAGATTAAAAAAAAAAACAACAACACTTAAAACACTAAAATTATTAAAACGAAAATATAAAAATACTCAATGCAACAGGAAAGACATTGAATTGTTTAGAATTTTAAATATAGTATGCTATATTCAGGTCAGATTTATCCAAACAAAGAGTTAAATTTAAATAATCTCTCTCTTGTCTGAGGCACAGATAAAATATTATAAAAACGTTAAAAATACACACAGCAGCTGTTGTTCCACATTAATTTACAAAGTTCATCTTTTACAAATTTAAATTCCATAATTCCAACTCACTCTAGTTTAACATTTAAAAATGCATTAGACAGATATCCACTTGTCACACTATGCAAGTTTTTACAGTGTTAATAAATAAACAGATTATGAGCTGGTTTACCAGCCCATCAGTGCGGAGTAACTTGCTTTCTTTGCGGCGTAAACAGTGCACCAGCATAAATAATCTCTTTCCCCCTTACTTATAAACAATGTTACACAAAGTTATAAAAAGGTTATGTAACGTTTGCCTCTGTCTTAACTCTGTGTTAACTTTGATACTTCAAGTCACAGCTGTTTAAAAGGTATCGGGTTTAGACCGGCCGCTCTTTGGACACGTTTTCGTCCGAATTTCATTCGTGCGCTAACGTACGAAAAATCCCATCCTACCAAATACTATAGCGCAGACTGCATACGAATTAGTCGTACTTATACTGATTCGTACCCAGTCTGCGCGCTTCCACACTACTTGGAAGGATGAGATTGTCAGTCGCACGTTAGCGCACTAATGATTTCGGACGAAAACGAATCCAAAGTGCGGCCGGCCTTATAAGTTGGGGGTGTAGTACAGTATCGGCTGTTGTAATGTTCCAGTCGAGTATGGGCAACCTGCCTCGACTGAACGCGGGCAGCAACTACCACTCGGTGTTCGGCGAGGGAGGCGACACGTCGACGCCGCCGCTCCTCGACCTCAGCGAGTTCCCCTCGCTGACGGCGCGAGGCGCGGGGGACCAGGCCCCCGCCACCGCGCCGCCGCCGCCCGGCTCTAAACCTTACGGTCAGTCTTGTACTACCACTACTCTCCTCGACCTCAGCGAGTTCCCCTCGCTGACGGCGCGAGGCGCGGGGGACCAGGCCCCCGCCACCGCGCCGCCGCCGCCCGGCTCTAAACCTTACGGTCAGTCTTGTACTACCACTACTCTCCTCGACCTCAGCGAGTTCCCCTCGCTGACGGCGCGAGGCGCGGGGGA
Organism: Idaea biselata; assembly: GCA_958496205.1. Lineage (NCBI taxonomy): Eukaryota > Metazoa > Arthropoda > Insecta > Lepidoptera > Geometridae > Idaea > Idaea biselata. Next base: position 21,687,021 of record OY292402.1, read on the forward strand.
CCAGGCCCCCGCCACCGCGCCGCCGCCGCCCGGCTCTAAACCTTACGGTCAGTCTTGTACTACCACTACTCTCCTCGACCTCAGCGAGTTCCCCTCGCTGACGGCGCGAGGCGCGGGGGACCAGGCCCCCGCCACCGCGCCGCCGCCGCCCGGCTCTAAACCTTACGGTCAGTCTTGTACTACCACTACTCTCCTCGACCTCAGCGAGTTCCCCTCGCTGACGGCGCGAGGCGCGGGGGACCAGGCCCCCGCCACCGCGCCGCCGCCGCCCGGCTCTAAACCTTACGGTCAGTCTTGTACTACCACTACTCTCCTCGACCTCAGCGAGTTCCCCTCGCTGACGGCGCGAGGCGCGGGGGACCAGGCCCCCGCCACCGCGCCGCCGCCGCCCGGCTCTAAACCTTACGGTCAGTCTTGTACTACCACTACTCTCCTCGACCTCAGCGAGTTCCCCTCGCTGACGGCGCGAGGCGCGGGGGACCAGGCCCCCGCCACCGCGCCGCCGCCGCCCGGCTCTAAACCTTACGGTCAGTCTTGTACTACCACTACTCTCCTCGACCTCAGCGAGTTCCCCTCGCTGACGGCGCGAGGCGCGGGGGACCAGGCCCCCGCCACCGCGCCGCCGCCGCCCGGCTCTAAACCTTACGGTCAGTCTTGTACTACCACTACTCTCCTTGACCTCAGCGAGTTCCCCTCACGCTTGACAAATTTGAATTAAATTTAGCTTAGGGGTATTTATGGCATTGGAGATGGACATTGGGTACTTTAATAGGCTTTTAAAAAGATGTAGGCACTCTTCGCACGGACAATGTCGCAGCATAAACTAAAACTTGAAAAACTTAACTTGTTAGCAGTCAAATGTGGCTAATGATTTTTAATAAATAACAATAAATTGTATCTGCAGTTGGTATGGTAAAGCAGCCGACGTCCGAACAGTCTGAGTTCACAATGTCGTCTGAAGACTTCCCCGCGCTGCCCGGCACGTCGATGGGCGGCGCGGGCGCGGCCGCCACGCCGGCGCAGGCGCAGGCGCCGCAGCCCGACTACAACAACCACAACAGCGCAGACAAACCCAGGAAAGGGATACAGACCTCACCTGAAGGTAACACTCGCATACATATATGTACATGTACACCCTTACTTATAAACAATGATTTAGTTTGTGTAACGTTGATTGACTGACTGAATGACTGAAATAAATATCAATGCAGAGCCCAATCTGTTGGTCCTAGAGACATGAAATTTGGACAGTGTTTCTTTTTCACGAGATCGGGTATTACGCGGGTGAAATCGCGGATTGATGCTAGTTACGACTTGCGAAGATGACGAACTTGCCTACTAATTACCTTAATATGTATAATGTACTAACAATAACTCACAAACGCTTCTCTTTGTCAAGTCCCTGCTGTCACAAAGGACTACTATGGTATGAAATTTGTAACATGCAAGAATGCTTTTTAACTATTATAATATAAGTCAACGTAATTTGAATATTGTTTTGTTCTATTAAGTGCATAATTAAATAAAAGCATGAAAAAAACGCAGCTTAATTATTATTTTTTATTTCAGCATGCTTTAAACTCAAAATACATGACAACACTTAGTAGAGCACACCTACAGCATACATATAAAGAAATTAATGCAGCCATCATTAATTTCTTTAAGACGGGAAATATTATATTGTGCCGCGGGCCCCTAAGGGCTTTGATGTATCCTATGCTCTCAAGCTAAGGCAGTCCAAATTGTATCGCCCGATATGTAAGACGTGGATTAAATTAGTTGGCATACCTTTATGAACATTCTTTTATTTAAATAATCAGCTAAAAGTGTGTGCTGTAACTCTAGCTCTAAGTGTCGTCGTGTATTTAAAGCTTTATTATGCAAGAAATAAATAGATTAGTGTTAGCAACAAAATAACCATTATAACTATAAACAATTACCTCTTATCTCCCAACATTTTCTAGGCAAAGTAACGAATATACCAGAGACAATGATACCGAATCAGTTTGGTATCGTGGGACTACTAACCTTCATCCGAGCAGCGGAGTCGGACCCCAGTCTCGTGTCGCTGGCGTTGGGGCAGGATCTCACAGCGCTCGGACTGAACCTCAACTCTCCGGACAACTTGTATCTCACCTTTGCTGGACCATGGGCAGATACGCCTTGTAGGTGAGAACATTGTTATCATTCATATACAAGGTGAACAATTTAGACTGGCCTACAGGGGGATATCCTAAACTATAACCCTCTTATTTATAAACAGTGACTAAGTTTATGTAATGTTTGTCTCTGTCTGTCAACTTTGAAACTGCATGTCAGTAAAAGACAAACGTTACATTAAGTTAGTCATCGTTTATAAGTAAGGGGGTAAGAAATAGTGAAAAATGCTGAAAGGAGTTGCGTCCCCGATTTTGACAAAAACTAAAATGGACGTTTTGGAAAAAATAATTTCCCCTAGCCAGGAATCGAACCCTGTCGTTTTACAAAAATATAAATTATTCTATTGATCGATAGTGTTGCTGATAGAGATCAAAACCTCGATTCCTGGCTGGGTAATAAATTTTTCAAAGATATGATGTGCCATTTTAGTTTATGTCAAAATCGGGGACGCGACTCCATTCAGCATTTATGGCTATCTCTTATAGTTTAGGATATCCCCCTGAAGGCCGATTTAAAGGGTTCACCCTGTATATGTCTTAACCACCGAAACTAACAATTGTCATCCCATCCAAAGTGCATGTTCCTTTTTCGCGCATAAAACGTCACCCATTTATGCATCGTCCGTGTTCCGATACGTAGACCGGTGCAGCCACTAAGGAAAACGGGTCGTTTCACTACCGTCTTGCTGCTTCTAGATGAGCGTGTTACATTTTTGATCATATCATCACTTACCATCAAGTGAGATAGCAGTCAAGAGCTCAGCTATTGTGTTTAAAAAACCTTTCAAGTTTGATCTGTGAAATTCAGTTTCCTCGTGTCAAAATGCCAGTGTTTCTTGGTGTAGTGACTACTACGTTAAGTACATTACACTACTCAATGTAGTCCTTACATTGAATAGTGTAATGTAGTAGTCGTATGTGATATTCGATTTTATTTTTATGTTACATTGTTTTAAAGCCTTGACTTTCTTAAGAGGATAGTCTCCATTCTCTTTCTCCATACAAACGTAGTTTAAATTTTCCTCCCTGGATAAAGACATTAGAGCAAATATGTTTATGCCATAAAACCTATATCTGTCATGACTATGTAGATGCATAGTCATGACATGAAAAAATCATACCCATTTTTTGTGGATGCATTATAGCTACAAACATATTTGAATGTGGTGTTTCTTTATGGACTGACAGCTAACACTGCCTGATAGCTTACTAGCGTAATCAGGTTATTTAGGTTTGCCACTTCTTAATTTAACCTCCATAAAAAAAAACAAATAAAACAGTGATATGTACGTTAATGTTTGCAGACCACAGGACATGGATTACCACGTGCCTCCCGAGTATCTGATAAACGGCTCCATCAGAGAAAAGCTGGCGCCTCTACGACTGAGTCGATATAAGGAAGACCTATTGTTTTATTTGTTTTACTGTTTCGTCGGTGACGTCTTGCAAATTGCGGCGGCAGCCGAGCTGTGAGTACACACTAAAATATTTATAGCATAAGGCCTAATAATCTCGAGTTGTAGATAGAATGACTAAAATATTTATAGCATAAGGCCTAATAATATCGAGTTGTAGATAGAATGACATATCAGCACGATCTAAGAAGTGAAAATCTATCTTGCTTTTTAACTGAATTCCAAAAATATGAGAAGGTTTTCTACCTGATTTCTTCGCTGTCTGAGGTTCAATAGTGGTGGTTCTTTTTTTTATAAATAAAAAAGGCTTTAGCTCCTGTAATGATCTCAAGAGAACCTTTGGAATGGTGAGCAGAATAAGAATGAATGCAGTAAATTACTTACTTCGACCAATAGAACCGGCGGCCGCGGCCCCTAGAACTAGGTTCAAATTGATGGTCCATACGAAACCACCTTTATCAGAAAACTCCTCAATAAGAAATTAATAATATTGTGGTTACAATTTTGATGAGTTTTAGTGGCGGGTCGAAAGTACATTATTTTTTATTTAAAAAATAAATGTAAAAATTTTCAATACCGACTTCAAAAAGCACAAATTTACCTGACCTACATACAGTGCCGCCAATTTATCTGTTAGATCACTCGTGGTCGCGTCGGCTTCGACGTGTGTGCCGCTTACAACGACCCCCCACCGTACCGGGGCCTCACCTAGGCTAGGGAAGGCCCCGCGCCACGAGTTATCTCATCACGTCGGAGTATAAATGTGTAATGTGGTGGTCCATCGTCCATCGTCCACCAGATACAACCGCGAATGGCGGTACCACATGGAGGAGAAGGTGTGGATCTCGCAGGCGCCCGGCATGCCGATGGTGGAGAAGACGTCCACCTACGAGCGCGGTACCTACTACTTCTTCGATGCCCACAACTGGCGGAAGGTAATTACCGAACACTCATAAACCGAGGCCGAGCCGCCGAGGACACTTGCACGACCATTTATATTATAAAGGCGTATTATACAATACAGGTGCGAACTTAGAAGCGCTGGTGCGCATGTTTCGCCACCTTTCGAAACCTGTTTTCTTCGTGAATGCCTGTCTACGTACGTATCAATGCTACGTCGGACGTGAAAATGTATCTGGAGCGGCACATACGTCGTGCAACGGTTGCGTGTTCTTTGGTCGTTAGCTTACATCTAGCTCATTTAATATGCCTGTGACGTACAATGTTAGGCTATACGCGCACTGATAAGTCGCGGCGGAAGCGCGATATAACCACGGAATAGACGATAGTCACAAAGCTTTATCAGTGCGCGCATAGCCTTACCTGGATGTTAGGGCCATATGGATATGTCTGTGTATGAATGCGTAAATTTTATGTAAGGAAGGTACTTTGAATCCGCGCGCGATGAGAATGAGATATAACCTTGTCAAAGTAAAATCAAAAGCAAGCTTCAACGCGAGTTTGCTGACGCTACGCTACGGCTTCTCAATTCCAAAAGGTCGCATCCCATTCTCACCGCGCGCGAATAATCTCTATCTAAAAGGCTTTGTCCTGACTGACTGCTCAACGCACAGCCTAAACCGCTGATACTAGAGGGCTGAAATTTGGACAGGGTGTTCTTTATGTGATGTAAGCATCTGATAAGAAAGGATTTTTGAAAAATCCCACGGGTTCTGGGTTCAGGCAGTAAGTTATAATGCCGTTGCGCACATTGCAGGTGGCCAAGGAGTTCCACCTGGACTACAGCAAGCTAGAAGGGCGGCCGACGTTGCCGCCGCACGTGCTCACGTAGCCGAGCCGAGCGTGCGCGCGCGCAGCCGCAGCCCTAGCCCTCTCTCACACTATTGTAGTTTTGTTATATAAAAAGTACAAGTTTAAACACGCCGCATTTATTTTCTTCTCTCCTTTTATAGTTTTAAGCTGTACGTTTATTTAGTTAGAGTATCAGGTAAGTTCGGATACAGAGGAATACCGTACTACTCAAATATCTCCCTAAATAGGTGCCATTGCAATTGCTCTTGTGAACACCGTGTCTGACACGGTTTTCCCCCGTATCCGATGTTACCTGAACATACTCTAATCGTCAACCATCCTATGTTAATTAATAGGCGAGTGTTTAATCGTTACCTCGTCAAGTAGTGACTGTAATGTCTAAGATGTTGCACGCTTACCTGGAAAGTACTGTTAATCCAACGGAATTTGTAGGATTAACTTCGCTGTTCCACTTTTTTCGACCATTTGATACACTTTGCTCTTTAATTTCAAGTCCCCCATGTGGAGTCATAGGGCAGATACGATATTCCTCCATTCATAGATAATCTATACTTACTAAATACCTCCATCCAGCTCTATCGAAGACAGCACGCTTGATCTCCGCTCCGCTCCAATTTATTTCTTTTCTTGATAGAGAAAAATATCAAAACACGAGAAGAGATTTTTCGCAATTGTTATTTCTCCTGTTCGTATGCTACCACTGCTGGAGTTCGCGTACTGGGTATATGTTCTCGCGGGTGAAACCGTGGGGTGCTAGTAAAATTAGTTTGAAGTTTCAAATAGTAATCGAATGTTGAAGTAAACAAACAACTATTTTACGGATAAATTAATTTAATTTAAAATCTCAGACACATTATTTATAACGTTTCGGTTAAAATCTAAGGTATATGCAATATGCACATAAGTAGGTGTATCTGAATGCAAAATTAATTATTAATAACAACCTACTGCGATCGCAGGTAGCTACTTACGTTCTAACCTTAGCACAGCAAGGCGGTTTATACAATACATATATCAATTTTAAATCCATTGAGAATGTGTTCTAAGCTGGGTTCTCACGGCGCGAAATATCTCAAGTCGCGCCTACGCGCCGTGTGAAGGTATTGGCTCGAGGCGACGCGGGCAAGCGCGTGAAATATCAGCCGATCCGTTCGAAGTAGGTACTTCAACACGCGGCGCGGCGCGACTTGTGATATCTGGCGCAATCAGGAGCCAGCTTTACATTGAAATAAATGCTGTTATTGATAAATTGATGATTATCAACGCAGTTAAAATAAACGTACCGCTTGTTTGCAATAAAAATATTAAAAATTGAAATATTCCTTATTCTAACTACGTTGCTGGAGACAATATTACGCCAAAAGACTCGAACATCGACGAAAGCTAACATAGCTAGTATTACCTATTACATTGGAAGTGAGGTAGAGAGCCGGGCGAGCGCCATACATTGCAATGAAGACAAAAACCTAAGCTTCGTATACATGACGACACTGAGACTGACCACACCTACAGCACGCAAAGAAATTCGTGCACACATCGGCGTTTTCTTCGTCTTGTATTCGCATCTTTGTGTGCGTGACGTCCACTATGGTTTGTTTTCTTTCGTTTGTTAGGCCGGTTACAGTGTTCGACCGATCGTCGGCGGTGCGGCAAAACTATCGATAGTATTGCAGTTTTCGATACTATTGTACTGAACTTAGCTATCGATACTATCAATAGGCCTATCGATATTATAGATGAATATTGACATTAGCTCTATCCATAGCTCGGCAACGCTAGTAACTGGCCTTAGGCCGTATACAGAAAGAAAGCTGGAAACTTATAAGCGCTGACAAGCGCTTACCAGCGCTTGTCAGCGCTGGTGACCCGCGCAGGAAAATGTATGAACCCGCCCCGATAAGCACTGACAAGTTCCGACAAGCTTCAACACGCGCTGGGCGGCTGACGTCATAACATCGTCCGATGAGTCCGACATTCTGCCTCAACCTGCTTTCCTTTGTGTAGAACGGACCAGCGCTGACAAGCGCTGGTAAGCGCTTATAAGTTTCCAGCTTTCTTTCTGTATACGCACTTAGTGGTCGCTTGTTCGTTCGGGCTGTAGCCAGTTTCACCTGCTTTTGTTACTTGCTGTGTATGACTTGCCCTTCAACCTGGTTTAGACGACATCTTACAGTATATAGCATACATGATGAGTCATTTAGACCAGCCTTCGGAGGATTTTTTTACACTATAATTGATATATAAAAATGCTGAAAGGAAATGCTTCCCTGATTTCAACAAAATTTCCCTGATTCTACCCTAGCTAGGAATCATAACTTGTCATTTAAAAAAAAACACCTATATTATTGTACTATTCAATATTGCTCATGGTTTAGGAAATCCCTTTAAGGCCACTTTAAATGACTTACCCTGTATATTCTAATCAGTGTCATGAGAAGATAAATCCACGGCTCGAGGTAATAGGTAATACTGGATAATGTATATTTCAGTCAACATCTTCAGTGCTGACAGAAGGTTTGTCTGTCTCTTCAGGTTTAACAGATTCCCCAGCCCCCTCTTCCTTTGGTGCTTCATCGTCGCTTTTCCCCGGCACCCATAGACCAGAGGCGATGCACCTGTTCATGTAATAAATTGCTTCTTTTTCCGGCATCTTCGCTATAGACGCTTGCAGCATTGGCACGTCTTGTGCATCGAAACATTTCTTTAGTTCCTGTACAAAAATATTGGCCTCATTGAATTGGCTAACTTTAACCCCCCTTATAAAAGATGATTAACAGCTGAATAAACATCTATTGTTTGTTCTACTGTGACATGAAGTTTCAAAGTTGACAGACAGGCACAAACGTTACATAAACTGGTCATGTGGTAATCATCGTTTATAAGTAAGGGGGTAAAAACAAAACTTATGCATATGTATAAATAAAAGAACATTTTGGAAATGAGATTAAAAAAATTACAGTTGTCTAGGCATGGATTCTATAACTAAAATGTCTCAACAATACGTCATCATTGTTACCTTTTTCTAGAAAATGGTTTAGCCAGCAATTGTTGGTAATTTTCCATGAAATTACTAACACTCCAAAAGCTTTACCCAAAATTCCAAAGAACCGTTTGAGGAAATTCTAACAATACCAAGTGAATGTATTTTTAGTTATTTATTTTAACCTAGGTTATACCACAGCCTACCGTCTGTTGTTTTTCCTTATAATTGTGCCTATACAATATCCCTAAGCACATGACACAATGCTGAGACATTATAGTCATAGAATATGTGTCCCAATCAATAGACAAACATAAAAACCGGCCAAGTGCGAGTCGGACTCGCGCACGAAGGGTTCCGTACCATAATCTATACAACTGATTTTGTTTTGAAGGGTAAATTGCGGTTTACGATTTATAACGTTTTAAAAAAAACTACTAACTAGATATCGTTCAAACCAATATTCGTTGGAAGTTTGCATAGTAATGTACATCATATACTTTTTTTAGTTATATCATTCCATTATTTTAGAAGTTACATTGGGGGACAAACATTTGATATAAGAAACCTATATATAATTTTTGAAGACGTATACATAGATACCCCACATGTATAGGTTTGATGAAAAATATTTTTTGGGTTTCAGTTCTAAGTATGGGGAACCCCAAAAAAATTTATTGTATTATTTTTCTATTTTTGTGTAAAAATCTTAATGCGGTTCACAGAATACATCTACCTACCAAGTTTCAACAGTATAGCTCTTATAGTTTCGGAGACAAGTGGCTGTGACTTACGGACGGACAGACGGACAGACAGACAGACATGACGAATCTATAAGGGTTCCGTTTTTTGCCATTTGGCTACGGAACCCTAAAAAGTACCTGAATCAGCTACCAAGCAGTATGTTTACCTGACTTTAAAAAAACTAGGAGTTTCATAATTAAATGCATATTTTTTTGTACAGAATCATATTCCTTGGAGTAGTGAAACTAGGTCATCATCATCATCATTTTAGCTGTAAGAAGTTCACTGCTGGACATAAGCCTCCCTCATAGATCTCCAGATGCTTCGGTCATAAGCGGCCTGCATCCACCGTGCACCCGCGGCCTTAACCAAGTCGTCCGTCCATCTCGTTGGTGGACGTCCAACGCTGCGCTTTCCGATCCGCGGTCTCCATTCGAGAACTTTTCGGCCCCAACGACCATCTGCTCTCCGTGCTATATGTCCTGCCCACTGCCACTTCAAAGAGCTAATCCGTTTGGCTATGTCGGTGACCCTCGTTCTTTTACGTATCTCCTCATTTCTGATTCGATCCCATAGAGAAACCCCGAGCATAGCTCTCTCCATAGCTCTTTGAGCAACTCTAAGCCTATTCATAATATAGTGAAGAAACTAGGTCAGAAGCATGTGAAATGCAATTATTATTAGCCTGTCAGTTTTCAACACCAGGTTGATCACTAAAGACCTGCATAAATCTATATCTATAAAATGCTTTGTCCTGACTGACTGATCATCGCACAGCCTAATACGATGATAGCAGAGAGCTGAAATTTGGAGTATTATTTATGTGATGGAGGCATCGGATAAGAAAGGGGTTTTCATAAATCCCACCGGATCTGGAGTACGGATCTCGTCGAGTACTTTGACTCGGTGCAATACATTTTAACTACCCCCTATTGTCATAAGCGTAGATTATACTAAAATCTCGCATATCACGTTATCTATTTTAATGTAATTTCATGTTATAATGAGCTAGAGTATTTTTATTACCTATGTATATTAAACTTTTATAGGCGACTTTAGCCTGACAAAGTAGATTTAAAATTATTTTATATCAGTATTTAAATTATGTACTGTTTTGTTAAAATTTAAGACAATAAAGAAGTTTGAAAATTGAAAAAATTGAATTGACCGGATCTGGAGATATGCGGGTAAAAGCGCGGGATACAGTACAGCTAGTATATGTATAAACTTACATCAGGTAATTCTTCATAAACTTCAACTGGATCGAGTCCCCCTGGGCCTAGGCGTGCTTTTTTCTCCTCTTCCTCCTGTTCCTTGAGTGCCTCTTGGATCTTCTCCGCAGCTCGCCTCGTGATTCGTTCCTTGAACTGCTTGAGTTCATCATCAAATGAGTCTTTGTAGGTTTTCTCTGCTACTTGAATCCTGAAATTATTTTAACCATACAAATGTACAAAGGAATAGGTAGGTCTTTCAAATTTGGTGACCACTGCCGCTACTGCTGAATTATGGCTATCAAATTGAATTTATGAAAATTTATGTTTCGTTTTCAATCGAGTTTATACAGGACATGTCCAAATAGTTTCCCTCAGATTGCGATTTTTAAAAAACATGCACAGAGACTAAAGATGGGCCGACTAGTCGGCACCTACCGACTAGTCGTAGTCGCCCATCTTTAGTGTTATGCCGACTAGTCGTCAAAGAAACGTAAACAAAACACGTCATAGCCTACATATATCATTTAAACATCATACATCTAAAATGTCATAACATAACTATGCCTCAGCTCCATTCATTTATTTTTGACAACCTTTATTTTCATTTTAACCATTTTTTGGAAGTTTCGCTAGAACTTTCGAAGAGCAAATTTATCCAAAAATACCAACAATGGTTGAGTAATCGTGATTCAGTAAAATATCTCGGAATTATCATGATCTGCCGGCCTAGTTGGCAATTTTGGAACAGACTAGTCGGCTAGTCTGCTAGTCGGCAGAACCCCTAGTCTCGGCCCATCTCTGACAGACACACATCCTACACATGAATTAACAATTTAAAAAAATAATTTAATAGGTAGGTATAAATATTATTCTTTGATGAGTAAGACCCTGTGTATCTGCTCCGTGGGAAGACCAGATATAGAAGAATTGGTATAATGATTAGAGATGGGCCGACTAGTCGGCAATGCAGATCATTATAATTCCGAGATATTTGGGTTAATCGTAATAACTCGGCGATTGTTGCTATTTTTGGATAAGTTTGCACTTCGCATCTAAGGCTGTAGCGAAACTTCCAAAAAATGGATGAAATAAAAATAAAAGTTAGAAAAAAAAATGGAGCTGAGGCATAGTTATGACACTTTAGATGATGTATGTAAGCTATGACGTGTTTTGTTTACGTTTTTCTGACTACCCACCTTCTTAACTGTACTACTAATTAAATAAATATTGCTTTTATTGTATAATTATTAGTTGACGACTAGTCGGCTTTCCCGACTAGTCGGCCCATCTCTAATAATGATGAAGAGATATGAATAGTAGGTATAATTTACCCAGCAGCAGCAAATAAAAACAGGCTATTATTTATCTCTATATCTGCAAGAGAATGGGGATTTAGAATCTCTAATAAAAATAAATATTACCAGATGTGGCACACAGTGCAATCTAGCCCAAATTAAGCAACAAGGCTTGTATTATGGATACTAGACAAAGTTTAAGTATTATAAGTGGACATACTATGTACATAATACTTAAACTTATATGTAAATCAAAATAAGTAATTTTTCCATATAATGAAGCTGAAATATTTACTTGGCAAAGAATGACCCAACACAAGCCCTAGGGTCGACATCCAGTTGTTTTGATAGTTCCAGAATGTACTGCATACAGATTGTCTGGTGAGCCACATGCCCCATCAAATCATGTTTCTGAAAAGAACCAATTTCAATTACAAAGCTTTGCTTTTTGATCTCTTTATATTGGAGTTCTAGAGAAGACCTAGGCCAAATGTTTTATACAAAATGTGGCCATTTTTATAGTAAGGTATGGTAGCTAGGAACAATATTTGATTATAAACAAACAGTTGTTTTCAATGCATTTTTAAATGAGTTATTTACCATGAGCAACATCTCATCTTGTCAAAAGAGCCCTTTGAAATTACAGGTAAAATATCAAGCTCCGTAAACAAACAAATTAAAACATGTGGTAAATATCTGGTTTTACCTAAATAATATTTGTAGCAATTAAAAAGTCTGAAAAATACATGATACACTTGAAAAGCTAGCTGTGCCCTGCGGTTTCACCCATGTTAGTCCCCATCTCGTGGGAACATCTAGATAAAAAGTGGTTCCATATTTCCAAAGTGGTACTTCATATTTCCAGCTGTATCAGCAACATATCAAGTTTTATTGCAAGTTCAGTAGTGTTTGCATGAAAGAGTTACTAACATACGCATTTACTTACTTATTTTCTTACACACAAACTTTAACATTTTCAATATTGCTAGAATATATAATACTTTTAAATAGTTGTCACCATACCTCTTCCATTTCCAAGTTGATACACCATATAACAAGGTAGTTGGCAGTTTCCTCACAAACCAACTGGTTGTGTTCTTGCAGGAACTGTTTAGAATCATCATACTTTCTCAACATGCCAAACTGTTTTAATAATTTCTCGTTTTCTTTGATAAACTTCTTCATTTTAGCTTCTTTTTCTTCCTCGGTTAAGTTCTCATCTTTAGGTCTTGCAGGTTTCGTATTGATCACAGTTTTTGTAAAACCGGGTTCACTAATTGTGTCAACATTCCAAGGAGTTTTCTTTTCTTTCTTCTTGAGTTCCTCTTCTTTATTCTGCAACTGTTTCCCTTCTGCTTCGAGTTCTGCTAAGGCCTTCTTCAATGAGTCTAGTTCTGGGCTTTCGGGAGAAACTTCTGCTAACTTTCTTTTGGTTTGTGCCAACTGCCTAGTGTTTTCGGTTTTCTTTTGAACGTGTTCGTCATTCTCGCGGCGTCTTTCCTCCATTCGTTCGACGCGCGCCTGATGTCGCCATCTGAAGAGCGATGGGGTGTCGATGTTGGGATGAGTGTCGTCTTCGTCATCAGAAATCTACAATACACAATAATTCAATTAAACTTTTTTCCACTTGCATCCAGCATCTTTGGAAAATGTACATTCGAATTCAGATTTACTGACCTCAATGTCTTTCCATTTGCTGTAGTCCACCATTGTTGATTTATACAAAAGCAAACCTTGAATCCTTTTTACAAAATTATAGCACAAAATAAAACAATTTTGGATTTCCAGAAAACTCGTAATATAGGTTTTTTTTGTTCCTACTCCCATCCGGGCAGGCAAAAGGCTTTTACTCCATACAGCTTCGTCTAAACTGAAATAATATTTTTCTTCTTTTTTATACAATCATCGTTTATGAGTTATAAAACTTACAAAATACCGAATCTATTTCTTGCATGAATTTATCTTCACTTCACTGCAATAATCTTTTAGTTTTACGTCACGCGTGCTGGCTGCGTAAAGGATTTTATATTAATATTTTACCGCATAAATAAACTGATCATGCCCATTCCAAACCACACTCCACAGCCCAAGCCCCAACCCAAGCCCCAAGCTGAAGTGTCAATACTGTCAATGTCTCTAGCATTTTTTTTTTCTCTTTCGGTCTGAGACTGCAATAGCCAATTTGGAATCACCAGAGTCAAGTTCTATAATATTTCAAACTTCTTCTTCTTTTAATTTAATTTTGGCGTCGTACATATGAGGAGGAACACTAACTTTTTATCCCGGCAGAGGGCGTTAATCGAATAATCTTAGGTTTGAATTAAGAACTGTCAAACAGGTGTTTTTTACAACTCTCGGCGGGACTTTCGGCGGGAAAGCGGAGACAACATGTCGTGCTCCAATTTTATTTTCGTTAAAATATGTTGTAAACTCGGTTAAATTGTGTAATTTTGGTGGAATCTTATTCAATTTAGTTCCGTGAATGTGCACAAGTGTAGTGAAAACAAAATTGAGTGTTAAACATGGACGTTGCGTCGTTCGCGCCGAAGCTCCTTGAAGGTTATAGTAAAGTTGCCACCGCTTTACCATAGCCCCTGACTTAAACTATAGGCCTGATCGGGCTAATTTCATGCAAAATACTTGATACTGGCAAGATGTACAAGATGTGCGACGCCAAAACTATAGAAGAAACTTGAAATATTCTAAAACTTGACCCTGGCTGTTCCAAATTGGCCATATCGGTCTCAGACCGAAATAAATAAAAAAAAAGAAACGAAAAAACGAAAGAAAAAAAAATTCAGCATTTTCATTGGTGGAGGACCATCATCAAAAAAAAAAAAAAGATCATCCGACGCCAGCGCCATCTGCTTACAGCTTTGCGTGTGGCACCCTATTGTTACGCAGCGTCCTACGTGGGCGATCGGATGCGAACGCGAAGCGGCGCGGAAACAAGGAACAGTCGAGAGTCGCGCCGCATCGCACCTTACGTGCATTAGGTCACGTAGGACACTTCAATAGCTATCGACTGTTCCTTGTTTCCGCGCCGCACCGCGCCGCTTCCCGTTCGCATCGCGTTCGCATATGACCGCCCACGTATTATAGTAGGCTGCGTTAGTATCAAGTATAATAATTTGGATAAAATTGGCCCGATCGGGCTCTAAGTTTTCAAGTCAGAGCTATCATATGGTAAAGTGGCGGCAACTTTACTATAACCCTAAAGGAGCTTTGGAGAGAACGGGGAAAGTCCATGTTTTGTTTTCTAAATAAATAGTTTTGTCGGAAACAGGTTGACAAAATTGTTTCCGCTTTTTTAACCGACTCCCAAAAAAGGAGGAGGTTATCAATTCGAAACTTTTTTTTTGTGTGTATGTTGCGGGATTTCTCAGCCGTCTGAGATCCGATCGTAACGATTGTTTTTAACTAAAAAAGTATTAGCTTTCAGTCGGTGATACTGATAATCATAGCAGAAGATCCTGACCTTCTTGAACCTTCGGAATGTTGAGCAGAATAGCATCTCAGAATGTAAGTAAATTACTTATTTCTGGACTTCTACTAGAGTCGGCTCCTAATGAGCTAGGTACAGATTAATGAAGCATCTGAAACCACCTTTTCATCAGATAACTCCTCAATCAAACTCCGTAAAGTCATAATTTTGATGATTTTAGTGGCCGTCGAATTCACTAAAAATTATGAAATAAGAATATAATGAAAAATTAAACACTAAATTAAAAACGGACAGGATGAACAGACAGATAGACGGACAGACAGCGAAGTCTCTGAGGGAATAGGGTCCCGTTACCCTTTGGGTACGGAACCCTAAAAAGAACGAAATAACTGACATCTATATTCAGTGCCACCGATTTACTAGCAGCACTCCGCTGGAATATCGGATCAAAAGGCCAAAAAGATTTTTGAAATCTGGTCTAGTAATTTTGGAGCCTACTCGTTACAAACAAACAAAATCTTTTTCTTTCTAATATACTAGCCGCGTCCTGCGGTTTCACCCGCGTAAGTGACGATCCCGTGGGAATATCGAGATCAAAAGTAGCTTATGTTACTCAGGGTGAATGTAGCTTTCTAATGGTGAAAGAATTTTTGAAATCGGTAGGTGCAGTAGTTTCTACTGACATACAGACACACATACACACTAAACATACATTATATTTTAAATATTAGTGTAGATTAGTAAAGTATATTATGCCCTAACCGTCACTAAAAAATACATGCGAAATATCTAAAATTAAAAAGATATTCAGGTGGTTATTGTGGAAAGGTTAAGGGTGGGAAAGTACATCAAAAATTAATCGACTAAAATTATTTTTTATTCAAATAAACCTATGTCACCCTATGTTCTACTTCATTTTAAGGGCATCTATGTATTTAAACATTTTAGGTAAGTACCTACTATCCTAACAATATTATCATCACATATAGTTAAGATTCAAAGCTTGGTATACATATAGATAGGTACTTACTTGTATTTGAAATTGTATTGGCTAGAAAAAGCGTTCATGAAATGAATGGTTCTAGTAAGGATTCAGGGGCCTTTAGGTATTACAGTTTCATGCTAAGTGCGTCGGCCGTTTTCTCAGCCAAAGTTCAAAACCAGTTGCGAAAAATAAAAGTAGCTACCTACAGATTTTTTTATTTATAAATCGGAACGTTTCGGTCATACATTTTACTCAAAAACTTTTATCGTAGCGTCAGGATCGTAGCATCGTAGTCTGTCTACGATCGTAGCCATTTCGTAGTAAGTGCTCCTAGTATTTAAAATATTCTACAGTTTATACATACATATCTGCAACGCTTATTTATTTTACGTTCTGTTTTAAGCTTTTTGTGTTTCTATACTTAATGTATTGTAATATGACTGTATTGTACTTTAAGTTGTGCAAATAAAGCGTTCATCTATTTATCTATTTTATTTAAGTTAGATGGGTAGTTTTTTTTTAATTTTTTTTTTATTATTATTTTATTTAATTTCTTTTAGTTTTAGTTAAACTTTTCATTGTGACTTTTATTTATTTTTGTAATTTGACATTAAATGATAATGATGTACTTATTGTTAACCTACATTTAGAAGCTGATTATAATATAGACGTACATAAATAAATAGTGATAATATATCTGTCTTATTTTTTTTGACATTAAAAATCATGCGCAAGAGCGACACAAGTTAGATAGTTACATACATACTTATCAAAATAAATCCAAGTTCTCAAAACTTGACAGCGAGCCCACAATGATGGCCGTATTGCCACGCTGAATGGCAATGCCTATTCTTTGCACCAAATACAGCCCAGCATGTCTCAGGTTAGATGAAATGTATGCCTTTTTTTACTTACATATTATACTACTCTTACACAATATGATATTAAATACTACCAACCTTATTGAATTAAATTAGAAACTGTTTATTAAGTGGATAGTAATTAAAAGCTCCACAGAATGCTAAACTTGTGCAAGACATCTACTAAACTTCGGAAAATAATTTACTTTCCAAAAACTTTCATAAAATTTATGGTATTAGCACCGCGTGTAATCATGTTTAACATAAACCTAATCAACCTAACCTATACAGTCGGGATACATACTTCGTATATTTTTTTCGCTAGACACCGAGGGATGAGTGTGTGACCCCCTAGTGACCTTTCTAACGTTTTCTTAAAAATTTTACTCGAGGTATGTACCACTACCAAACCAACACCTCATTATGTTTTCGGAAGTTAAGTATTTTTCCGAAGGTTTTGTTATTTCCCTTATTAATTATACAAGCGTTATGTTCATCTAGAAAGCCGAAGCGCGCATCTACTTAAAAACTGTGATGTAAGATGCGCAAGCAACTTTCAGAACTAGAAAAGCGTAAAAGTTAGTATGAATGTAAGTACGTATAAGAGACTGACAAAATTGTCCCGTAATTAATTTTTCTTCTTCTTTTTAGCCAGTGTCGTAAGGATAGTGGTCACGATGGTTGTCGGGGTGGTCAATGTAGTTCCGGTGGTGGCCACTGTAGCGTTGATGGTATCTTCAACTTCCTGTATGCCAGTCTGGCTCTCATCAGGAATGCTGATCTGGAACTGCAGTAGCACCACTAGATACGTCACCATTGTAGCTAGAAGCTTTAAAAGAAAGTAAGAAAAAGAAAACATGTAAGTAGGTATAACTGTAAGCCCAACTGCTTTCTTATTCCTTATTCTTTAGGACGTTGCTAAAGTAATCACAGGCCAAAAGCATTGTAACCTTAATCCTAACTGCGTTATAAATTTATTATACTTTAAGCAAAAATACCTATATTAGATGTATTTTTTTCATACGTACCGATTTGAATAGAGTTCTGTTAACATCGAAGAATCCTCCAAGGCTGATTTGCGAAGGATTCATCTCAGTGGCCCTGAGGAACATGTTGACTTCTGTCTGAGCATCTGTATTCATCCACGATAGCTCTACCATGAGCAGCTTCTTTTGAAAGTTGGTTCGAACCTAAGAAACGAAGGATTCCATGAAGATGATTTTATTTGCTTGCTCTCAAAAGGTAGTTGCCAAAATATACTTACATTATGAGAAGCATAATGAGCTTCGTCGCAAATAAAGAACAGCAGAAAAACGCTGCACAAAGCGGTCAATGCCAATCCAATATCTTTTATTCCAAATCCCTCGGATATTTGACTCAGCAGTCCATAAATGGATAGCGTTATTATGAGAAACAAGTATAGATTGACGAACGTAAAAGTATAGCAGTTGGCGATGCCGGTATCTCGTGCCAATTTGCTAAGTCGAAGCCAGAGAGCACGATATTCGGCTACTTTACCAGCCGGGCCCACGTGGCGGAGAGCCTAAAATTGTTAAAAGCAATTTGTATTTTTCTTACACATATTACTTATTTAATTTTAAAATAATTAAAATACTCAATAAATGGCCAAACCTGCTGAAAGTCATCAGCCAGAACGCTGGCACAATCGCTTAAAATTTCACAAAGAAGATACCAGTAGCCACCGAGCATGTATGTCAAAATTTCCAGGAACACGTAAGGCACCAGCTGCAACGCCTTGAAGTGGACCATCGTGGCGTGAGTGATGATCACAGAAGTCGTCGACAGGACCGGTATAACTACGGCTATGATTAAAGCCTTTCTATGAAGTGTTAAGGGCATCGGTCGGCTGGATAATTGCTTGTACGCCATCTGTTGTGATCAAGATAAAAAAGTGATACTTAAATCTTTTCAACATTAAGTATATAAAAATAAGACTAAGAATTTTATATCCTCACCTCGAAATCCACCCATCCGTTGAGGACGCCGGCAATTTTACGAGTTTCGTACCACATAATAGGTATCGCGCACAGGGGAAATAAATAAACCGTAAAAAGGTATTCGATGACAGCTTCCTCAAATTTTCCCTCTGATGTTCGAAGGATTTGAACTTTATTGAGGGAAAGGTACATCACGTAGCTGACTAGAGCCAAGAACACGATCAGCGAATACAACATGGACGCGGAACCTAATCTGAACTCGTTAACCCCTGGCGATAGCCGATGCAGAGGCAGAACTCCCATAATGCGCAAAATTGTAAATACTGGTTTTGTGTTTTCGTAGACTATGTCTCGGGAAATGTTGGGAGTGATCAAATTATTCTTCAAGGGTACAACCGCATTTGAAGATCTGCCTTTCATTACTGGTGTTCGAGCAGGTGTCACATCCAGAAAGACATTTTTGTTCTTCGGTTTATTATCATTCATCTGAAAAGGGTACCCGTTGGGTATTGGCATTGACGCCGTCGGAAAAAGACTGTTACTTGTGTAAAACGTCATTGTTTTAGTTAAACGTCTGAAACTTTTCGATATCCAACATCGACTGAATTTTATGAGGAAGCATATTCGGAAGGGGAGAAAATACTTTAATCATATTTCACGGGGTGACAGGTTGATTGTAGCTACGTAGGCATCTTATCGTCCTTGTGTTTAAATTTTCATTGCGCACTTCACCTTGAATAGGCGTTCGTATTACGTTACAGTGAGCTTGAACGATACTTAATTATTGTTTACCTACGTCGTCTGTTTATTTAAGTTATTGCACCTTCACTTGATGAATTAACTTGACTTTGAAACGCCTAATGACTTAGGTCATATTTTTGGGGCTCCATACCACGTAAGTACCTATGCTCCTAACGTGAAAAAAGCCTATAACTGATCTATTAATATTAAGGTTGTCTTCTGAAACTTAATAAACTTTTATGAGTCGTGAGAATATAAGAGGTTGTAAAATATGTCGTTTACAAGCACCTGGCCTACAATACATAAACTATAGTAAGAGATACAAGTACAAATGAATGCCGGGGAATTTCATTTTATGGTTCATAAAGCTTTAGGTGGGCAATAAATAAAACTCAAAAAGTGTTTCACTGTAGTGGACCAGATGAATGAACGGTAAACAGTAATAACGACTCAGGAGCTTACAAATTGACTGTGAAATAGACCTTACAATTTGAAAGCACCTGGAATATTCTCGTTGCTTTTTACACTGCATAGAAGATAATTAAAATACGAGCAGCTCCTGATTGAAAAAAGCCAATTTTTCTGCTGCATCGATACTACAGTGTTTTGTTTTTTTGTGAGAAATGGAATTGCGGAATTTTTAGTGCTTTATGAATGCGTATTTTTGCTGATTCTTTTAGACAGCCTCTGTGGCACGTCGGGTCAATACCCGGCTGCAACGCAGAAAATTGCGGGTTCGACTCCCGCCGGTGACAATAATTTATGCTGACCATAGATGATTGGTGCTAGTGGTTTCTACATAAATCATATGTACTTATTTATTTACAAAACAATATTATATTATGTAGTATATCCTTTTATACTACGGGAACAGCGCTTGTACTATGTGAAGACTAGACAACGGAATACAACGATTTTGTAACTCTAGTTGCTTAGTTTGGGGCTATATTGCGCTGTGTGCAACGTCCTGCACTATTGATTTATTACAGAGTTCTAATAGAATAGACTAGGTGTCTAATATTGAAATACCAATTTAATTTATCGCTGCAAATTTGACAGAACAGAGAATACTGGAAATCTATACTTCACATCCTAATTATTTCTTACTGTAAAGACGAGATTATCCGGTATTTTCAGTTCTGGGATTTCCCGGTTTGATACTCTTCTGAAGAGAGACCGCTGGCAGACAGGTCACACCTGAGAGTTATTTAGCAACATCGCCCGCTAATGACTTTGTAAGTGAATAACAGGGTAGATACTTCGTTTTTCCATCAGTGTAACGCGCTAGCTGGCCCAATTTACCTAATCCTCGATTAACCCGCGGCGATGCAGCTAAATTTGATTGTGTTGTGACCGCCTCAAGAAATCCCTGAGGCTAACCTTTCTTCTTGATTGCTCTCGAGGGACGGTTTTATTTCTCGCCGTAGATAAGCACTCTGTATGTAGGTAGAACTGTTATTGTAACTGTTGACCAGTGTGATGTGAATCTAAATGTAGTTAATGGATCTAGAGACAAAGGATATTATTTTCTTCCTTATTTTACTGACGAACAACCTATAGGTTCGAGTATCTATGACGACCTTGGCGAAGCGAAGAGCGACTGCAATGGTGAAGGTTGCGGGTTCGATTCCCTCCCAATAAAAATTTGTATTTATTTCTGGTCTGGGTGTTTTCTATATATATTAGATGTATGAATTTATGAATGAATCTAGTGCTTAGTTTTGGGCTAGATTGCGATGAGTGTAACGTCGTGCAATATTTATCTATCAGCTTTCGTGGTAGCAAAGAAAAATAATCATCATATCCCGCGATTTTTTCAGAACCTTATTCGTGTCTCGATTGACCTTTTTAAAATTGTGTATATTTCATGTTCCTCACGCACGGCACGTTCGAAATATTTGCACGAAATTCTGTGGAATAAATTCAGAGATGTCGAAATCCCATGTCTGATATGATAAGACGAGGTGGTTATCCGGTAGAGTCGGCATATTGAAATGTGAGGCGAGAACCTTCGAGTGGTCCCGTGTCACTCGCACTCGCCCTCTATTACGATCATTGATAGCTTTCATAGACATCATAGCTTAATAAATCTTGATTTATTAGCTTTAAGCTAGGCCGTGAAATATTATCTACCTACATCTACACTAATATTATAAAAAGGAAAGATTTGTATTTTTGTGTGTGTGTGTGTGTGTGTGTAATAAATAAACTCAAAAACTACAGGGCCAATTTCAAAAATTCTTTCACCATTAGCAAGCTGCATTCACTCTGAGTAACTTTTGATCCCGATATTCCCACGGGATCTGGACTTACGCGGGTGCAACTGCGGGACGCAGGTATCGTAGATAATACAAAAAAGGACTTGAAGTCCTTATCTTACAAAGAGGAAAATAGAATAAAAATTTGTTCTGTAAAATTAAAAGTTAATCATTTATTTATACTTAGGTGTAAGAAACTAGCTGTACGCTGCATATTATGGCGTGATACCGTAGGATTGTCTACCTACCTTATAAAACCTACCTTTTTCCTTAGGTATATGTAGCTTATAGGTTAACAATTTTTACCTCGAGCCTTTGCGTTGATAGTCACAGGCCCAAGGATTTGAATAAAAAAAAGTAATGTTCGGTACAAAAATATTGCGATAACGAACAATATCCACTCACGCTAATCAACAAACCGTGAAGAGTTGCCAGTGCTCTCGACAATATTTGTGTCGTTCGCAAGTTGTTGACTCGTATGACAAGTTAAGTACCTATACTTAATTAAGTAATACCTACTTAACCCACATGAGATACAGTAGTAAGTAAGCAGATGTAGGTGGTATGTAGGGGAAAAATAGATATCGTAGAATCCAGAAAGTTATATTTGTGATGTCAAAATCTTTGTGGGAGCAATAATAAGCCTTGTCACCGAATAACAAAAGGTTTTTGTACACAAAGACGATGAAATTGATATGGCAAAGTAAATACTTTGCCATGTAGGTGACGTATCACATATCTTTCAAAGGGAAACAACTATAGATACTTAGGTACATAAAAAATATAGCGACAAATAAAATACTAAACTAACGGACAAATAACCTGCATCAAAGTAGAAGACGACTTAGAAATAAATATTTTAATTAAGTTATACCACAGAATACATAAATAGTACAAGGTTATACAAACTTTTTTCATAAGTTATTTATTAATGGCCAGTCTTCATTTAGGTAAATGTAAAAGGTTTGCATAGGTAGGTACTTATTAAAATATTCATTTGAAAGTAACCCTGAAGTTTGATGCAGATTATGTGTCCGTTTAAACTATTTTTGAAGTGAAAACTACTAGTGAAAACGTTATCACTTCAAAAATAGTTTAAATATTTCTAAATACTTACCGTATTTAGAAATATTTTACAAGCACAAATGCATTATCAAAATCATCTCGTGACGGGGCGGGGCTCGAACCCGTGCCCTATACTTGTCGGGCGAGTATGTAGGGCTAACGTAACCTAACCTAACCATTCAGAAACTCGTAAAATCTATTTCTAGTAGAATCCCTCTAGCAAAGAACATGAGAAATATAAAACAGGGTATTAACAAACTAATTTAATTAAACATGGTAAATACTTACCACGTTTTAAAATAATATTTGTAAAAAATAACAATACCTTTTTAATATTTTCTCTTATATAATCTGCAATCAGTACCTACTTGGGTGTTTATCCATGTTCATTATTAGGTAGGTACAGGTTCCAATGAAGTACTTATTGCTATCGACAACTTTCGCGGATTATGTTAATAGAATCCGTTCGAACTGACTTTCAGATCCCAAAGTGTCATTAAACTGAAAATATGCAAATCAGGGAAGTCTGTGACTTTCTAAAACATCTATTAAGAGACATATTATAAGCTCATATAAGTATATATCTACATATGTCCTATGTTTTAGAGACGAAGATTTGTATTTTTTGCCAGGATCAAGAACAGGAAAGGGTCGAGATCTAGAGCCAGTTATCAACGGTAACGATAACGTTCTGCCTTCCTGAGATTTGTAGATGAGCCACGAGTATTATCTCGGGCTAGGAAGGATATCGCAATTATGTCTGTACATCCTTCGTACATTCGATGTTGTTTTTCCTGTGAATTATGGTTTCACAAAGCTTGTGCGTAGGTGTAGTCAGTGTCAAATTATTATTTTACGTCAAGTTTAGACCCGAATAATAGTGATCAAGCTTATTAAAAATATTGCTACTGTAATTACCTACAAGTACATTGGTAGTAGTAGAAAAAAACATTTCAAAAGAAGATCATAAACAGGCCTATGATTACGTAACTATGTTGCTAACAAAGAACATAGGCGGTCTTGATATCACCCAACAAAAACGTCTAAAAATGAGTGTATAACGAATGAATTTCAATATTTTTTTTGTGATTTTTGACACTATTAGTTTATTCAAAAGGACGAACGTTTATAAAATAAAAAAATAAGTTATTATTACTATTACTTCAACTTCCGATGCACCATATTTAGACTGAAACTTTTTTTTTTTTCTTTTTTGGCCCCGGACTCTCGAGATGCCATTTGTCGAGATACTGAAACTTAATGTCAAAACAACTTAATTATGTAATGCTGTTATTGTAATTGCGTGTAACGTCTATATTTTAATCACGTATGTATTTTATTTTCTAATATCAAAAAACACGCAACTGTTTTTTTAATTCCTCATTAATCCAACATGGCGACAACGGCCGAGAAGGCTATTTTAAAATACTCTTATCTTTTTAACTTCGGTGATTTACGGTGTTTTAGTTAGTTTTATGTATTCTGGGACTTCTGTAGATTCTTCTAGTATTTTTTTTATATCTAGACGCCTAAGTTTTAAATTGATAAAAACGTTGTTTGGCGACCTGCCATTGTTCTTTCGATTAAAACAATTGAAATTGTTGATTACACGTCATTTTTCATGTTATTCAGTTGCTGACAAATATTATTATTACCATGAAATCCAGCGACTGTAACTGTCAAATTGTATAACACAGTTTTAATTGT
Organism: Idaea biselata; assembly: GCA_958496205.1. Classification (NCBI taxonomy): domain Eukaryota; kingdom Metazoa; phylum Arthropoda; class Insecta; order Lepidoptera; family Geometridae; genus Idaea; species Idaea biselata. The sequence continues at coordinate 21,711,620 of OY292402.1, forward strand.
TTCAATCGAGATTTATTAGCAATAGGGTTACGCAATCAGCTAGTTGGAATAGGAGTGTAGAGTGGATGACTGTACGTACATAGTTACTTACTATAGATATTGATAGAATATGTACCATAGTAGAAAGATATTTCTATAAACCTGTGGATGTACATACACATTTTTTCTACAAATTTTACACGAATCAATATATTTTAAATTTTATTGAAAAAATGACGGATTTTCATTCCCGCCAATTATAGTAAGGCATCTTTGAATGGCGTCATGGCACGGTTGAACGACATCGGGATAATACGCGGCGAATATTAGCTATCGGTTCGTTATTCTCACCAGTAGGTAGGTACTCGCGTCTCGCGTCAGAACTCGGTAATTGGCTCTAAGGCTCTGTGCTAACATTACTTGCATAGATTCATGTAGTGTAGCTGTAGGTACCCCGTGTTAATATAATACGATACAGAGACCTGCTACAGTCTGTTTGAAGGAATCATGTTACACGAAAAGGAGTTGTTGTAGTTTACGTCTAAGAAAATAATTCGAAAAATCACATGTTTGGACCAACAATGTTTTTACCCGACTGCAAGGAAACAGTTTTTGTAAAATGACAAATATGTTGGTGGTGAAAGGATAATTTGTGAATTGAGTTTCTTTAAAATAATACGATACCGTTCAAAATTACAATCTTATAAACTCGATGAAGAAACAATTAGGCAACGCTTCATTTTCGAATTCTAAATTTAAGAAAAATACGTGTCAATTTTCCTGTTATCGTAGAACTATTCGAATGAATGAAATAAATAAATAAATAATTTATTGTACAGACCAAATAAAATTACAATACAAAGAAAACATACACAACTCAAAACTAGGTGGTACAATAGGCGGCCTTATCGCTTAGAGCGATCTCTTCCAGACAACATTTAGGCTTTCGATAAGCTATTCTGAAAACGACCCTGCTTTTGGCTACATTTACTTTCTCCAAAACACATTGTGTAGGTAGTTTTAATTAACCGACTTCCAAAAAGGGAGGAGGTTCTCAATTCGTCGCTTATATATTTTTTTTTAAGTAAAGATTACATAGAAGGTAGATTTTAATTTCTTGATAAAAAAATATTTCTGAAAAAGAATTTATTGTCAATCTTTAAATCGAGCTTTCGAGCTTATATTAGGTTGCGGTTCTACATTATAATTTTCATTTTATTTTTATATAACAGGAAAACAAACAGTAATACATCACAACAAATTAATAATATAACAATACAGTTCACAAACATCCTACAAACCAATTAAATGTTTTCCCATAAAAAAGTGCATCTTAACATATACAGCTGAGTCATACAGCTGTATAAGTTTACCGCCATGATGACGTAGATACTTCCACTTACAAGTAGATACTTAGGTATAAACTAAATTGTCTCAAGACTCCGCTGATAAAGTTTATTCAGTCGGAAAATTGAACCCGAACCCACTAACGTAGCTTCCTACACGCCTATTTATTACTCAAAGCCTATTTACCTATCTGTTACAGTTTTACTACCGTGGATTATTTCAGTAATACCACAGTTTACCTTGTAGTTGGACTTTCGGATATTATGTACGTACGAAAAAATAGTTTGTGTGTCATTTTAGCGTGAACATTGCGATTATGTAAGTAGGTATTTATTTAATTACTAACCCCCTTATTCATATTCATATTCATATTCATATTATTTATTGATAATCATTTCATTACAGGTCATAGGTACAAAATATCAAAACATAAAATCACTTCGTAGTTCACCAAATTCATAGAATAACTAAAAAATCGTCGATAAAAATAAAATAGTAGGTACAAATAATAAGAATAAAATAATAATACATCAATATGTCAAAAATGTCAAAATTAGGAAATAAATAGATAATAATAATGTCAAACTATAGTTTAATGTTCATAAATTCGTCAAAAGAATAGAAACATTGCTCAATAAGCCACCGGCCGAGTCTTGATTTAAAAATTCGAGGGTTGCCAGCACTAGTAACATCATCGGGTAGCCTGTTATAGACGTGGGGACTGATGGAATGAATGGTGTGCGACGCTTTCACCAGCCGATTAGACACGCCGAGCAACCTGCCTCCATGCCGAAGCGGGTATCTCGCGACGTCTGCTCTTTTAGTGTACTCAGACAAATGAACGCGCGCGTACAACGCAATATGCAGAATCAACAAGCACGGCAAGGTCAAGATTCCAAGTTCGATGAAGTAGACCTTGACGCACTCATCTGGCTGGATCCGTGCGATAGTTCTCACAGCACGACGCTGCATGCGGAACACGCGCTCCCAATCAGCTGCATGACCCCAGAACTCCAGACCGTACTGCAACAGAGACTGGATTGTTGAAAAGTAACAAGTACGTACAGTGTGTTTGGGGAGTGTTATTGCGAGTCGGTTTAAGGCAAAGCAGGCCCTTGATATTCTCGCACATAACTGATCGATATGGGATTCCCAACACAGGGTATGATCCAATTGAAAACCGAGAAAGGATGCAGTCTTCACTTGGTTCACCCGGATCCCGTTGACGTTCACCACCAGGTCGCGACGCCCATGGCCCGAGAGATCAAAGCGAAGAAAGTGGGTCTTCGACAAGTTTAACTTAAGACCATTCACTCTAAACCAATCATGGAGCTCTCCAACGACCATGCCTAGGCGACCCTCCAAACCAGTCATACTGTCCGCTGTGACTACGGCAGCCACATCATCTGCGTACATATATAGCTGTGCATGTTGTATCGATTTTGGAAGGTCGTTCAGGAGCAACGAGAAAAGAAGGTTAGATAAAGCGGAACCCTGAGGAACCCCCACACTCGCACTAAGACCATCAGACTTCAAGCTACCGCTGTCAGCCATGACGTACTGCGTTCTATCCTTCATGAAGCTCAGCAACAGATCGCAAGCACCCGAGCAGATGCCGTACCATTGAAGCTTCCTAAGCAGAACGTTGTGATCTGCAACGTCAAAAGCTTTAGAAAGGTCACAACAAAGGACGGCGACCTGCCGTCTGGCCTCGCGCGCCGACAGAACCTCATGCAGGACTTTCCGCGCCAGTAAGGTAGTCGAGTGGCCGGCACGATAGGCATATTGGCGATCTGAGATAATATCCGCCTCCCTCAGGAATTTATTCAGACGATCTGTTAGGCCATTCTCCATTACTTTAGCTACTGCTGGAATAATAGAGATGGGCCTGTAGTTACCAGACTCGCACTTTTTACCCTTACCTTTATATAGGGGACACACTTTTATTTCTTTTAGGCATCGGGGATACACCCCATACCGAATACACTCATTAAATAATAAAGACAAGGGGCCTGACAAGACCTCCGCCACTGACCTTAGAAGTTGTACAGATATCCCGTAAACATCACGCGTCGGTTTATTTGCAACCCTCTTAGTCAAAATCAGAAAAACTTCCCTAGGTGTGAAGCGAGTAAATCTGAGGCACCTATTAGAACGAGGCAACGCACGAGCGAGCTGCGCATACGCCCGCTCCACATCAGCCTGCGGGGCCCCGCATTGTAGTGCCGCTGATACAAACTGCTGATTTAGGCTATCTACCAATTCTGTTTTAGAGGTGTAGGCATTGCCACAAGGCTTCCTAATTACCTCGGTGAAATCTGTGTTCGCAGACTTAGTATTACACCTCTCAATGTTAACAACTTGCCACATTGTTTTCATCATATTTTCACTGTTATCTATCATGCCTACAAAATAATTAGTTCTAGTACATTGTAGTAAATTGTTATATACAGTAGTGCATTCATCGATTTTAATGTCAAGGTTTTCTTCTAAAGGAAATTTATATTTTAATTCGATTAAGTCAAATAATAATGATTTCATATTTAAAATGTCATTGTTCACCCAACACTTAAGCTTAGGGTTAATTAATTTCATTTTAAAGGGAAAACAAATGTCAATCAGATATGTCAGAACATTAATTATTGATTGAGCAAATTCATTAGGTGTCAAAATACTAAATTTGATACAGCGGTCGTACCAATCTATACTCTCTGCAGCTTGCACGAAAGCGTTCCTAGTAGCACGAGTTACATCACGAGTTCTACGGTGAGTACAAAGAATGCGGGTGCTTTGTGGAGTGCTCAACACACCCCGCACTCCTCGATGGTCACTGATATTGGTCACCACAGGAGTCACCGCGGAAACATCAATATTTGAGTACAGGTGATCGAGCGAGGTGGCTGTACTGTTACAAACCCGCGTAGCTGATAATACGTGGTTCTTAAAACCATGACAATTTAACAAGTCTACTAACCTCTTACGTCCAGAACTAGGCGTCAACCAGTCGATGTTGGCATCACCAACAATGACACAATTTAGACTCAGCTCGGTGATCTTATTAAGCAACTTCTCTAAAACATTTAAAAAATCAGAATCTTTAATGGTGTTAAAATTCGATCTATAAAAGCATATAATTACTACACTGTAGTCTAATAAATCAATTGCTGATATCTCACATATTTGTGTAACAGACAAACTACATAAATCAGTATTCTCTACGGCTTTAATGTGAGATTTTACAAACAGACAACTACCCCCATGCTGCATGTCTACTCTGCAGAAACTCGAGACTAGTCTATAATTCTGTATATTAATACATTCAAGCTCGTCTTTCCTCAGCCAATGCTCCGTTAACGCTAGCAAGTCGCATTTTAACTCGCTTTTTAGCAGTACTTCGAGGCTTTTGGTTTTATTAAATAAAGAACGCATATTCTGATGTACTATAGACAAATCAGCTGCGATTTGTTTACATTGTCGAGTAACGGGACCGGTTCGACGGTCGGTCGCCGCGTCCAGTCGTGCGGCGCGGGCCGGCGGCTGCTGGAGCGGAGTGAATTTAGTAGGCAACACCCCACTCGCGCTTGCACTACTGCTGGGAGCGGGGTCGGGGAAGAAACCAGTTCGATAACTTGACGCGCGGCGGCCACGCGCCCGGTGATAATAAAGTAGTGAATAAGCTTTCTGGGCAGCCGATAACAAATGCAGAGTGCCTATCGGAGTGTAGTTGTCGTTTTTGCACCGTGTAGTGGTCAGACTTTGCGATCTTCGTTATGTATTTGTGAATATCATCAGTTGTAGTGTCCGGTGCGAACGACCAAGCCTGCAAGTACCGCGTGCTCTCCACGGTTTTTAACTCGCAGTCTTCCTTACCGCTGCCCCTAACAACAAGACGTTTTTTTGTCGAACGCTTGCGGGTAACCACTTGCCAGTCAGTGCGAGTGTCGTCCGTTTGTTGTGATTCCTCAGTGCTAGGGACACCGGAAGAATTCATCGGCTTTACCGTGGAAGGCAGCGCAGGCGGCTGGGTTATACGTGGCTTTTTCGTGTAGAGAGTGGGCTCCTGCGCAGCGTGACGTTTTTTCCCGGCGACGGCGGTAGACGTCTTACCCGCAGCAGCAGAGGAGTCGTTAGAAGATAACATTGTATTCAGACGAACCTGTCTAAGTGGACGCTTTTGCTTCAACATAGCCAGAGGTGCCGCTGGCACGGGTTCGGTAATTGTGAGTGTATCCAGTGTATCCTGATTGTCAGCATCCAGGTCAGTAGGAAGTCGCCCGTTGGAAGTACCCTCGACAGGAGGTTTATTCACTTTGAGTGAAAGGTCAGCAATTGTTGCAGATTGCTCCATAATCCTGTCCTCTAACGTTGAGATTTTCTTCGTCAGATCTACAATGACCTTTTGTAGGTCGCGTACTGCACTTTCTAATACTTCTAAAGTCATTTTTATATTTTAAAATTTAATAAATACTGGGAGCTAGATTTAACCATTCGAGATACCCTCGAACTACATTTTACTTACTTACTTATAAGCTTCGAAGTTAACAGACAGTGTCAAACGTTACATCCAGGGAGGAAAATTAAAACTACGTTTGTATGGAGAAAGTGAATGGAGACTATCCTCTTAATTATCATTACAATTAATTTTAAACATTACAGTTTTAGCGCTTACAAACTTCGCAACTTGAGCTAGCTACCGCGCGGTCAGGTATACTTCGTTTTTTAATTTCAGTCTACGGTCTGACGTTCTGTTTCAGGAAGATATGCCAAATCATAGTCTACTATTAAAAATGAAGTATAAATGAAAATGCTTCAATGCTTCACCTTAACCGACAATGTTACATACAAACTCTGTCGAGTGGCATAGTAAAACAAATAGGCAACTAGAGCGATAGTGCTGGCACAGTATAGGTAACAGTTAGTATTGAAGTATTGGCAAATAAACGGGACAAACGTGAGGGGAATCCGTTTACTTTTCAATCTCGTGTGGGACGCGAAGTCCCGATCTGTCACTACGAAAAATGTAACCTTGTTTTGAAAGAAGTTTCGTCGTTTGTTACGTCGTTTGTGAGCTCATTAACGAGTTTTTGGAAAGTATTTATAGGTATAATTTTATATTTTCCCGGGTTTCAACCATGTTACAACGGTCTTGGTCGCGAAGGGATCTGAGTCCCCTCGCATGTAAGTAGCAAGTATGAGTTACAGTAGTCGTGTTAGTTTAAAAAGTCGATTTAGGTATACCTACCTTATCATACCTTAAACCTACTTCTAATAACTGGTAACTATATAAATATAAATACTACCCACAGCGTTACACACAGCCCCAAACTAAGCACTAGGCTTGTATTATGGGTAGTAGACAAAGGACATATTTAACTTTTTTTTTGTAAATACATACATAATGATATATAGACAACACCCAGACCGGAAACAAATATTCACTTTTAAGCATAAATACTCGCACCCGGCGGGAATCGAACCCGCAATCTTTGGCATTGCAGTCGGGCCTCCCCCGACGCGCCACAGAGGTCATAAATAAAACATAACTAAAACTACATACCGGTAGGTTAGACTTCTACTCATATGTACTTACTTAGGTTTTATTACCCGTATGCTCAATTTATTCTGTTTTTTCCTACTATTTTACTATACCTACCTTGAACGTTATTCTAAAACAGTGCGTAGCGTCGTCGGTACTACGTAGCCTCTAGATATAAAAACATAACCCTCTCACAGTCGGCTAAAAAGGGTGAGAAAGATAAAGGAATTTCATCCGAACTCTTTTAATTTTAATCGCCATTGAAAACAATTTTACAATTAAAAAAGAATTCCAAAAAAATATTATTACGCCACAATAATTTTTAAAACTTTTCATTCTCAGAACAAAAGCTGTTATCACTCGACACGAAGACAAAGGCAAAAGCGTTTTCATTTCTGAAAACGTTGTCTGGCATGTTTCACACTATACATAATAAGTAAGTACTAGACCCTAGCTACTGTTTTTATATTGAAGGCAGTACACTTACAAAACTCAACACTGTAGGCGGTATTATCCTTGAAAGCGGTCTCTTCCAAGCAAACTAAGAGTGAAGAGGGTGCATATTAAGTTTTAATTACCTACCTTTTCTGTAAATTTCATTTAAAAAAAAATTCGTAACGATATGGTGTAATGTGTATGTAATCTCAAATTATTTTGTAGGCAGAAGTTATTGATTTTTCTTCTGTTTTCGCGATGTTGGATAGAGATTTAAACATTAAACGACAATGCTAAAAATAAAACGCGATTTAAGCCGAAAAATGGCCATACCTAAGTTATGCTAAATTTATAAAGATTTACAGATATGTTCTGTGAATCTTTATAGATCTTGGATATGAAAAATATGTACCTAATACATAAAATTCTTCATAAAGTAAATGGGTATAATACCTATCATCCTATCAATGAAAATCCAAAGCAAGGCAAATAGGCCATTCATAAATTTCGTATGCACACTTTTCTGTTGGGTTCAGTGCCTCCGGAAATGCCTATTTATGGAGATAAAAAGTAGGGATAACAGATATTCGAATTGGATAGAACGATATTTATTATTAGCGGTAGTCTTATTTTGGTATAACCTTATCTAAAATAATTCCGGGAAAGTGATATCTTGTAGATAATATTGTTAAAGTTATATTAAACTTTCAAAATACTAAGAAATAACTAAAGATGTAGGTACATACATCAGAATTAATAAAGACGGTATCACTTTTCTAAATAATATAAACAACCAAAACAAAGTCGTTGTTTTTGTCTGTCTTGTTGTCCGGTAACGACGCAGCACCTGCTGCGTGGTTACCGGACAGCAGGTTCACTAAACAGTTACTCCCTTACTTATAAACGATGATTAACAACTGCATAAACTATGTATCGTTTGTCTTTTACTGTTATATGACGTTTCAAATTTTATAGACAGAGACAAATATTACATAATTTAGTTATCTGTTAATGATCGTTTATTCGTAAGGGGGTTTAGGTATTAGGAATGACTCACCCGTGCAAAGTCGGAGTGAATCTCTAGTCTATAGTATGATACAGGTAATTAGGCAGGCCCCTAGAGGTTGAATTGAAAACATATTTTCTTAAAGTACCTAGTTCAATAAAATATCATACAATTCTGCCTAACTAGGTTATTTCTGCTGGTTTTCATTTCTGTTTTTCTTCTAAAGATCCATTTATGAAATTCATTTAATAAGATCCAATTCCAGATGCAAAGAAACTGCCATAAAAGTTCTATTCAATACTGAATCCTATAAAAAGTTCTTGAAAGAAGTAATTTGGAGTTTTCTTACTTTCAGTTTCAACGGGGTACCCTACAATTACTTTTCATTTTGCTGTTATAGTTATACTTTGGGGGTAGTATACCCAGGTATATATTGGGAGAAAAGTATAGGTATCGAACGAATGATAATATTGCACGAAATTGCACACAGCGCAATCTAGCTCCATACTAGTCTCTTGTCGCCCAACTATCCGGTGATTGAGATGGGGAACGTTGAAATAAGATTCTAAGACCGGTTAGATAGTGACATAATAATTTATTGAGAAATAAACATAATATAATCTAATACAATTAGATAGATAAACGAAATAGTTAGTTTATAGTAATAAGTAGCTAAGCTAGGTTTATTTAGTTTAAGTTTAGTTTATAAGATGTAATTTAGTTAAGTTATTTAGTGTCTAGTTTTAAGAACAGATGTTATAATGAATTGCGGGGCTTGATGAGCCTTACATATGAGGTTGAATTTAAATTACATTGAGTAGGAAAGCAAAAGAGTTAATTTAGAAAATAAGACATGAGACTTGTTCCCGAGTTAAGCTGGGGTCATGTTTTTAGAAAAGGTTCGAGGCCGAAGATTGATGCATGACGTTAGCTCTCTCTCTACAGATTCTGGTACGTACAGTAAATTAACTAAGAAAGGGGACTCATCTTAAGTGGTGACGATTCCGATGGTAGTATGGGTAGAATATATTTATAGATAATGATTGCCGTCAGTCACTGTTCAGGACGGTGGCCTATGCCAAGCTCCAACTTCCATCGCTCCCATAGTTCGGCTGGAAATCTGTAGGTAGTCTCGTTACGAGTGCCTTTGATAGGTTAAGACTTCTCAGCTCGAAAGTAGTTCCCTGGAAATACACCAGTCGAGAAAATGAAACGAAACTGTGTGAAACGCCAAAACACTAGAGATGAGTTTACAAAGTTCACTAAATGATTGTCCTTGGGGGTTCACACAGTTCGCAGCGGAAGGCCATAAATTTTAGGTTAGTTTATTACATAATAAGCACATTGTTAAATTAAAATAACCAGTTGACAACACTAAATTTGCCCGTGCCCGGCACTGAAAATATATATACTCAATTGATTATGCTTTAGTTTAATTATTTAAATTATTGTAATTAGGCACATTGCACAGTCAGTACTGCCAGATACAGAAACTGTATTTGCTAGAACTAGGCACTGAATTCATCCTACAATCCACTAATTAGAGTCACGGCGTAGCACGTGGTCGCAACCTTTGCCACCAAAAATCAATGTAATTGTTTAACAAATCAAATCAATAAGCACAAAACGATTGTACTATCGATTAAATAGTTTGGTTTAAGACAGTACTATAAGTCTAGTTCTTAAAATCTTAAGGACACGAGGCGAGAAATTCCGGGCTTGAGTACGTAGTCGGCTCGCTGTCCATCTTTCTTGTTCCTTTTTTTTATTGAAAATGCAAAGAAAACAACATTAGATTATCTTAGAATTTAGCGCTTACCAATACAGGGGTGTTGGGTCGGTAAATTATACGTATTAGACAATTTTTGTATTACAACGAATATACGTCCGTTCCGTCTTTCGTCTACGATGAAAAGAGGAAGGTGCAGCACACGAACAATCCTACGCAGAGCTATTACGGGGTTCTCACAGTTCGCCCGAGGACAAAAGTGCAGTCCTTGCACTTTCTAGAAAATTTTTCCTTTCTCTAGTAAACAAGGTTCAAACGGGTAAGGCAACGACATCTATCGCGCCCGAGTGGCGTTTCCAAAACGAATCGATCTCAGTCACAGCTGCACTAACTTTAGGAACCTAAATAAGCTATCGCGCCATCGACCATCCACAGATGTCGCTATTTGTATATTTATGTTATTTTAAATTAAACTTGATTGTAATTATCCTATGTTAGTTTTTCTTATACCTATTTAGCTAAGATTAAGGATAAGTCTTCAGACTTATGTCACACTACGTGACACTCTAAACACTAGGTCCGTGCTATGGGTTCTAGACAACAGATATACAACATTTTTTTTTTTGGAAATACATACACATTATACATAGAAAACACCCAGACCAGAAACAAATAATTATATTTAAGGACAAATAGGTACATGTTTCCGGCGGGAATCGAACCTTCTGCACCGCAGTTGGGCCTTCCCCCGACGCGCCACGGGGGTCGTCTATAATTATGGAGGCGGTTAAGATCCAATACAATGAAAATATCAAAAATTACATTTTCCCAGCTGTGGGATATAATGAAAAACTCACTGAAAGTGTAAAACCAACCTGTGTTTAGTTTAAATTCTCTTCGCGATCTATACGCGAGCGACCCTCGTCACGGCGGCAGACTATTTCCGTTTAGTCACCATTTCTCTGCTAGGAAATAGAACACGACGCGAAATTTGAGGCAATAAGCTTCGTTGGAAGATGTTTACAACAATTTCAGCAGGTATTAATTGAGAGCATATTTTAGTAAACATAATTTCCTTGTGTTAAACCACACCTAGGAAATATTGCTTTATTGAATAAAATGCGTTCAAAACTTTAGTACCCGGCGGCATTCGAACCCGAACAATTGGTAATTCGAATCAACGCGTTTGTCCGCTTCGCCACCGGTAGCCCTCTCACCAAGCCAAAATTAGGAAACCACCTCTTCGTGTTCTTGGGAGTAAGGCCTCGTAGTGACGCGGTCAAACGCGTTGATTCGGATTATTAATAGTCGCGGGTTCGAATCCCGCCGGGTATTTAAGTTTTAAAGCATTATTTGAAAAAAAAAGCATATTGTAGGTAAAAAATCGTAATAAAATCCCGAAGACTTAACCTAAATTCGACGACCTTTAGCCTTTATAGCGCGTCCGTCGGCGAGGGAACACCCGGTGGCGATGCAGAAGGTTGCGGGGTTTGATTCCTGCTGTGAAAAAAACATTTGTGTGATCTATACACAGATATTAGAACGAAGTTTCTTTGTTTGTATTCGGTCCGAATGTTTTGTGATTGATTAATGATTTTATTGCGTTTGATGATATCTTCAACTCTTTTATGTCACCATGTCTGTGAATAGCACGTTAAGAAGCTCTATTCAAACGTGGTTTTATCATAAAAAGTGGTGTAAGAAGGTCCTAAATACCTACTTAAACCCTTAAATCCTTCGACTCCAGTTTCGTTCAGAGCGGAAATCCGTTAAGCCATAGACTGGAGAGACGCCTTGTGAAATATTGATAGAATTTCAAGTGATAAAATTGTTTTGGTTATGAAATATGTAAACGAGATCATGGTAACATTATATTTGAACTTTAAGCAATGCAACTGTGTCCACGGAAAGCAAGAATGTTGCCAAACCATTCGCCAATCAAAGCACAAAGTTAAAATGTGCGAGTTGAGTGTATAAAACGGCCCGGAACAATAATCACCAACTTGTTACCAACGATTACTAAAACAAGAAGCTTTTGAATTGGAAAATAATTAGCTTTAAGGAATTCTAAATCCCTTATAAATTTTCAATTCGGTTCGTGGTGGAATTTTGCATTATGTAGAGGATTTGAGGGCGCCACATCGGGCCGTCTCACGTTTTGTCTTGCTCTAGGAAGACTTGGGATTAGTAAGTTTTACAAACGTAAAGTTTGTACTTAAACATATAAGAAAACAGATCCCATTTTTATTATACTTATCTTAGAAACAACGTAATTAAATTAACAATAACAGATTTCTTATTTGCGTTAAATAACACTATGTACTTTTACCTTGAGATTGCGTTATCAGATGTGTTCAAATACAATTCTATTATTTTTATCAGTCAGTCTGAACTGGTAAATAGCTATATTTATAAAAATCATCAATGATACCCTGAACTATGCTTTTATACTTATAAACTGCGATATTTCGATCTTCTTCTGTAGTCCATTGCTGTTTACTTCTTACATGTCCTTCCACCTGCAGACCGTTTGAAAGCCACATTGCTGTATTAGCAACAATTAGGCAAGAAGGAGCCACGACTTTAAGATCAAATTGAAATTCATCAAATGAATAAACTGTTTCAATATTCAAGCCTCCAAGGTTTAAAGTTTCATCAAGTGTATTGTAGTAAGTTTGAAGTAATTCTTCGTAATTGTCTTTTCTTAGTAAGGTATCAGTGCTAGTGATGATTAAGTATAAGACATCAAAAGCAGGGCTTGATACTCTGGTGGTTTGATAGTCGATCACGCAAGCTGATATAGGTTTAGTTTTCTGAAACAAAAACATAGTTTATTTTATTTTATTTATTTATTATTGATAATTTTAACATATATCATGAATATATTAGGTATGCCAGATGAAGATCTCACCTCATATTTAAACAATATATTCTCTTTCCATATATCACCATGACCTATACATTTCCCTTTAGTCAACTCAATTGATGAAGTAAAAAACTTTCCACAATTTTGCTTCAATTGCTTGAACAGTTCAACATAATTTGAATCCTCAAATTTTACCAAAGCTTTTTCTAATCTATCTATCATTATCTCCATGAACCTCTTATTATTAGCCTCAGTAAGAGGTATACACACTTTCTCCACTTCTTCATATACTTCAGGATCCTTTGATCGTAATATGAAAGACAGACCATGTAGTCTTGCAATAGCTTTTAGAGCAAGTATAATGTGGTCTAAATCTAGAAAAGTTTTATCGACATATGGTTTGTAACCGTTGTATGTCAAGTCTTCCATTACTATCGCTTCTTTACAGTACTCCTCGCAAGTGTAGTACAATTGTGGAATAATAAATTGCGACATTATTGGAAAACATTTCTGTATCAAGCGGTAACTTTGTAGAAGTTTCAAGTAAACGAATATTTCTTTACGAAAGAAAAGTGTTACAGCTCCGCTAACTCTGAATCTTTCATCTGTAGGAGCCAGTTTTAAAACGATATGAATGACCCGATCTGAATCAGTCAATGAAACTGGCATCACTATCCCGAAATAGTTCTGTCCAATACATTCGAAGTTTGCAGCTGAATGCCGCCAGTTTTTTAGGTTACAAACGACAGCCACTTTGGAAACAATGTCGTCCAGATATTCGTCAGATATAGACATTTTACAAAGTTAATTTTGATTCTTGTTCTGTTTTGAGTTCACTAGTTAATGTGAATATTTTAACTAAAAATTAAAAACACCGATTCTAACCAAAGATAAGGTTATAATCAACTATTATAACTAACTGTTTTTTACTCTTCAGTTTAACTAAATTGTCTATAATAATAAGTAAAACCTTTAATACACGTAGAATAAGCCCAAAACTTATTGCGTTACTGAATACAATAAAAACACGAAAACCCCAAAAACACAACAATGGTGAAGTAAAATATAATAAAAAAAAAGCGTCGATTCAATTATCTTAGAAGTCAATGTCACATGTTAACTATCTGTCGTTCTAGCAATGACAGTGACGACTACAAACATATTATGCCATCGCACGATCTGCCTATGATTCCAATTGATTTTAAACTATGTAGTTGAATAAAATTATTGTTAACGATAATTAATTATTGGTGTATGTAACAACAATATTCACTTTAAGTACCTATTTAACCTGTTGAGTTAAATATTTAAGGTTGACCTTGCAAAGCTAAGTCGTCGGACTACTAACAAGTACGATATTTATCGGTACTACGTAGTAACTACTCATTGATTTAGGGGTAATATCATGATCTAAGAAAAGGCGTAATATTTAATTGTATCATGGGTAATATATCGATAGTAGTACTATGTTAAAACAACAGTTGCAAACTTTATGTGGTTACGTCATAAAACAGGATCTATGTTTGATTAATAGATCGATGATCTACCGTGTTTTATAAATGACTCATCCTGTATAAAGTACCGGCAGTCTGGGATCCTGTACTACATTTGCAGCCAACAACAGCTGCTAGACCACACCGACACCATTAAACAGCTTTGCTTGTCGTAAAATATAGCAGTTTTATGTTTTTTTTAGTTATCATAAATGAAAAAGAAATAAACCACCCATGAGTTTCTTGTAGCTTCTTCTTATGAGAGGGCTTGTTCTGAAGCCAACGACGACGCCCTCCAATGTCCTACAGCCAATTTCAAGTTTTTTTTTCTGGATTTGACCGTTATGGCGATACGACGTGCAACGGGCTAGCTAGTCTATTCTAATCTATACTAATATTATAAAGAGGAAAGATTTGTATTTGTGTGTGTGTATGCGTGTGTGTGCGTCTGTATGTTTGTTATGAATAAATTCAAAACCTACTGGACCGATTTCAAAGTTCTTTCATCATTAGAAAGCTACATTCACCCTGAGTAACATAGGCTACTTTTTGTCCTGATATTCCCACGGGATCGGGACTTACGCGGGCGAAACCGCAGGACGCAGCTAGTAACATATAAAAGAAAAATTACACTATTATTTAAGTTGATCTATGAATTTTATTGCACACTATTAGCAATGTCAAACGTCCTACATTTGCATCAGTTCAAGAGCTAAAAGTTAAATTGTTCGGGCTAAGTGCAGCACCGTGTTCTACTTAAATACTGCATATTTAGTCAAGAGGGCACCGAGATTGGAATAAAATCCTACTACCCCTGCGCAGTTCTCTCTGAAAACTCTATTTGGACCTAAACACTTTTTACTCCACGGCTAAAGTAGAAGTGCCTTGTTTAAATGGAAATGTAGATAGCCCAGCGATAACCGTAAACATGAAAAAATGAAGGTAGGAAGTGGGTACTGAAACTACCGCGTTAAGAGGAAAGGATACCTACTCTTTCTCCTTACAAATGTAATCTGCTGTGGATAAAGACATTGGAGCTAATTTATTTTAGCCTTAAACCTACATCTGCCATGATCATGTGATATTTTTCATATTCTAATTAACAGAGGGCATATCTATATATATGCTATCTCATATAATGACTAATGGATCAACGCACAACCTAAACCGTTAGTGGAACAGAACTAAAATTTAGAGAGTGTGCTGTTTATATGACGGTGTGGCATCAAATAAGAAAGGGTTTTTTTTCGAAATTCCAACAGGATCGCGACTTACGCGGGTGAAACCGCCAGACACAGCTACTAGGTTTATAAATAAAACGTATAGGTTCTATGATATAAACATATTTGCTGTAATGTCTTTATCCCAGGAGTAAACAGTCGATTACGTTTGTATGGAGAACGAGTACGTATATCCTTTCATCTTAATATACGAGATGATCGCGATCGTAGTAATTTATGTCTAAGTACACCTACTTACTGTTTGTACATTTATTTATCACCTACTTGTAAAAAGACGTCGTTTCTGATAGGTGAGTTTTATAGCTTTTACGTTATAACAAAATATACCTCTTTAGATATACATGGGATTTACATATATACTTTAGATATACACAAAATACGAGTAATTTTGAAATTAAACTCAATTTTCAGTTTTAGTCGCGTGGTATTTGATAGAACTATTAGAATTGTTTCAACGGCTAACGTTCGAGACCTTTACTATCTTCTTTAGGATCAATCCTGTAATAAACACCACGTGATTAAAACCGGAAAATGAGTTTAATTTCAATCCAACATCGCAAAAACAGAAGAAAAATCTATTAAATATTTTGTACAACGTACCAAGATGTCTCGACCTAGCCCAGCCTACCTTTGAAAACGAAATACACTTACAACTTGTTTTTGTCCATTCACTTTCAAAATAAAGTCGTCGTCATTGTTTGTTGTTCACACCTTGTCGTGCGTCGTCTTCGTAGACCGCCGCTAGCCGCCAAAATTGTATTCATAATAAATTAAAATGTCTGGCGAACAAAGTAGGCAAACTTCTCGCCTTTAGTTATGGGATGTTTAGTAAAAACAGACGTGTAAGTGCACTGAAATTAAACTATACAAGTACGCTGGAATTGCTATACTATACAAACCACGGAACTAATAGTTCCTTGGACGGTCACACAAAATTCAGTGCGCAACCTCCTGTCCATATAATGGAGGTCAGTGAGTCAAACGCAAGTTCAATTGTATAAAATGAAAGCTTTATCTTCGTAATTTTTTGTTTTATTTTATACTTGCAGCATCCCGCGGTTTCACCCGCGTAAGTCCCGATCACGTGGGAATATCGAGATCAAAAGTAGCCTACGTTACTACTCTATAATGTAGCTTTCTATTGGTGAAATATTTTTTAAATCGGTCTATTAGTTTCGGAGCCTATTCGTTACAAACAATCAAACAAATAAATCTTATAAAGAGGATAATATATGTATCGGAGTATCATCAGTAATGTCTATGCTTTTCAGACGTTTCAGAAATTATGTGTGGGCTCAAGTGGGTAAAATAGTGCAAATATAATAAAACACGTTTTATAACACACACAGTCTTTACAGTCTATCCATCACAAAACAAGGAGTATCTAAGTTACATTATTATCACATAACAGTCTAGTCAGGAGGTAAAGGAATGCTATAAATAGACTATCAGGTATAGAAACGGAGAAGCAGTTTCGTAACGCTTTCATCGAGTGCCCGCGCCTATATAGGGTCACGTCTCCAGTCAATCTGAAATGATGCAGTCCTTTAGGCACTCGATAACGCCACGACTCTACCGAATCGCTTATCAGTGAACCATTGTTCTTAATGCAATTTCCGTCTCTCATTAATTGATGTGACTGCGACATATGTATATTTATAGGTATAGTATAGAAAAATAGCTTATATATCAATGATCAATATTTATCTAACTAAAAGATAAGCCGTTATTCATATGTACCAAATAGTTATTTTGGTACCTAATCATTTCCATAATA
The DNA here is from genome assembly GCA_958496205.1 of Idaea biselata. Classification (NCBI taxonomy): domain Eukaryota; kingdom Metazoa; phylum Arthropoda; class Insecta; order Lepidoptera; family Geometridae; genus Idaea; species Idaea biselata. The sequence goes on from OY292402.1 coordinate 21,729,029, forward strand.
TTCTAGGTACTCACCCTCTAACTCTACAAGCAAGTGAATAACATTGTTTATTCGGTCAACTTTTAAGATTAAAAAACTTTGTTCTTAGTTATTAGTTTTCTTTCTCTTCCTTATCTTTCTATCTCTCATCTACCATAATTTTTAGAGTTAAAAGAGAAAGCTTTTGCAGTTTTATAACCTAGATCTCAAAGCTTAATACAAGCCTAATTCATGTAAAAACATTTTTCATATGACAAATTCTGTGGGCCCCTTAATTGTAGCCTACAGGATACACTGCACTTGTATCCTGTAGATAAAATATGTGCCACATCCTAGATCACATCGTCACTTACAGCCGAATACAGAAATTCCACTTAAAAATTGAGGTGTACTTAAATAATTGAACAGCTTCTAATTTAAAAATAGAATGGGAGTTTTTAATTTTGAGAGGTGCTTAGTTGTTTAAGTAGAACTCAAATTTTGAGATGCGTTTCTGTGTTCGTCCGTTAGTGAGATAGTGGCGACACGACACAAGTAGCAAATGGGTATTTTCAAAACAGTAAGTAAAAAGTTATATTATTTAGGAACCCTTGATTATGTCAAACTTTTGAAATGTTAATAAAACAGTAGCTGTTATCTATATATATAAAACTAGCAGCGCCCGAGATTTCACCCGCGTAAGTCCCGATCCCGTAGGAATATCGGAATCAAAAGTAGCTTATGTCACTTCTCGATAATGAAGCTTTGTATTGGTGAAACGTATAGGTACACAACACACACAAATACAAATCTTTTATTTTTATCATATTAGTGTAGATATAGACAGTTATCTAGATTTGAAATAGAATTTGTTTTAAAATAGCAGTGAGTCAGTCACTAATGCGATGTGGCAGAGATCGGTCCAGAGATTGCATCTGCATTTTAGATTGGCAGTCGTGCTCCGGACTCTGGTCGCGGGTTTAACAATACCACTGTTTGTTTTATTTAAATTATATTATTGTTTTATTGCACTAAAAGCATTCAGATACTTATTCGTAGTCGTTGAAAATGAAAAAGAATACTTTTCATTTAATAATGATATTTTGTGGTCAAATAGATATGAATAGGTACTATCCGAAATAGCACCATTATGTTTTGGTAAATAAGCAGTAATTGTCGAAAAATGTCTTCAATTTCAAGCAGTAATTGTTTCATTATTATTGTTCCTTCCAAGATATTTAGTAATAGTATCATAATAGCACCATAAGTATCTATAGTACTTTTTGAATTTCAGACTATAATCTGACGTTTTGGCTTCTTGTATTTGACATTTTTTCGTCAAGATGATATTATGCAGTCGTAGTCTACAGTTAAAAAATGAAGTTATACTTATATGGCACAGTATAAATAAAAGTAGAACGAGCGGTATATAGGCAACAAAGTGCATAATATTTCTATTATTTCATTGAAAGTTACAGTTGACAGAAATACTCGTATCTAATTGAAGTGTAAAATAAAATTTAAATAATGATGAGTTTTTATACATAAACTGTGGTTTCACCCGCGTAAGTCCCGATCTTGTGGGAATGTCTAAAAATCCTTTCTTATCGGATGCCTTCATCATATAAAGAACAATAGTTACTCTCCGAATTTCAGTTTTCTACTATCAACGGTTTAGGCTGGGCGTTGAACAGTCACTCAGGACAAAGCATTTTAAAGATATGGATGGAAGATAGATATAGGTGTAGATAGATTGAAAACCAACGTTTTTCATGTGATCCAACTTGGATACAAACTGCCTTTTGTTATCCTTTTGTTTCCAACCAAGGCTCGAACAACTTTATACTTGACCTACAAATCATAGTCAAGGCATTATATTCAAGCAGACAGCTGTTATAAACGGTAAATACAACAAATAAATAAAGTGTTCCACTGCAATTTCAACTCTATGCAAGTCGAGAATTTCAATTTAGCATAGTGAAACTACTTACGACAATAATAAAACTGCAAGATTTTCCGAACTCGAAGCATAAACTGCAATTTTACCGCGAGAGTGGGGTGGGGATATGAAATAGCTGGTTTACAAGCACATGTTGGGCGAAGTACAGTCACTGTATAAATATACATATAGTAGTCTAACTTGTCGGTATTCTTTCACTAACACTACTAACACAATCCAATGTAGGTACTCGTAGCATATCCAAGTGTGCTGAGATTTCGAGGTGCGCGGTTGCGTTGTCAGTCCTCTAAAATACAGAGTCAGCCTTCTGTATTTTAGAGGACGACTTGTTGAATTTGTAGAAGGGGGTCAATATATCTCAGTAATTACAAAACATACGGGAACCATATTTTGGTATTTTATTTATCCTTCTTTTGCCTTCATTTTGGTAGTTTTCTTTACATTATTAGTTTTACATTAAGAGATTTTCATTTAACAGCGAAACGGGATATATTTTGAACATTTGTTTTTCCTGTACTGTAGGTACCTATTTTGGCGTTTACGACGCGACGCGTCGACGACTTCGCAACTAGCTAGCTACCGCGCGGGAATTAATTTTTAGTTTACCAATGTTTCACCTTCAGCTGCGGCGAAGTGGATAGTTAATCTAGATAAAGGAAAATTGATTAATAACAATATATCTACGAAGTTTCCATAAGCAAGTTACTCTTGCTTGGTATGCAGAAGGGTATATGTATATGTGTGGGAGGATAGGTAGTTGGCAAGCAAGCTATTGGGAGTTATTTCAATATCAGTTTTCAAACAACAATGGGTAAGGAATTTTGGGTAGTTTCATAGGTAAGATACTCGCTATACTCGTAATATTTTATGTGTTAACTACGAACAAAGGCACATGATACAAAGAGTTGAATAGACCATATTACTATAGGTACCTACATAGTAAAATGCACTACCTACATATTGTTTGTAAGCTATTAGGTATTCCAAGTTATTATCACTGTATTACGATGAAATACCTAGTTAATTTTCTTAAAACTTACATTTCTCTATCGTTTTCGCAATGTTGGATTGAAATTAAATTCATTTTTCGGTTTTAATCGCGTGTTTTTAAGTATCAGGTTTAGCATTGCTTGCAAACACTACGCGATTAAAACCGAAAAATGAGTTTAATTTAAAAAAAAACTTATTAAAAAAAATATTATGTATCAAAACTAAATATTTTTATTTTTGGTACCTACCTACATACTTACCACTAAAATAAAAAAAATATGGAATTAAATATTTTTTGTAAGCGTTTTTTATTCATTTTTTAAAGATTTTTTATAACTCTCGACGTTTCCGAAACCGATAAAAATATTTTGAATTTCATGGCAACATCGCGAAAACCGAAAAAAATCGAAAATCCAACTCTTTATACTTTACGCTTTTTACCACTTTTTATTAGGTACGCAGCTAAATTAAAATACTATGTACGTATTGAAATACATTGAAATCTATATTGATTGTACAAAGTATAGGTAGGTATAGTTACTTGGTTCCAAATTCAGTGAAAGTGAGATTTCAATCACTGAGGTAATGCGTGCTCTCAAGGTAAACCCACGGATCAATGGCTTAACAAGATAAAATGGTGGATTCAAGGGAAATAAAAAAAATTTCTATTCTATTTGAATTGAATCAACAGTTTTTCCGCTTCCGTCCATAACAGTCAACATTTTTAGTTATTATTGTAGAGTAGTTTCGGGTATTATGGTCTAGTCGGGTAAAATGGCATACACTATCGAAACAAATCAACGTTAGCAGTGTACGTCCACCCATATTGGAGTCCTCCTTCTCTGCCCCTCATGAGTCGTTGTCCTGCGTCGTTGGGAGTTCGCGTGTGTCCAGTACATGCAATTGTCGAGAATAGCACAATTTGATGTTATTTTTTAAAAAGTTTTACTCATTTTAGTTCCTAAAATTATCCTTGTTTATTTGCTAGTGCACAGTTTCGTAGATAAACTCTTAATCTATAGGATCCTAGATCACATATCACTGTATCTCGCATGCAATAGATATGTGTGTAGAAATGTATTTTGCGGTTTGTACTGTGTCTCGCTCGCATGCAGGTATGTATACGAGCATTTGGTTTACTAATATTTGAGTACACTGATGTGGTGGTACCAATTGGAACATTATCTTAAATTAACAATTATCTTAGTTACCTTAATCCTATTGTATTACCTGTTTAAATTAAGGAAAAAAAGTGTACTTAATTCTTTTGACGCATAAACTTCTTAACCGATTGTGATGAAATCCGGTATGTAGGGAAGATAAGGGTCCACGTGAAATTGTTATTCTTAGTGCATTTTATATTTTGTCCCAAGCCTAGGGGTATAAATATAGACGTTAGGTATTTTATTAACGTCCTAACAGCCACAAGGTTAATGTCGAAATCTAATTTCAACGGATAATCACTTGATCAAATCTTAACAGTGCCATTCCGAACGTTGCATAACTTTTTATGTAAGCAATTCTAATTAAATACCTTTCCAAAGTTTTGATTAGGTAACTAACCCTTTGTAATAACGACACTTCATTGGGTTCTCAGAATGTTTCTGCTTAAAGGTGATAATAAGAATGATATTATAAGGAATACATTAATATTAAAAGATGTTAATAATTTTTTTACAACGTAAATAAAATATACCATAGAGGTTATTCCTTGGTGAATTTGAAACGTTTAAATTGGAATTGCTTATTATTTAAGCAATTAATATGGTACAATACGAATTACATGAATGTAAATTGCGACAAAATAATGAAATGAAACGATTTTATTTTCATCTAGACCTAGGGAAAGATTAAGTCAGTCAGCTTAGGCAGGTTAAGCCGAAATAGGATTGTTTACCATCCGAGCGATGTTCTTGGTTGCACCCCTCTCGGGAGCCCGAGGTACATCTCCACTTCGCACGATCTTCGACATTCTGTGTAGTGAGGCCATTTTAACGCATGAAGCCAGCATTTCTTGGGTCTACTCTACTTGTCACGTCCGGCAGAGGCGCCTTAGTAAGACATAAACCAAAATAGGATTGAATATAATTCATAAAATGTATACCTAGTATACCATATACATCTAACTTAATAAATATCACTTCTCAAGCCAGTGGTTGAAAACTACTTCAACTGTCTATCTTCAGTGTGAAATGGTTATATAGAAAATAGTTCATTTTAAAGAAGATTTCACTCTGATAAATTCAATTTGATGTCGTATCAGGTTTCATATATCTATAAAATCGACCTAGGTATATTGAATACAAAATGTACTTAGGTATACTCAAAATCTCATAAAATTGGTTATCTATATTCCATACAATATGTATTAGGAAGGCAAGTCTCGTACGTGAAACAGCGTTGACTTCTCAACAAAATAGATATCAATATCTCCCACAAAGGAGCACGATAAGGGATTGTGTGTTCACTAACGATGTGACCCTCCCATGCCTTGAAAAATGTAAGGTAAGTTACCCACAAAGTATTTACCTTTGTACCTTTGGCCTCCTTCGGTCGTAACTTTATTTTGTTACATTCGACCCGAAAATTATGATTTTTCTTGTTGACTGCGGGATCTTCGTGACCATTTATCAAACACCCAATTTTCATACGAGCATATTATACGAGTAAATCGAGATTTTTCTTTATGTTGTTGTAGGTAGGTACCTATATTTTTATGTTGTTGTGCCTGTATTTCAGAATTCCATTATCTTTTCGTAGATAGCTACAAAAATTAAGCATCTACTACAATTCTATGAGATTTATGAGTTTCTATTTAATATAAAAAAGGTATTTCATATAAAAAATAGCTTTTTGAATTCGAAATCCCGAAACTCGGCCGTTCTTCCCTATACAGGTTGAACCATTTAAACGGGCCTTCAGGGGGATATCCTAAACTATAAGAGATAGCGAAAAATGCTGAAAAGAGTTGGTCCCCGATTTTGATAAAAACTAAAATGGCATTAATATATTTTTGAAAAATTAATTACCCTAGCCAGGAATTGAACCTTGTCTTTTTGCAAAAAAATAAACACCCTTTATTATTGTACCGATCGATAGTGTTGCTGATAGAGATCAAATCCTGGAAACAAACATATTGTGGTAAATCGAGAAAAATGTTTAATAAAATTTTCAATCAATTTTTAATAAAAATATGAAATAGCCAAGTATTCGTACAAGTACTTGTTTGTTACCCGTACCTATTACAACGACCTAACTCTATTTGAACGACTGCACTAGCATTTTATCATCATTTCAGATCATGTTCTGACTTCAAAATTTCGCACACAGTTCAAATCATGAGCTTTGATGTTTGATGTAAGCAGTAATGCACAACTGATAGATGTCTTTTTTGGTGGAAATTAATATTTTTATTAAAAATGAGGCATTTGTCTTGATTTACCACACTATGTTTGTTTCCAGGATTTGATATTTATCAGCAACGCTATCGATCAGTACAATAATATAGGGTGTTTATTTTTTTGCAAAAAGACAAGGTTCGATTCCTGGCTAGGGTGATTAATTTTTCGAAAATCTATCAATGCCACTCTAGTTTTTGTCAAAATCGGGGACGCCTTTCAGCATTTTTCTCTATCTCTTATAGTTTAGGAAATCCCCCTGCAGGCCCGTTTAAATGGTTCATCCTGTATATGGCTCGGTCACTTTGCAATAAGAATTTGATATATTTACATCTCTATTTGTAATAAAAATATGAAATAGCTCTCTCTATTGTTAAAATTTACCACTCTCACACCGTTAAACTGAGTTAAGAGGATAGTCTCCATTCTCTTTCTCCATACAAACGTAGTTTACATTTTCCTCCCTGGATAAAGACATTAGAGCAAATATGTTTATGCCATAAAACCTATATCTGTCATGACAATGCATCTGCCATTTTTATTTTTTTATTTTCTAATTAAAATAATAATAAAATAAAAAGGTAGATGCATAGTCATGACAGATATAAGTTTTATGGCATAAACATATTTGCTCTAATGTCTTTATCCAGAGAGGAAAATTTAAACTACGTTTGTATGGAGAAAGAGAATGGAGACTATCCTCTTAAAGTAAATATAGGTAGGTACTTATGGAGCGCCAGAGATACAAATAGATAGGCACATTAATCTACTAAGTTCTGAGTTAGTGCCGCTTTGGTGCCTCATCAGTTTCAGGGGTTGTTGGAAAGAAAAAATATTGCAGAAAGTGCAGAAGGATCGATGTCTAAATACATTCTACATATAAATACAAACACAGACAGACATGTGTTTGTTTCTCAGTATAAGTGAAAAGTTAGGTACTTGGCCTTAGTCCAAAAGCTAAAGTTGTTGATTTCAGTGTCAATGACATCTATATTTTTTTTGTAATTTAAGTATTCAGCCCCTGTATCGATAGAAGAGATCAGTGACTTTGCATTAATGTTCTTAATTAGACTTAGGATCAATTAGTTTGCTTGGATGACATAAGATGGTGAATTATTAATTAGGTAGGCAGTAGGGTAGGTGGGTTCGTGGGAGGTTTTTGTCTGCGATAGGTGTCTTATACTGCACTGTGATTGCTGTAAGTTTAAGAAGAAAAATCGATTTTGTTTCGGATATACGAGTAGAATATCCAATTTTCAGTCAAAAGTCCGTACAGAATTTTCAATTTAAAAGAATCAGTTCTGTGAAGTTCTAAGTTCTGTGAACAACACACAACGCCATCTAGCCCCGTGGTATGCTACTAAGCTTGTGTTACGGTGACTAGACAATATAAGACTTAAATTTATTATACATAGAGAGACACCCACCAGAAACAAATATTTATTTTTAACCATAAATACCTACTTGCACCCGGCGCGGGCGGCGGCAATCCAACCTGCAACCTTCTGCATTGCAGTGGGGCATTTGAATTTTGTATTTACTGGCTTGGCAGCAGCTGTGTGACCGAGTTATATTATAACTTACGTACAAACCAAAAAAAAACTTTTCATTCGTTAACAACTTAGGTACCTACTTACGTAAATCAAACAAACTAACATAACCTTGAGAAGAGCTATGCATTAATAAGATTCCTAACCTTTGTAGAGGGCTTTGGGGTTTAATTTATCCTTCAGAATCTAGATTTAATCAAACCTAATATAATAAATACCGACCGACCAATGTGAAGTCACGTTTCCCGAGCACTTCGAATTTCAATGGTCTCGTCGCGTATCAGTAGGTGATATATTGAAATCCTATTTGTCTCCTGCTTTTTATTATGTACAAACCCTAAAGTCCAGGAGACGGGGTAGCACTTCTACGTGATCTGAATAGAATGCTGCAAATAGTTTACGCTAAATAACGTTAGTAGTGAGGCGTATTGTAGATATCTATACAGACTACAAAGTTTTAGATAGGCTGAAAGTTCACCGACCGTTCGGTTTGGAGCCAAAAGTTCGAGTTTTTCTCATAAGCTAAAGTGCCTTCAAATACAAAACGGATGACTGAATTGTCTTAAAAATAAAAAGGACTTGGAAAAGTCGAAACAAAAAGTTCGAAGGGTCGAAATTGTCTTAGAAGTGTCGATGGTAAAAATAGGTTGAAGACCGATCAAATCTATTGGTTGTGTTCGCCCTAAACCTAAACGGAAGTTGTTGACTGACGGAGGAACCTAACCATTTTAACCAAGGTTTATGTGAGGGAAATTTCTCCGGTGATTCGATATGCCAGTTTATGTAGTCAACATATTTTCCGAGAAGATATATGTAAGTAGGACAAGCAGTTTTACCTACTCACACTTCAACGGTTTAGTATATATGATACTAACTGCGTCCACGGTTTCTCCCGCGCAAGTCCAGAACCCGAGGAGTTTACGGGAGGGCTGTCAAAAGTCATTCTTTAAGGTTATATCCATCTCTATACCAAAATTCATCAATATCTATCCACTAGAAATATTTTACAAGGAGAAATACATCATCGAAAATTCTCCCATGACAGGATTAATATCTATCTATCTATTCAGCGGTTTAGGCATGAAAGCGTAACAGACAGACATCGTTACTTTCGCATATATAATATTAGTAAGAGGTAAGATATACCTTCTTATGAAAGAATTTTATTTTCAACACGGAACTCTATGTTTAGTTGGGATACCTACTTAAACAACTATAGGCTAGTTTTTATCTCGATACATACATGAATCACTTTAAAAAATAACTTTACTTATACCAATCAATATAACACAAATAGGCTAATAAACTATTACACTTATAGCTAAACTATGGTATTGACATTGGCGAAAAAAAACCACATAGTTTGGCAAACTTATGTTAAATTTTGACAATATCGTATTTTATACGATAAAACATTTAGGACTGTACTATGTACAAAAGGAAAACCTAAATCTAACATTTAGGATTTCTAATCCAGTAGTTTAGGAAATCCAGTCTACAAACCTCATTCACGCCAGATGTTAAAGTAAAGGTTGAATAACCTAAAGCGCAGGGAAATTATCCGTTTGAAAGGGTCAGCTCTTAAGAGCTTAGCCGAAAGAGCGGCCGACTTGGACCTTAACAATTCCCTTCAGCCTACGCACAGTTTTACTACTAGAATAAATAGCTCTGTGTAGTTATAATATAATATAGCGTGTGAGTGTGGATTCTCGTTTATTTATTTTTACTAGTTTTACCTATTATTTACTAGCGGCTAGCCCCAGCTTCGCGTGGATATATTTTATACTCAACTATAAAATGCTCTATAGATATTTAGTTATGTCAGTAGAATGCCTTTATTTGTTTTTTAGGGTTCCGTAGCCAATTGGCAAAAAACGGAACCCTTAGAGATTCGTCATGTATGTCTGTCGGTCCGTCCGTCCGTATGTCACAGCCACTTTTTTCTGAAACTATAAAAACTATACTGTAAAAACTTGGTAAGTCGATGTTTTCTGTGAACCGCATTAAGATTTACACATAAAAGTAGAAAAAAAAACGCGGTCACGCTCACGAGGCATCGTTAATTAATGAATTAACGATGCCTCATTATTACACTAATTCTGGAATGAAGGAATCATTTTTTAAAGTTATATTTGTCTTTTCGAAGTACGGTACCCTAAAAACGAAAGAGATAATACGATTAATTAAGCCAAAGTCAAAGAAGTGTAACTTCATATAACGTAACTGTAATATTAGCGATCCAGCGAACGAGACGTCACAAGGCTCCCGCAGGACTGAGTTGCCCGAACTCAGACAATAAATACATACTACGTTCAAATTGTACGATTTCCCTAATTAAACTCTCCGCTACGGACATCGTAGACTACAGATTTTACATCGGTCCATAGTCAGTCTAAGATCCACAGAACAAAAACATACCAAACGATGGTGCGTATCTCGCAAATATAATAAAGGCAAAATTGTGTGTTGTTCACGCAAAAACTACTAAACCGATTGCAATGAGATTTGGAATATGAGACCTAGAATAACGTAAAAGTTACATCCATGTAAAGTCAATGTATTTTATTTTTAACCCCCGACGGAAAAGAAAGGGTGTTATAAGTTTTGATTAGACACTAGTCATATCCCGAAGTTGACCATAGGAACTATTATTTTGACGTTGGATTTAAAATTGTGTTTGAGCTATAAACGAGGTGGTGTGGACAGACAGACGAATGAATAGGAATGGTAAAATTATAAAGGTACGAAAGGAAAAAAATACAAATTTATGGAACTAAAACGTCAGACTATAGTCTGAAATAAAAAACGTACTAAAGTTACAAATCGAAAAATAACCGGACGTTAACTTTTAAATAGCACAGTAAGTGTGTAATATTCCTATCTTTGTTCCTTAGGAATACGTAAGAATACCAGCCTGTGTCTGTTTATAGGTAATCTGTTTAATTTCTTCTGGGAGTTCTGAATTCGTGGAACTCTACTAAAATTCAGCATACAAATTGAGGTTCTCGGGTTTATTAAAATTTTATTACAAAGCTCTTTAGCATTTGTATTTCTTGTTTTGTTGGTTGAATTGTTGATGATTTAAATGAGTTACATTAAGGTGCTATTTGGGTGAAAGTTATTAACTCAATGAATTTCAAATTACAGCATCGAAATAGCTGAACGAGAGTTTTTAAATTACTAAAAATAGGAATGTTTTAATGCGCAAACATGTTTATGAATGGATTTTATATAAGCCAATTTAATCGTGTGACCTTATTTGGGAGCAAATAATAGATATATACTCTTACCTTTTTAATAAAATTATTATTAGGTACTGGACAGTAAAATTTCGACTAACCATAAATCCTTTAAAAAAAATATTTACCTACTTATTCGTTTAGGCAAAAACGGCTAAACCGATTACAATGCTAACTTGGTATGTAGATAGCGAGTGATATGCATTAACAAATACTTATGCGAATTATTTATCCTGACCTAAAGCCTTTCGACTCTATCGCGCTTTTGACTCTTACGCGCCAAGAAAACTTTGTAGATAAAACATAAGTACAACGTTTTCTTGGCGCGAAAGAGTCGATCGTTGTTTCGAAAGAGTCGTTTCTCTTTGGCAGTAGAAACTCGGCTTTACGCTCCTATTCAATGATATTTTGTTTTTTCTATCCAGTTCAATAAACGCTTAATCGTAGCTGAGCAACGAGTTTTCCAATAAAATTGATAGATAAACAAATTACTGTAGTTATTGAAAACGGTGGGAGAGGAAATAGGACGCCCGATCACCCGGAACTCACGACGCGGTAATCATATTGACTGAAGCGAAGCAGTACATGTACAAGCAAAACGTTGCCAATTCAGATAAATTTTACAATTTTATGTAACTTTAGTACGTGTTTTTGGTTTATTTTTGCTGAAGAACAGTTCAAAGATTGTATTTTTAGGGTTTCGTGCCTTAAATGGTAAAAAAGGAACCCTTATAGGATCACTACTTTATTGTTTAGTGTAACATGGAGCGAGCTCTAACGACGAGAGTTAAATATAAGGAACGAATTATGCCTAATTTTCGAAATAGGCTGGTGGAGCCATCTAACGTGATTATATCAAAGTTGACATTACCCTTCATACTGAGCAGTAATCAGTAAATATGAGTTAAGTTTAGGGACAATACTGGAAAGTAGAAGCTTTTCCTCTTACTTCTCGTTATTTTTACCAGTGCACAAGAGGGACTTAGGATTTGCTAAATCTATATATACAGGTACAATGTACATATTCTGGTCCATACCTAAGCGTATAGGGTCCAGAATAGCATGGTATAAAGTTGCCGACAACAGCAATTTATGCAGATAATTAATCTCGATGCAAAACCCTATCTCTACTATCACATAAATTGTGCTACGCGGCGGCTACGTCACTGGCATAATTCTGGCAATGCTTTTGGTCATACAGACGCGCTTACGAATCTCAATTCGTTAAAATAAACAAATGTATAGCTAGAATTATATTTGTGATGTAAATTTATTCGAAGATTAGCGACGGTCTCTGTAGTGCGTTGGGTGAACTCCTGGCTGCAATGCCATGCAGAAGTTCCCGGCGCTGCCGGTTTGAATTCCCACCGGGGACCAGTATTCATCATCATCATCGTAGCCTTTATCCTTTCACTGCTGACGATAGGCATCCCCCATCCCCCGACGTCACAATAGCGATCCCTAACCACCTTCATCGAACGAGTCCTCGCGACCGCTACTAAGTAGCGGTCATACTAATCATAATCGACCAGTTATGGTCTTTTGTGACAATACACGTTACATACATAAACAGATCAATTTACTTGCAGCTAATTATAATATAAGGGTAAAATAGACGATTTTATCGTTAAACGCGATCTCTGGCAAAGCTTTTTCTATGAATGTCTTAAAACTGGATCATATCGTGTCTTTAACCTGACTAGAATTTTTAAAGTTGACAAACAAAAATATTATTCTCTTACCAATATTATTGAATAACAGGGTATTTACCATGTTTTATTTTGTTTGTGTTTTGGATTGTTTTAATTTCTAGTGAAAACAACCATGCTATTTCAGAAACTTAGATCAAAAATGTAAACAAATAAATGTCAATTTTAAAGGAAAAGTACGTAAGTAACTAAAAAGCTGTCACTTTCAAATAAACCTATGGGAGTTTTGTTTACATTTTTGATCTAAGTTTCTGAAATAGGGTATAGTTCACAATAGTATACCATATATGATTCAGTTTGTAATAGGTTCGACTTTAGTCGCGTACACATCTATTAATAGCCGTCATGTTTAATGTTCCAAACTGAGATAGATAGATTTTTCATTCTCCAAAATAATGTTTCATTCTACGACAGTTCTACGAAATGCCACCGCGGGATAATTCAGCGTGTAACTCACAAAAAAACAGTTACGAAAATGCCGAGTACAGGTTCAGGATTTAAAAATTAATAAGATCATTCATTATGAATTTATTGTGAAACTCAGAATTCCTGCCGAAAAATGTAAGAGGTCAAACGCAGAACGTCCTTTGCTGTCGTAGCATTACATTAATAAAGCGATCACAAATCAAGTGCCACAGTAGTAACAGATGTTAGTTTATAAGATTAATGATTTTATAAACTAATAATACAATTTGCAGTTTAAGAGGCTGGCGGAGTTTTTTTTTTCTATATTGCAAGTGGAATGTCCGAAGGCATGGGACATTTGCTGATTTGGAGTAGGCTCCTGTGGCGTCTACTGCCTTACCCATCTAAGTGGAAGCCCTTGCTCTACAGTGGGACAAATTAACCGGTTTATATAAATTATTATTTTTATTTTTCAAATGTGTACGTATGTTACGTTTGTGTACGTGTGTAATGTGTATGTGTGTTTAGGTAGGTACATCAAATTAAATTTTACAAAATGTTATCTTTCCATTTATTATTATCGGTAGGTAACTTATCAAAGTGATTGTCTAGAGTTCAATAATAAAATTTAAAAAATAACAACCCCAAAAAGAAAAAAAACTTGTTTAATTACCAATTCAAAATTGTAATTTCGATATTACAAAGAGAAAGACATCAAATAGAAGTAAAACCACAGATATCCACGAGCAAACCTTATATACCTATAACATATAAAAGAAACATCGCACTTTGTAAATTTTATTTTGGGATTAAATACACATTTCTCCGCAGGCTCTTTAATATTGTGTTTCATTTATTTCTATAACACTGTGTACCTAATTATATAATTACAAGATGGGAACCCGAAACCCGTCGGGCTTCGCATAGTTCCGATTCCACCCGGGTCTGTGGTTTACAATATCCAATATTTCAATTTGATATAAAAAAAATACCAAAACCGAAAACAAATGGAATAAAAAAACAAATCGGATAAGCAAATTATAACCGATGTCGTAGTCCAAAATGTTAAAAGAATCCGGATCTTAATTCAAAACCGATCCAAACTCAGTCTCAAATACACTTAAATCGAAGAAAATCTGAAACTTAGTAGAAACTCCTTGGTTAGTGAAGGCAATCTAGTATTTGTCAAACAACTCTTGACAGGACAGCCATTTTGATTCCATGACCAGGATTTCAGGATTTCACGTCGACCAATCAGAGTGCCCCGTACCACAGTACACATAAGGAACAGTATAGAAACTCCTTACAAATGGGTCAAAACAGCTCACTCACACAAACATGCGCGTTTACGAGACTCTAAGTATGCCTGGGATTACTGTCATTAGTGCGTGTCGCGTCAAAGAAAAACATTATTTATAAATAATTAATTTTATTTTCGTTAAAAAAATGCCCAGAACGTATTGCGTAGTATACGGTTGCTTAAACTCTGGTTCAACAAAATCGGATTTATTGTTTTTTAAACTTCCTGGTGATTTTGAAAGGTAAGAATGATTTATTTATATTATTACTAGCTGCGCCCTGCGGTTTTTTTGTACACAATGTTTACAAATTCATGATTATATTCCAAATGTAAATCTAATGCGATGGCGGCCGGCCCCAATATGTAATGTTTTACATTCCTTAGAAATTTTAGGAGGATATCACGAAACACCTAAACAATCAATAAAATTAAAATGACGTACAATAATATTATACCTACGCTTAAAAAATAAAAAAAGGTCAGAAGAAGAAATTACCTACTAATTACTTGTGTCGAGAGTCGAGAATAACCTAAGGACCCTATATTTCTAACGAATGCAAAACATACCTTGTGGGTACCTACCCGCGGATCTGTCAGAGGACCCCCCCTCTACCCCAAAAAAAACTGCTATCAAAATGCTAAAATGTGATATGAAAAATATCAACTTGGTGTCGTTTTCGATGGTGGTGATTTGATGAAGCCGATGGTGATGTCGCCGATGGTGCTAATCCAAGATGGCGGCTGCACGAAATTGTCAACTTTTTCGTCATGGGTGTCCTTTTTATGGTTTTCGAGGGTGGTGAAGCTGATAGTGGTGTCAAAATGTTAATCCAAGATGGTGGCTGAACGAAAATGTCAACTTTTTAGACATGGGTTTTTAGTCACAATGAAGTGACAACCCTATCGCTTCAATGACAGTAGGTATTTATTTTGTGAAATAGGCTTAGTTTCCATACTGTTCCTTATGTGTACTGTGCCCGTACTTACCCCCGAAAACAGTAACATATCTCTTTGAATCAATTCCCATATAAACGTTCATCCCTACTTAAACGCTCTTAGGGGTTGAATTTTGGAAAAAAACTTTTAGAGATTCACTTACTACCCCATATCAATCTCTAGGTCAAATTTCAAGTTTCTAGGTCAAGCCGTTAAGAAGTTGCATACAAACGTTTTTCCCCATTTTTACCCCTTTAGGGGTGGAATTTCCAAAAATCCGTTCTTAGTGCTCACTTTCAACCCCTAAAAAACCTATGTTCCAAATTTCAAGTCTCTACACCCAGCCGCTTAGCTTCCCGGCTGTCCATCAGTCAGTCAGTCAGTCAGTGAGTTACACTTGCGTTTTATTAAGTACGATTATATTCATTAATTTCAGGTGGACAACAGATGACGTAATAAGATATATAAGATAGATAGATTATTGTGTTTTTTTAAATGTTAGATCTAAAACATAATTTGTCTTATTAATAAACGTGGAGTATGGTCGGAGTCATTTTACTACTTTTTGTTTTCGTCTATTAACAAAAAAAGTTCTTATCACGGAAAAAGACAAAACATGTTCTTAATACTCCGATCTTACCCCACGTTTATTAATAAGGCTAAACAGGTATATGAATTACTAATAAACGTTGATTAAGAACGGAGTAATTTTACTAAAAAAAATCTGTCTCTTTGAAGGTTCTTGTCACGGAAAAAGACAAAGCATGTTCTTACTACTCCGATCTTAATTTATTAGTATGGCTAAGTAGGTAAGTATTGTGAATAAAAAAAAAACCCAGCCAAGTGCGACACTCGCGCACGAAGGGTTCCGTACCACTATCACTTTTAGGGTACGGAACCCTAAAATGGTTTACAACAACTAATTTTTAAATTTGATAGAAGAATGTGAAATATTAAGCTTCGATTCTTACTCCCATCCAGTCCCATCAACGACCGCATCTCTCAAAAAAAAAACTTTTGGCACAAAGAAAATTTGAAACTTAAAAAACTCTTCGGTAACTCTTTGGCTCTTTGGTATATTTGACAGACAGGGCAGCCATTTTGAATTCCATGACCAGCTCGATTTGAATCTGACCAATCAGAACATTGTACTAAAATTTCCTTGTAGTTTTTGAAACACGTTTGTTGTATGGAAGCCTCTCTTAAATATTTGTTTATTTTGTTTTTAGTATTTGTTGTTGTAGCGGCTACCGAAATACATCTTCTGTGAAAATTTCAACCTTCTAGCTATTACGGTTCATGAGATACAGCCTGGTGACAGACGGACAGACAGACAGACAGACGGACAGACAGACAGACAGACGGACAGACAGCGAAGTCTTAGTAATAGCGTCCCGTTTTTACCCTCCGGGTACGGAACCCTAAAAACAAAAGAATTATCAAGTTAAGGAATAAACATGTAACAAATAATGGTTGAGTGAGAATTGACCTTCCTTCGGGTTTGGTAAAGGGTAACCTCCCTACTAATCAAACTAATACAGTATTAAAGGGGTAATCCTTTGCGTATTTGTTGTAATCGTAAGCTTCTTACAGGAAATTGACAATACCGAGGAAATTGTTCATGGTTCAGAAATCTTTGCTTGATATTATGTACATTTATTTCTAAGAAAAATACAGATTTCGGGGATTACCATTTCTGACATATGCTTCGGCTTCATATTGGTTATATTGACTCGAAGGTACTGTAGGTATTCTGTGAACCAATAGTGCAAACCATTCGAGCAATGAACATTCGGCAACATTCATATACGGCAGATATCTAACCTCACTGAATTGGTTTTTATGGTCAATTTCAAAGGTGCGGCGAACGAAACAGGCATGTCAGAGAAGTATTTTTTATTTTTTTGTCAAGTTTAAGGGTCTATTTGTCAAGTTAAAAGACACTCTACCTACTCTTTTCTCCATACAAACTTTACAAATGTAGTCGAATGTTTCCTCCCTGGAAAAATATATTAGAAACAAATATGTTTATGTCATAAGTCCTATATCAGCCAGGCCATGACCATTTGGAAAATGAATAAAATCAAAACGTAGGGGCGTGGTCATGACAGATATAGGTTTTAAGGCATAAACATAATTCCTACAATTATCCAGGGAGGTAACAGTCGACTACGTTTGTATGGAGAAAGAATAGGTAGACTGTCCTCTTAAACTCAAAGAAAATCTACGGCTGCCCGGCCGCTGCATTACAAGAACGCTACGAATGCGTAGGCGTCGTCTTAGCCTTTCGTAGACGATTTGTAGTACACTCGTAGCACATTCTACGAGTGTTAGAGAATGATAATACTAGTGGAGTCATCGTAAATAATATATTGCTCCTTTATAGACAAGGAGGAGTAATAAATTCGCGGTGAGGGAGTGGTTACACGGTACACACTTTCTCGTTCATCGCACTCGGGGAGAGCATTGACATTTCAAGAGCATCAGTTTTTTTATGTAATTGATAGCGAAGCATTTGACTAAACTTATAAAGAGTGTAAGTGACGAAGCGGTCTAGGCTGTAATTATACGCTAACCTAGATACCTGTTCACTTCGCCGTGACTTGGTTCACTTGTTTACAGTGACTTGGTAGTCATGTCAAGAAGTCGGCTTGAGGTGGAGCGAGGTTCAACCGAACCGGTAGGTATTGGGTCTTTATTTTAACCTATTGAGTTGTAATACCGTCTTGTTTGTCAATAAACTCATTACTGCTACGTACTCCATTACCGATTATAAGCAATATGTACACGATGTAATAGTCCTGTAAAGTTTACTTCACGCTAGCCTGGTGCATTAAAACTGTGTTAAAACCGTGCTTTTTCTCGTTGGTATGTCATTTCGACAGGCCCGTCCGTCAGTTTAAATATCCGTGGACTAAGCCGCCTGCGCCAACGTGAATAAACCCTAAAACGAACAGGAAGCCTTAATATTGAGGTCTGAGCTAATTCTCGATCCTAAAAGTTGCAGAACTTTGGTCTTACCGTAATATGAATCAATGAATTCTGTTCGTTTAGCGATTTTCTCGTACAATAAAATTTCGAGGAAAGGGGAAGACAAGACAATCAACGCTAAAAGCGCTATTGTCGGTACTAATGAAACCCGAGCGATATCAACTTTGTTAGCTCATTCTGTAGAAACCGGGCTGTCCGCGCCGCGCCGCGCCGCACCGCCCGCGCCGCGCTGTCCGCGTCGTCTAACAAACTGAGTTCTCCAACAGGATGATTGTAGCCCACACCAACCACCACCAACCACCCACACCACATACCTATAAAAATATGATTAAGAAGCTAAGAATAAAATAAAAATAAAATATAATAAATTCCCTGAACAACACACAATTCGCTTACCACGGCGCTAGATGGCGCTGTCCATTTAGCCCCGTGGTAAGCGACTAAGCTTGTGTTACGGTGACTAGACAACGGATATAAGTAATACATATATTTATTTTTAAATATATGTATTACATAGAAACTGTTACAACTCAGTAGGTTATGGTAATAAAACACATATTGATCTACGTCTGAGACAAAACTATCAATTGCTACTTACTTGTAAAGACATAAGGGTTATTGAAGTCACTTAAATAATACAACAACTAAATAAACTTCCAAAAATGTATTTTTTTATCTAAAATTGGCTGACCCGGTGAACTTTGTTTCGCCTTACATTTTTCAGGCAAATTGGTTCAGCCGTTCTTGAATTAATAATAGTGTAACTAACACGACTTTCTTTTACATAGTAGATGTGGATAGGCTTGAACGCCTTTCGATATTTTTGCTATGAATACAATAAATGATTTGTTGAACAATAATATAAGGTATATTCCGTTGTGAAATAATTTTTAAAATAATTTCAACAACATTTCGAAGAAACCGATAGTGTAATGTAGTAGAAATAAAAAAACCGGGCAAGTGCGACACTCGCGCACGAAGGGTTCCGTACCACTATCACAATTGGGTACGGAACCCTAAAATAATTAACAACAACAACAATTTTTAAATTTGATAGGAAAATGTGAAATATTCAGCTTCGATTATTACTCCCATCATACGACCGCATTTCTCAAAAAAAAGTTGAAATAAAAAGAAAAACTTTGGCACAAAGAAAATCTGAAACATATAAGAAATTCTTTGGTAAGTGAAGGCAGACTGGTATATTTGACAGACAAGGCAGCCATTTTGAATTCCATGGCCAACTCGATTTGACTTTGACCAATCAGAAGCGACCTCAAATTCCCTTGTAGTTTTTGAAACACGTTTGTTGTATGGGAGCCCCTCTTAAATATTTGTTTTATTTTGTTTTTAGTATTTGTTGTTGTAGCGGCTACCGAAATACATCTTCTGTAAAAATTTCAAGCTTCTAGCTATTACGGTTCATGAGATACAGCCTGGTGACAGACGGACAGACGGACAGATGGACAGACAGCGAAGTCTCAGTAATAGGGTCCCGTTTTGACCCTTTGGGTACGGAACCCTAAAAAGACGTGTTTCCACCGCGAGCGGAGCGAGGTCATTAATGACTCTTTTATTAAGTTAATTATAATTATTAACAGGCATAGTCGTTAAATGAGGGACACATGAAGTGGACGTTGTTTTAAACAAAGGTCAACATTGACCGTCTCACAAAATGTTATACGATTATACCCAACCATAAACAGAGGAACAAACAAAATTATATATTTTAGTGAACAGGAAGAAACTAGAATAATACAAATAAAACCAACCATCTATCGGCCGATTCATCAGTAGTTGTGCGTTCGCTCCGGACATCGTCAAAAACTTTTTTGATGTCTTGTTTTGCCGACTGATAGGCAGGTTACATTTTATGTAGTTAATTTTGGGTCTATCTATTTTATCAATAACATGAAAGTTAGTGTCCTTGGATTCCTCTATTACAATCACAATATGTGTACTATTTTTGGGTAAATTAATTTATTTACAACACTGTTATGTTTGCATCTAGGAATACAATCTAGTACAAAACTATTTGTATGAAAAGTGGAAATAGTTAGGTATTGATTGTAATCTGCTTCGTAAACTGCCAAAATAGAATAAGAACTCGCATTCGAACTTCGTTTACCGGATTTAAGAGGAGTATATACGCCAACGACCTTGAAACTGAAAATCCTTGTCGGGCTCATCGAAAATTGTTGATTATTTCATGACGGAATGTCGTAGAACTTTTTTTGAAAAAAAATGTCTGATTTGGCTAAAATGTCGATAGGCTTCAATACGTTTAGACATATTTGTATGGAAACTGCACTAAAACATCGGAAACAATGTCGCCTACAATCTGTACACAAAAAGTTCTACGACATTCCGTCATGAAATAATCAACAATTTTTGATCCGCCCGACATGGATTTTCAGTTTTTCAGAATAGGGCCCTTAATCGCCTAAACTGTACGCTAAGCACTGTTGTCGAAATGTCTATACTGGAAAATGCCTTCCGAAAAAAAAACTAGGTATATGAGAACGAGGGCATGTTCTAGAAGCATTATAGAGGCAAGTACTACCACTTGTAACTTTATTTGTTTCGTTACTCAGGAGGTTCCTTTTGTGAACCTTAGGGGAATGCCCTAGGTACTCGTGTTGTATTGATCATGGATACCTATACCTAATTCAAAAAATCCATCAGTCTACGCTATACGACATCTATCGTATCATGTTTAAAATAAAACGAAGTATGTAAGTATGTAACTAAATATGTGAAGACAACGCAAAACCACAATGCTGGGCTGTATTTGACGCAAAAAATAAGCATTGCCATTCAGCGTGGCAATGCGGCCAGCATTTTGGGCTTGCTGCCAAGTGTCGAGGAACTGGATTTATTTTAAGAGGATAGTCTCCATTCTCTTTCTCCATACAAACGTAGTTTACATTTTCCTTCCTGGATAAAGACATTAGAGCAAATATGTTTATGCCATAAAACTTATATCTGTCATGACTATGCATCTACCTTTTTATTTTTTTCATTATATTATTTTTTTATTTTTTATTATTATTTTAATTAGAAAAAAAATGACAGATATAGGTTTTATGGCATAAACATATTTGCTCTAATGTCTTTATCCAGGGAGGAAAATGTAAACTACGTTTGTATGGAGAAAGAGAATGAAGAATATCCTCTTAATAATAGACTAATAATTACTTTTGAACTCTAAAGTAAGTAAGTAACATACATATTTAACGTCAAATCCTAACGTAAATCACATCACGAAGCTCTCGCAAACAAAGTCAAACCCCGCAACAATATTTAAAGTCAGTGGCGTGTAGAAGTAGATCTGTGCGTGCGTGTTATTGAAGTTAAAGCGAGTAAAGTCGCGGGATTAATCTTGTTTGCGGTCGTTTTATGGTTCTTTCCAACTTTGTATGTGGGTTTTATATTAGCTTTTGATGTACAACAGTAATGCAAGTCGGTTTCAGTGTAGCAACATTAAATGGTCTATGTAAGAAGTTTTAAGACGTTCTGTTGGGACTCAAATTTTTATTTCTTGGTATTGTGATATTATTAACAATAAAATGTGCAGCAGTAAATTACGTTTTAAGTGGATAATGACCTTTTAATAAAAACCCGTGTAGCCCCGGCATAGAATAGTGCTGTGTTTTCCCGTGGGTGTCGGAAAAGGCTCCTTAGTGAATTGAGGGAGACAAGCAACCGCTCCAAAGCAAGTTCTCTCCGTGCGGTGGCGGATAAATTGCTTGATCCCTAGTAGGGTTGGTGTCAGGCAGGTGGCCCCACCGGCCGGCCAAAAAAATATTGGCAAATATATTTGCAAAGGGTAGGTATGGTGAAAGATAAGTGATAACTTATATAGGTAGTGCGCCGACCCCAAATAAAAAGAAACGATATGGGGTTTTAGCGGACCACGGGCTTCCGAGAGGGATGCAACCGGGAACATCGCTCGGGTGAGAACAGAGAAGAATAAAAATTGTTTAAAATTTTGTTTAAGAGGACAGTCTCCATTTTCTTTCTCCCTACAAACGTAGTCAACTGTTTCCTCCCTGGATAAAGACATTAGAGCAAATATGTTTATGCCATAAAACCTATATCTGTCATGACCTTTTGATTTAAAAAAAAAATATTACTATTCTAATTAGAAAATGAAAAAAACCAAAAGGTAGGGGCATAGTCATGACAGATATAGGTTTTATGGCATAAACATATTTGCTCTAATGTCTTTTTCCAGGGAGGAAACAGTCGACTACGTTTGTATGGAGAAAGAGAATGGAGACTGTCCTCTTAAACCTAAAGTACTTAGGTATACCTAAAGTTCCTACTGGAGTTGATATTAAAATGCTGTATTTCCTGAAATAAGGTTCTGCTATATGAAACCTACAGTGCAAAATTTGTTGCATTATATGCCAGTCGGTCGTGGAGTGAGTTTACTGTATATTCTCCTGAGATTAAATTAAATACATTTCATTGCTTCGCGCTGCAGCTGAAAATTCTTATTATAAACAGAAATTCCTATGCGATCCCCGTGAGTCATGCCTTGGGGAAAGAATGGGCCATTACGTCGGGAACTAAGTAAGCCTTAAGTTTTCCCACGATGTTTTCTTTCTTCGTCATAGCGCACATTACTTTCGATCTAACTACCTAGGTATATACCAAGATTCGTAAATATCTGACAAAAAATGCGACCTGTAGAGGAGAAGGAACAAACATACACACATACAAAAGAAAAGTTTGCCAGACTTGAAGCAGAGACGCTTAGCTCGCCTCGCTCGCTCGGTCAATTACTAACCTCCCTTTTGCCCCAATTGACCGAGCGAGCTGGCCAATAATACTTTTGGAAATGCAATTAAATGCAATTGATGCAATTATTAATTTGATGTAATAAACACCGAGCAATTCAAACAAAAAAAATTCTTGAATTTCAGATGCAATTAATTTTATCTTCTTCCATTGCTATCCATTACTTCCAACATAGCTACAAACATACATACATGTTACTAACGTCAGCTCTTTTTAATCTTGTAGATTACTAGTTGTCCTGATCCCGTGGCAATTTTGAAAGACACTCTGTTATTGGGTGCCTATAAATTTTATTATTATTGTATATAAAGAATACCCTCTCCGAATTCCAGCTCTTTAATGTCAGCGGTTCAGGCTGTGCGTTGTTCCATCAGTCAGCCAGGTAGGACAAAGCATTTCGTAGATATGAATAATATTATATTAGTACCTATTAGTATAGATGACAAAATTACTTTATAACACATTTGCTCGTAAAGGGCCTCTTATTTCACCAATTTCAATATCGTAATGTATGTCATTACGTACTTGTGCGTAATCGTAAAGTAAAACGCACGAGTTTCTTTTTAATAAGGTAACACGTACGGTTTATCATGCTCCGTCTAAAACCAACGGTACTTTTTTAAATCTTAAGAAAAAAAAAGCAAAGAAAGCAAATCAAAAAGTTTTTATGTCAGAAAAGTGGTCAATATTTTATGAATAAAATTAACTTTGGGAGATAAAATATAAAAAATAAACATTTAATTCTTTAATTTAATTCATTTTGACAGTAAATTACATCTGTAACAGAAACAAAAAAATATTAATTTACTTTATTAGTAATACTGGCTGTTTTTGTACCGTTGCCTTAAAAAAAAAAGCACTGATGCCCGCGCATCGCTAATTTGTGAACAAATAAAAATTATTCCGCGCGCTTTTTCTTTTCGCTGTATTGTAAGATTTATTCGTTTAAGAAAGTCCGAGTTTTATTTATTTCCTCGCAAATGTGTTATAAAACGTCGTATGACATACGTGCGCTTTGATAATTACAGCCTCTGCTTTCTTGTAGCCCTCGCCTACGGCTCGGGCTAGCAATATCGCCTCGGCTGTAATTTTCAACTTACCGCACTTATATCATAATGTACTATTAGATACTGAAACTTCTATCTATCTGTCTCATACTATACTGCTCCAATGTTAGTTACATAAAACGCAAATGGAATTACGCAACTAAAACAAAGCCTACACCAACAAAATATGCTCCTTACAGATAACTCGCTAAGCTGCCCGGCACAGGCTTCATTTCATTTGGTTAGTATCTAATTAGGCACAGCTAGCACGAGTTTGTAAAATACACGACAGCTTTAAGCAAAATACTTTCATCACTTGTTGGAATGGTGGTACGGGTGGTACCTATTTTAGAGTTCTATCTGCGCAATTTACACTAGTAGTTCGTTCCAAGTTTCTATTTGTATACCGATGTCTTAGATTAAAACAAAAACCTAAAGATACGGTACCTAGTCTCGGAAGATGAGACAATAAAACTGCGTCTAGCTGACGCACTAGCCTCAGTCGTATGTCGAATGGTTGCCTTTTTGCCTGCGATTGCCTGCGATTGTCTTTTTGACATTTTTGACTTTTTGCTTATTTACAAAGCCTGAATCATTTTAAAAGACAAATATTTTAATATACAATAATTTTATAATAATGCATGTAGGTGTTCCTAGCTCATTTTTCGAATACGCAATGTTAGAATATACCGTATCTATATTTTTGTTTTTATCTAAGACCGATGTTGACAATATCTGCAACACCGTCATCTACAGATTTTAACGTAGGTAAAATATCTAGGTTCTATTTTATTTTATACTAGCAGAATCCCGCGGTTTCATCCGCGTAAGACCCGATTCCGTGAATATATCGGGATTAAAAGTAGCTTCAGGGTGAATGTAGCTTTCTAATGGTGAAAGAATTTTTGCTATCGGTCTAGTAGTTTTTGAGTTTATTCATTGCAAACATACAGACACACACACAAATACAAATCTTTCCTATGCTAACAAATCGAGTCAATGCTTGTTTAGTAATTAGAGATTAATAATAAAATGCAAAACATCTATTTATTACGATCAGACGTTTATTGTCTGTCAAATAAATCTAATCCTTTCCCCGGACGAAGCTGGATTCAACAATAATGAAATCTCGAAGGCGATCTGTGAAGCGAAACAACGAAAATAATATATCAATGCGGTAAAACAAGTCGAATTGGTAATGTACCTACACTTCCAGACATAGCATAAAGCTGATCGTCCACCGTCTTCTAAACTATAGCCGTGTTCCAACAGCAAAAGAGGAATGATAAATGAGGAATGAAACAAACATAACAAATCAACATACGACCGCGACGGTCGGTTTCAGTTTTCGACTCTTACGCGCTATGAAAATGATCGTATGTTTTCATATCTCATTTCACTCTCCTTTTTGGGTGGGAACTCTGTTTAATTTTAGCCTAACTCGTCAGTCTTTAATACAGTTGAGTCTTGCTGGCATATAGGTACATAGTTTGCGATGGACATACGTGTGTGAATAAGTGGGTCAACTATGCGAAGTTAAGCTATGGTAACTTAATTTTGTTCGTGGTGGACGTTCGGCTTCAATTGTTACTAGGGTTTACGCAAAGAGATTAAACTAAGTAAAAGTAAATATTGTATGGGTCTGGTTAGATCTTAAATCACTGCCTAGGAAAACATCGGACCTACCCAGCAACTTTGCTATGCGTCTCGCAACATGTTCTTCAATGTTTTGCGACGCATTTATGTGTAAGTATATTTAGAAACGAAGCATATTGCTAGACAATACATAACAGTATTGCTTTCTCCTGCTCTGAGGTTGTTGACAACTTGTTCTGCAACATGTTGCTACAATATTCCCAATATATTCGGGTAAGGATTCTACTCTGAACATTTAAGCTACACACGTCTTTTTGTAGATGTAAGAGAAACATAGGTAGGTACATACTTACCCCAAAAACTGACCTATTTTCCTAAAATAATCTATTCTATCCTAAAAAACGTTTTCTTCAGCACTAATTACTTGGGTTTGACAGAGACAAGTGGCGCGAACGTGTCCGAAGTCCGAAGATAGACTGTGAAATGAGACTGACAAAGGTTTTTAACTCGATTTGAATTGATTGGAAATGATCGAAAAATTACAAAAGACGTGGAGCTCAACCTGAGTTATTTTTACATCAGGAACTCTATTGATGTTATGGATGGTACCTGCTCCGCAATTCGTATTTTTTTCGCCATATCATTAGACTGCAGCTTCGACGCCCTGTGCTGTGTAAAAATCCACATAAACGGCCACACATCAAAGTTTTGAAGCTTAGAAAAATTATTTTCAAGGAAAAATAGCATTCAAAAATGTTCACTTGCGGCGAGGAGGAAATTAAAATAAATTTTGAAGCTTTTCAAAGTATTTCCGTACATTCGGAAATTATGTGTCAATTTCATATCCGGATCCCGCGGGATCGGGATCAAAAATAGCCTATGTTACTCAGGGTCTATGTAGCTTTCAAATGGTGAAAGAATTTTTAAAATCGGTACAGTAGTTTTTGAGTTTATTCATTACAAATATACGACACACACACAAATAAAAATCTTTCCTCTTTATAATATTAGTGTAGACAACATATTTCTTCAATACAACATTGAAATAATTTAAGTAAAATGCAAAAAAAAAACAGAAATATATAAAAATAGGGTTTAAAAATAGGTAGCCTACATGTAAACAGAAAAAAAATCATTTTATTGTATATTCAAAAACAGACATCACTCAGTTACAATTCTATTATATGTATAGATTTACTAATTCCTTTTTGATAACGTATCTTGAACATAACTTAAACGTAGAAAAACAAAAATAGAATAACTCACGATGAATCTATTGAATCCATAAATATAGAGGGGAACACATTATAGTGCCCGATATCCCTACATCCTAGGATTTTGGCAGGCCGCCATCAATTCAGGGTCAACCGAGAGCTAGGCTGAGCCTAACTTACGATCTGTGTTACGTAGGCAATAGGCTTAAATGGGCTACGTTAATCTGAAGTATTTGAATATTAAAACTATAGTATTTTGGTGCTTATGGGGGTAATACGATTTTTGGAAGACATGACGTAAATCGGTGTTGTCGTTGATGTTATCAAAGTTTTCTGCAAATAGGTGCCAAATTGTTTAACTTTAGGAAGTGTCTTTACCTACATAGGTAGGTTGGCCACAATGGTGTATATCAACCAAAAGAGTTTTAAATTGGTATTTCTAGATATTTAGAGCTCTATCAAGAACACTTATTACTTATTGGAATTTCAATATTATTTTTTAAGAGGACAGTCTCCATTCTCTTTCTCCATACAAACGCAGTCGACGTTTTCCTCCCTGGATAAAGATATTAGAGCAAATATGTTTATGCCATTAAACCTATATCTGTCATGACTATGCATCAACTTTTTGATTTTTTTCATTTTCTAATTAGAATAGAAATAAAAAATAAAAAAAAAAGGAAATATAATAGTCATGACAGATATAGATTTTATGGCATAAACATATTTGCTCTAATGTCATTATCCAGGGAGGAAAACGTCGACTACGTTTGTATGGAGAAAGAGAATGGAGACTGTTTTAACATAAAAAAAACAATGTGAACTATTATAATAATATGTAGGTACTTCAATTCAAGCAGGACCACAAACTTAAACATACTGGAATAAATGACGCAAGTGTATGCACCTTGCTCGTATAACTTAAAATATTGACAGGCTTTGAGTTCGATTGAAGCACCGATCGACGTGCTTAATATAAATAATTGTTTTCGAGCAGTAGAAATACGTACCTATTATGCAGTAGAAATGATGTCACATTAGGCAGCGTAAAGTAAGTACGCTACGTACGCTTCGTTTGCATACATTTTGAGGTGTTTTAACGGCGTCTATGTAGATAACAAAATATATAACGTCTTTGAGTAGGACCATAATGTTCTTACAAAACATTCTACTAACAACAATTTTAAAACACAATGAATATCTACGTTTGTGGCCGACAGTACATTTCTTCATTATTTTACAAACTTACCCTGTATTCCTAAAGGAACATGCAAAATGTTTGTTTTTAAGTGGCGACAACACTTAAGGAAACTTCTTTGTCAGTGTGTAGTAAGTTATTCATCGCTCAAAGATACGACTGAACTTCTCCATGGGGCGACAGTAAAGAATCTTCATTTTGTGACGATGTCATTTTAATTTTTATTAGGCTATTAAAAGTTTCTGCTGCTACGTTATGTCATTAAAGTCACAAGAAAGTTTCCCTTTGGCGATCGCTTATAGAATTAAGTAATTTAAATAATGTAGATCGATTGGTTTGACATCGAAATACCTAGGTAATATAGAATTATTATTATTATGCAGCCTGTGTACACATATCAAACAGATCCCACGGTTTTACCCGCGTAAGTCCCAATCCCGTGGGAATACCGGGATCAAAAGTATTCATGTTACTCCTCGATAATGTAGCTTTCTATTGGTGAAAGATTTTTTGAAATCCGTCCAGTGGTTTCGAAGATTATCACCAATATACATACATACAAACATGTTACCAACATCTTTATAATATTAGTATAGATTAGAAAAATATTAAAAGAAAAATAGATCTTGAAAAATTCACTAGCTGCGATTCTCGATCTCGCGTCTCTAGGTCTCTGGGTTTAAGCCTCGCCGTGAGTGAATTTACAAAGATGTAAAATAAAAATGTTCCAAGTAGTTATGCATAGAGCACTAAATAATCAAATTACAAAATATATTAAAATTTCTTGAGAATATGAGATAATCATGCACCCTACGTCGCAAGCAAGGAGAAGCAAGTTATTTTGAATTTGGATCAAAGGAAGTATGACTATGACTAAACCTCAATTTACCTACTTCGCTCATGAACTAATACGCAATAAGTCTATACATCAATATGCCCATTTCTCGTTAGGTCTAGGCACAACGCGAAATTGACAGACTGCGTTTTAGGTACTTAGAGACTAAACGAGCAGACAACGCGAGGCGTGCGTTGCGAATGGTTCACCTCGCATGCCTCGGGATGTTTGGACGAGTGTGCTCATTCGCGACGCACGCCTCGCGATGTCTGGTTGCGCCTTAATTAAAACAAACGCTATCTTGTATAGCACTATTGGTTTCATGTATTAGATAGTAATCCATTTCTTAGTTACAAAGCTAGTTTCTAAAGTACTAATGCTTAACCACCCATCGGTCTAAGTCGTAACGCCAAGCGGACCCGCCCGTATTCCGATACGTTCACCGGTGCAGCCACTAAGAAAGACCACTTCCTTCTTCTAGATGAGCGTGTTACATCTTAGATCATATCATCACTTAACATCAGATGAGATAGTAGTCAAACGCGTTAAAAGGAATTTAAAGGAAAAGGCAATCGCGATAAATCGGTACTAAAACATCTAGACGTAGGATCTAATAATAAAGGCGTAGATTGGAAATGGCACAACTAAATGGTTTCTCAGCTAGAAAAAGTTTCTGTTTTCTTAGTTTCCTACGTACTTGCCTACCAACTTCTGTTTTGCTTAGCTTTTCGTTTTGTATATTTATAGGTTTAAGTGATATTTAGGTAGATTGCTAAAAACTTGGTGACATTGTTCCCTTACTGGATTTCAACTTAGAAAACGATCTAGATATAGATCTATCTATAAACAGAACGGGCGGGTTTCAAGATTATTCCTCCTCCGTGGTCTCAAGCTTTTTGAAAACACGATAAGTGAAAAAAAAATTATCCTACAAACACAACATTACTTTTCTGCAAAAAAACTTAGAAGGGACGAGACTAAAGGCAGTATAGGGTAAGGAGGTGGCACACAGCGTGTCTGCCCTATTGCCTCGGTGTTTCCCGCACCCCATACTAATAAATAAATAAAGTAGCACGATCACTATCGCTGTTCCATCAGGGTCATGTAGTTTTGCGTATGGTAATGCCCTATAACTAAACCAAATTGCAAAAATTTGAATGGCATTTCTCACTTATCCCCATTCTTATCACACCAAATGTCATTGAGCTCTTTACGTGACACACATCAAGGACCAACACATTTGTGAAGGTAAAGTATAGAAGGAACGTGAATTTTCGCACTTAATATTAAATTCTATATTCTACTATTCCCACGCACACTGACCTACTTGAAATACAATTTAAAATTTTCGTTTATGAGAATACATTAGTAGGTAACTTAGGTAAATGAACTTGCTATACCTTCCCAAATAAGTTCAAAGAAACTTTATTACAAGGGGTAAGTTAGCTACAAAGTGGTGCTTTATAAAACGATGTACTCGTATAACGTTTTACATACAATAGGTGAAGTTTTTATAATGTCATACCTACTT
This sequence comes from Idaea biselata, assembly GCA_958496205.1. Taxonomy (NCBI): domain Eukaryota; kingdom Metazoa; phylum Arthropoda; class Insecta; order Lepidoptera; family Geometridae; genus Idaea; species Idaea biselata. The sequence continues at coordinate 21,759,691 of OY292402.1, forward strand.
CTTCCTTCTGCCTTTATCCCAATTATTTGGGGTCGGCGCAGTAGGTTCGTCTTACGAATATACCACTTGCCGCTTGAATGACACCAACCCTTCTTGGGACCGAAGTTTACCCGCAACAGCGCCACCAAAACTCCAGGTTCGCTTATCTCCCCCCTAGGTCCCTCAGTCGCCTTTAACGTAACCCACGGGAAAAGGTGGGGTATTCCTATTTGCCAGGGCTTCACGGCTATTACAATGTCATACAATTTTTAATTATCTTAAAAAAAGCTATATCAAAATCGCTTCATTAGTTCGTGAGCTACGATGAAACAGACAGACATACACAGCACACACCTCATACTTTTAACACTCGTCTTTTTAATTCGGGGGTTTAAAATTAAAACTTTATCTAATGAACGTTTAACGATTGTTTACTCTTTGAAAATAGGAAAGTCTTGTAATCTTACCCTAGTTTTGCTTTAATTTATGAAGAAAAAAGGAAGAAAATAAAAGGAAAAAGCTCGTAGAATGTTTTCGCCGTCACTCCTAGAATTTCATTGACTAATATTTACGGCCTACGCAACGTTATAAGAATGCGGTGACGACGTTCTTTGTTTCCATACATTTTTATGGATTATCCGTTTTATTTTATTTTTTCCGCGAAAATGAGAAAGCGGTAGTTAAATAATTAATCAGGCATATCTACTGCGGAAATTAGCATTAGTCTTTACACTAAAAGCACAGCTAAAAGCTTAGGTATTACCGATATTAGGAATTTTTTGACAAATTTTCGATTGTGAACATTTGAATTCCAGAAATATGGATGAAAAATAAATTATAATAGGTAGTCGCACTGAATACGTGTAGATTCGAGGAAAGGCTGCATTACGCCCACTCTATGGGAGCTGGAAATAGCGTTCCATATTTATTATTAAAGTTCGTGGACGCTACACGTGTCTGTCTCTTCCTTACTCAAGGTTACTGAATTCAGGTATCTCCTTTTGCGTTATCTAATCATATTTTTCGGGATTCATATTCGTCACATTTAGCCCTATAGCTGTCCCTAAACAGCTATAGAGCTAAGTAAGTAAGTAAGTATAACTCAGCAGGAGTCCCTGGGTTATACTTACTGAAGTTGCAAGGCAAAGGTTGTCTGGAAAAGATCGCTTTAAGCGATAAGGCTGCCCATTGTGTCACCTAAATCTAAATGGTTCATTTAAGAGGAGTATATACGCCAACGAAACAAAACAAAACAATGAAACAATGTCGCCTACAATCTGTACACAAAAAAAAGTTCTACGACATTCCGTCATGAAATAATCAACAATTTTCGATGCGCCCGACATGGATTTTCAGTTTTTCAGAATAGGGCCCTTAAATTGTATTTTATAACACATTTGCTCGTAAAGGGCCTCTTATTTCACCAATTTCAATATCGTAATGTATGTCATTACGTACTTGTGCGTAATCGTAAAGTAAAACGCACGAGTTTCTTTCTAATAAGGTAACACGTACGGTTTATCATGCTCCGTCTAAAACCAACGGTACTTTTTTAAATCTTAAGAAAAAAAAAGCAAAGAAAGCAAATCAAAAAGTTATTATGTCAGAAAAGTGGTCAATATTTTATGAATAAAATTAACTTTGGGAGTCCGAGTTTTATTTATTTCCTCGCAAATGTGTTATAAAACGTCGTATGACATACGTGCGCTTTGATAATTACAGCCTCTGCTTTCTTGTAGCCCTCGCCTACGGCTCGGGCTAGCAATATCGCCTCGGCTGTAATTTTCAACTTACCGCACTTATATCATAATGTACTATTTATATCGGTGTTACAATAAAGAATTAATCTATCTATGTTAATCACTAGGTTGCCTTAGAAGCACCTCGCCTTATCGTATTACTCGTATTATCAATTATCCGTGTTTCGATACAAAGGCCGGTGCAGCCATTCAGGCTTCGGATTCGTGGGTCTGATTCCGTTCCACAGCCATCTTTCTACCTTTAATCTTGCCAATAAGAAGTACCTACTTAACTCTTTTAGTGTTCTGAAGTGAGCGTGCTATTCACTTGTCACTTACTAGGTAAATAGATTTGGTTTAAAAACTTGGTATTTACTAAGTACCACAGCTACTCCGACGCTTATTATATAAGTAATCTGTAACTCGGTTAAGTATATTATTGTGCTTGTATCTGATTGTAGACCAAAACTCATTATGTAAATGGTACATTGAAGCCGACGAGTCTTGTAAAACATAAACCTTACGCACTACGAAGGGTCAAACCGTAGGCCGGTTTGCCGGGTTAATACTTCATATCAACCTCAGTCGCATTCAACCTTTTTATTGGGTTTTTGTTTCCGTAACCGGCAGTATATTTAGCTAGTGAATGGAGTAAGGAAAAGTTTGTGAATGCCAGTTCCGTTATGGGCACATATAGTATACTATGCGTGTATTATCAAGGCAAGTTTTATGGAGCGCAGTTATTTTCTGCCTATTTCACTGAAATGAAACTAGGTATACAAGTACGCTGGAATTGGTATACCATACAAAATTACATTAGATCTTTGTGCCGATTTGATTAGCGCCATGTTGCGCTGTTGTCGCGCGTTTTCTATTGAAAATGATGGTGGCTGTCCGTGGAACTAATAGTTCCGGAGACGGTCACCATCACTTTCAATAGAAAATGCGCGACAACAGCGCAACATGGCGTAAATCAAATAGGCACAAAATTAAGTGCGCTATGACCTGGCCAGCGACTTGTACCATGGAGGTCAGTGGCCTATTTTGAATGATATTTATAGCAACGCCCCCAATGTTTTAGGAATAAACGGACTCGTATATCCTTGTGCTGTGAGATATAGATTAACCTACATAAGTTTCCTGGGGCCTTGGCATTGTGATATTGCTTCAATATAACGCTAAATTCTCCGAGGAATTTAAATTAAACTTATTTGTTTGACAATATTAATTTCTACTATCTGAATTAAGTCGTGAACGTCCACCAACAATTTCATTTTAACGGTATGTCTCTTCCTCGAATTCCTGAAATTTGCATCTTGATGTTTTCAATGTCGAATTCCCTGACGTTGTGATTTGGATTTTCACTTAAAGGTAAACACCAAGGGATTTAAGATATAGGTACATTTAATGTATATACAGTTACTAGCTGCGCCTTGCGGTTTCACCCGCGTAAGTCTCGCGATAGGGATTAAAAAGTAGCCTATTTGTTATTCTAGGTCTCCAGCTATGTGTATTCCAAGTTTCGTCGCAATCGGTTTAATGGTTTTTGCGTGAAAGAGTAACAAAGTCAAATACATACAAACAAACTTTCGCGTTTATAATAGTAGTAGGATTCCTCAATATCTCCGGTTTATTTTTTTGTGAAAATTCGATTTCACGGCAACAGATACGGCAGTGATAACAGTCTTCCTTATCCATGTATTTTTGTTCGAAGTAGGTTCATCCGTTCTTTATAGAATGCAAAAGTGCACAGATCATTACCTACTGTTACTCTAATGGGGCCTGCCTCGACTTCGTTTGCAGTCCCGGTACATATATTGTTAGCGATCTTTGATATCTTTGATCATAGACGGAATGCATCCGAATCGAGACTCACACAGTATTGTTTCAGGTAATGTCTGAAATAATATCAGTAGGTGTGAAATTAAGTAGTGCATATTGTATTTTAAAACAAGGGGTGACACCGCTGTCACCTATTTTGGGAGATATTTGAGTCATACGGTCTTCCCCCGTATCCGATCTTACCTGACTATACTCTATAACAGGGGTTCCCAAAGTGTGCGATAAGGCCCCCTCGTGGGTGCTGCAGGCCTAAAGGGGGGCGGAAAGAAACCCATAAAAAAGGGGGGTGTTGTGTAATTTTATCTAGGAGGCCTCTGACATCGACTTTTAGACACCGACTATTCCTAGATAGGTCATTTTCGTAGGTAGGTAATAGACCGCGGGCAATCATGCCCGCGGTCTATTACCTACCTACGAAAGTATTTTAAAAAGTATTTGTTAAATAACCCGATTTGTACATTCCTGTATCAAACGGTAGGGTTTTTAAGTAGGTGAAAAATTGGGAGCGCTAAAAATAATTTATTCTCAAAGTGGGCAGTAGACAAAATAAGTTTGGGAACCCTGTTCTATAAGATTGGGCGCAGCTAGTTTCAAATAAGTTTAATCCGTATATGCGTTTCGCTACATGATTTATACCATTTATCTCTCCCTAAATTAATCCAGTGTTTAACCCTAAAGCTCGCACAACAATTAATGGTCTGTGGTCAAAGTCCTCCGACCCAGTTAGTTGTAACCCTAATATTGTGGTTTGTCAAGCGAATAAGTTTACAATATCCTGCGCTAAATACTGAACTGGGATGGTAGGTAGTTAATTAGCGAAATTTTAATAACTGCCAGGTTGGCAGTTAATTCTACTCGTGTTTGATATAAAACACATCTGTTTGTATCTATACCCTATTTTAGAAATTTAGATCAAAAATGTAAACAAAAATTCCATACATTTATTTGATAGTGACAGCACTTTACTTTTGTTTACTTTTTCCTTTAAAATTGTCAGTTCTTTGTTTACATTTTTGATCTAAGTTTCTGAAATAGTAGGTGTAACTAAGACGACTGAACGGTTAAATGAAATTAAGTTGGTTCCCGATATAGATTTGTTTGTATAAACGAGTATGTGCGTGTTTTAAATCATTTAAACTAATTTGGAATACAATTAATATGGCGTAAGTTTAAAAAGCTTAATGAATTATGTTATAGAGCATTTTTCTCTCGTTGCGCACCAGTCATAAATCATAGTAAGGTTAGAGCGGTGAGCAATATCGATACCATTTATCGATAGCAACTGCAACGCTACCACGTTTTACGAGCCGGTGTGTGCAACGAGTGAAAACTATAGTAGACAAATTATTCAAATGTATATATTATATACCTAGTATTTTATCGGTTCTTCATTTTTAATTCAACATACACTAAATGAAGATAAAGAGAGGTCGTTAAAACTTTCCGAATGAACTACAACAAAAAATACCGCTTTTAAAGAAAATTTAATGACAAAAGTTGTGGCTAGTACAGTTTTATTCACTTTGTTAATTGAGTTAAACGTTTTATTGTCACCAAAGGTTCTTGGTGTAAGACTTCGGCCACGGTTTCTCACCTCGAACCACGGCGAGGGGACCATTTGTTTTTTGTTCAATAAACCTGCAGTAAATAGCTAACAACTTCGAAATGTGAATTTCGTTTTGATCTACGTTTAGATTTAAATTCATTTTCCGATATGTAGGACAATGCAGCCACTGAATAAGACTCGTTACACTATTGTCTGACAGTAGGTACAGTGATCTTTAAGATATGCGTGCTACATCTTAGGAGAGAATGACTTTTTCCATTTTTATTATAAAAAAAACTACGAATTTTCACAATGAAGCCTCATTAGACTCTATTACAGTAATCTTCCATATATGCATCTTAGAAGGTCAAACATACATCTTCCAATTTCAGTAGCAAAAAATATTGTTATATATTTTCTCGATAATGTAGGTTTACCTATGGCAAAAAACTCCAGCGTAGCTACAGGAGAATTTACCGTTTTTGATTTTCGACCAGCAAAAGTTGCATGCTGAAGTTCCATCTCAGCTCAACTAGGGGATTTGCGCTCTACAAACACTGGAATCCACATGAGTACCCAGCTACCCTCGCTACGCTACACTTCAACCAGCAACGAAGATTTGAGTGCTCCTCAAAGATTTATCTACGACATCGAAATATCTTAGCAACCATTACTTGATACGCTAATTTGCACTTTGGACTTACAGGATTGAGTGCATAATTGTAATACACTGGCGTAATGCATATTAACATACGACGCAGAAGCTTAGGAAGTAAATAATTAAGTTTATCCGTGTTCATTTTCTTCCTAATAATAACATTCTGTAGTCTAATAACGACTCATTTTATCATGGATAGAGTTTTCTGATCTTTTTTACATATCAAAGGTGAGTGTTTGACCATTATCTTACTAGATGGTAAGTTATCTTAGTTCTAGGATAAAATAAAATCAAAGTGAAAGAATTGCTGGTTTCAAGACAAAAACTTCTTATTGTTTCAAAGCTTATCCACATTTTGACAAAAATGACTGTTTTAAATAAAGTGTGGATAGGCTTTAATTAAATTCCCTTCAACATATTTCTTCAAGTTATACCCAACAACTGAAAACTGCATTAAAATGTAGGAAACAATGTCACAACCCATACATTAAAAACGGAATGTTTATGATTTAAACATTCCGTCATAAAATAATCAACAATATTCGATGGATACGACATGGATTTTGAGTTAAGCTTATGCATGGTTATTGATCTATTGACAAAAAATGGGAGTAAGACTTTTTCTTAGACCTTAAAAAATCCCTTTGCACTCCAACAGAAAAACTCACTTCATTCAAATTTTTCACTTGCTTAATGGAGAATGAAAACTGGGTTTTCGCGGACCCAAACATTCGTAATTGACATCCTACCGCAGGCCCATGATAAATTACCCTTTACCCAAGCCGGTAATACAAGATAAGGGTATAATACACCCGCTTGCAATCAATCTGAGTCAAAGAAAACTCACCTTGGCCCTAGTAGTCGTATACTTCGACTTTAGGGTTTTTTATTGAAACTTATGAATAGGTCGTGCTATTTCAGTAAAGTTTTTTTTGGGTTTTTAATATTTCATGTTCAACTTATTCCGAACTTTCGTATCAAATCAATATAAATAGATTGTTGGGGTAATATTTTTAGGCCCCATAATGTAATGTAGATACTAACTTGTAATTCTGCGATTATAATTCGGGATAAAAAGTAGCCTATGTGTGGATTCAGGCCTCCATTTATTTGCATAACTAATTTCATTGCAATCGGCTTAGAAGTTTTTGCAGATAATATAATAAGTATAACAAGAAATAGAATACTTTGTATTAGGTAGGTATTACGTTAAAACGACAAAAATTGTTATGCAAATAAACATAATAAAATGAACTGATTGTACTGTATGGCAATGGTTAGCCTTATATTTTTACGTCATCACATTTTCCCTTTCTTTATCTATATTTGAAGTTTTTCCTATAATTTTGCACGTGACTGTATTAGTTACCTAAAAGCCATTCATTGGTAACGCGATCTATTCAGTCTCGTCGAGAGACTAATGATCAGAAAGACGACAATTCCCTTGGATTCATTCAACGACAATTTATATTTCCTTATAAAAGAAACGATTTCTACGTGGGATTTCAATGCGAAAAGACGTAATAAAATACCCGTTAAAAATAAGTGCTTACTAGTAAGTAAGGGTTCTATAAGTAGAGACGTGTTGGTCTAGTGCTAGACAACTCGACTTGCATTTCGAAGGTTCGAATCTTGGCCCATGATCTTGGTCATGTCTTTTTTACGAATATTAACATCGCTCCTAAGGAAAACATCGTGATACTCTGCTTTTTTAAATATTGCTAAAAATCCATCTACGTAACCGTGGTTTCGTAAAAGAAGAATAATTAATCCATCGAAACTAGTTACGTATAAAGAATAATATTTCTTTTATCGATACCAGTTACGAAACTACGGTTTCGTAGACGGCTGAAGGGGTGAGGAAACCCACGCACTATGGAATTCCGTAGAACAACGCCTGATCGAAAATACTCTTTGAAGTTGTTGCAAAATTCAATTGGTTTTTTGTTTATTTTAACATCAAAACCTTCTACTTTAATATGACATACTATTTATATGTAATTATTCCATTCATCAATTACAACTTACGGTAGATTCGAGCAACACCGAAGTTCTACCAATGATGACTCCTAAAAAGTATAATTTTCAGAGCAGGATTTGAAGCTTTAGTTACAAGAATAGCTATTTTATGTTACATATATTTAGAAAAGTAATTTTATATTGATTAATATAAACACCAATAATTTTATATTTTACGAAATTTTTTGACAGTTTCACGTACTTTTCAAAAACACACCGAGAAATGCGTGTTTCGCTACTTCATCGAAACTTTTAACAGTTACCGCCGTTTACCGCTCTTTTAAATTTTGTTTTATTATGTGCATACGACATTAAACTATATCATATATTAATATCAGCTGCGGATATTTGCGGTTCTGGAAGTTATGAAGCATTTAGTGCTAAGGCATCCTTGAATGCGTTTTCGACGGAACTTAATTGATAGTTCTATAACTAGGTTTGTGGTTCCTATTTATCAATTTTCCGCTCTTCTATTGTGTTAATAACATTATGTTAATAATTTCAAAGATAAGGGTTGCATACCACCCGTAATAAATATTCCATGTATAAAGCAATGTTACAAAAACTTTACATTTATAACACTCGTACTTAATTTGAAATTCAGTTCTTTTTTAATTTAACAATGACTACTTTCAAGTGTTCATGACGCAAATTAATAATGTTTTATATCGAAAACATAAAAAATATCGTATTCCGGAAGAGAGCATTGATTTCATAATAAGTGATATTCAAAGGAATTTAATTACAAAATTCAATGTACGATGGGCTCATGCATCACGCAAGAAGGATGTGTTTCTAAGAAATAATAGTGATTGGCTTGATAAAGAATATTCAGTGTTCCTGCTTGTTCCAATGACAGAGGATGAATCAACACCGTGTACGCCTTTAACTTCTTCTGATAAGTGAGGGAAGACCATATGTTTCTTATTAAGACTCTTTTGAATCGACTAAAATGCGTAAAAGTACTGTATTACTTAAAGAATACGGATTTCAGCAGATCTATGAGACATATTTGAGTGAACTTATAGAATCAAATATTGTGGAATTAATGAGGTCTGCAGACATAAAAAAGAAGAAGGGTTTTCTTGAAATAATAAGATCCGATCAAGGTAAATTATTAAATATTTTTTTATTATTTACTCATATAAATGCTTGAGTTCCCTATGAATATTATTATTAATCATTACTATTATACAGGTAAATTGACGTCTAACGATGAAGCATTGAGTTTTTTTATCGACTTGGATCTTACGAAAGCACAGTTTATGTATCTAACAAGTATTCGTAAACCATATGTCAAAAACTTCATGGAACTAGAAGAAGAAACTCTACAGCTTTTGAAGCTGAATCAACTCGTTTCGTATCCAATAGTGTGTGATAGTGGTACACTATCTAAGTTTTTAACATATTATTATGGTTTATATCGTTATTTTTATTTGTTTTTTTTTTAAGATAGTACCTAGGTAAAATGTTTATGTTTGGTTATTTAGTTAATAAAATTGAACTGTACGAGTTGTTTTTATTTATTCTACTAATCCTTAGGAAATAAATACGACTTACTAGTGTATAAATGAGCGTAACTTAGTCATATTTAAAGTTTCATAACAAAATTTTGAATTAGAATGCAAGTAAAGTCACGAGAAAACGCTTGTATGTTTTGAATTGCATATAGATATAAAGTTATTTTTATGTACTACATATAAAACCTTCAAGTCTCTAACTCTAAAAACAACAGAGTTACAGATTTTTATCAGCAAACGGCCGAAAAAATCCATAGTGCCACGGCTTAGTAAGCTCCAGATGTATAGACCCGTTCATTCCTCTGGAGATAGCTGACTAGACTGGACGGTAATATAGGTGCTGGGCAAGCCTACACCTAATATTGTCCCGGGCACTAAAGCGCCATTAAAAGATTAAAAGTTGCTTGCGCAGTTTAAATTAATTTTAAAATTAGATGAAAGGGCTAATAATATTTAAGAAAAGCGAACAAAGTTAGTCAACTGTTTTGTTATTATTTTCATTTATAAGATCCCATTTCATAATGTTTTTTTTTGGGCCAAATGTTTATTATTTATACTTTTGTAATTAGGTGGGTTTTCTACTGAACAAGATAGATACGGACGGTTATGTAAATAACAAAAGAAAAACAATTTCTTATATTGATAACATCGTAGAATAAAGAGGAATCTGTAAGCATGAATCTTAAACACTTCCATTCAACTGTAAAAGTTTCCTTCGCTCGGAAGTTCTTCCGTAACGTACCAACCGGTTGAAACAGAACCCACTTCATTATAAAGAATTAAAAAAGTTCTTAGATTGTATACTGCCTTATTTTTACAGAACGAAGTGCAAGAATCAAGTTTCTTGCAAGAGTTTAGTATCCCTCTCTTTCTTTCTTTCTCTCTCTCTCTGATGAGAGTGAAAGGCCGGAAGCCCAGGGTCCGCTAAACCCCCAAATTATTTGCGGTCAGCACAGTCGGCACAATTTAGAGCAGAACTTTAAAACTCAATTAGCCTTATTAATAAAAGTGGAATAACGTTGGAGGAGGTTTACTACGTTTTGTCTCTGTCTGTCATCTTTGAAAGCTCTTGTCACGGAAAAAGACAAAGCATGTTATTCCTTCTCCGACCCTACTCCACGTTTATTAATAAGGCTAAATAAGTTTAAGTTTTATAAAAATGCTGCTACTATCAACTATGGAAGACATTAATTCCATTCTCCGTCAAAAAACATTTTGTTTATAACCAATTTTAGGATTCTACGGTGGAGAACCACTTTTGAACCCTACTGTACCTACTACAAGTAAACTATAATCATTATCATAAAAGCTTATCTTACTCATAATGCAGCTTTTCCTTAGGACCTTTGTTGCTTTTTTAATTATTTATACAAAACTAGTAGAGACCGCGACTTCGTCCGCCTATTTAAAAAAAAAAAATTTCATTGTTCAAATCGGACCAGAGCGGTTTCTGAGATTAGCACGTTTAAACAGACAAACAAACTCTTCAGATTTATAATATTAGTATAGATAAACAAATTTCAGGACTCTTCGGTGGGCGACCACTTGTGAACCCTGCTGTACGTACTACAACTACAGAAGGTACTGTGTAATCACAATATTAAAGAAGCTTATCCTACTCACAGTGCAGTTTACTTTGTTTTTTTTTTTTACCAATTTCAGGACTCTACGGTGGGCGACTAATTCTAAACCCTACTGTACAACTAAATTTAAAAAGGTACTGTGTAATCACAATATCATAGAAGCTTATCTTACTCATAGTGCAGTTTTTCCTTAGCACTTTTGTTAAAAGGTTGATTCTCTAAACTTATCTTGTTTATTTTTTGTTACTCATTGCAGTCTACGATCGAGAGGGGCCGTAAACTGTGCGCTTTAAATTTACACTGCAGCTAACTTATAAACGGAGACGGTTTTTTTTAAAACTAACATCATTACAAGCAATTTCTTAGACACTAGCGCCATCAAAGAGTCTAAGAATAACTTGGTTTCAATTCACTTGAATCTTCCTTTCTTTCAGTTTCACTTTAATGACTTTCGCCTCCTAATTTAATTTTCTTGATTACTTTCTCATTTTTCCATTTTCATTTTTTAATTCCCTTTTATGTAGGTACCAAGCTGCGGTTTTATAGTGTTGTAAAATATAATTCGTTTTTGTTATAATATCTTTTATTTTCCGCATCTTGGAAATGCAATTGTAAGTAGGTAATTTGTGAAATGAATTCATTTTGATAATAGTCACTTTTCTGATGAAAACGTTTCTTGTAGCAAATGTGAAGGATAAGGAAAAATGCTCCCTCAATTAGTACCTACCCTAAATAACTAATATTTGTAAATAGTGAAAATAAGTACCTAGGTATATTAGATTTGTCTTCTGTTTTCGCGATGATTTTTCGGTTTTAATCGCGTAGTGTTTATTACTTTTAGCATTGTTCAATTTTCAACGTTTCGAGACCTTTACAGGTCTCTTCTTCAGGATTGACACAATGCTAAAAGTAATACACACCACGCGATTAAAACCGAAAATTCATCGCAAAAACAGAAGAAACATCGAAAAATGTGTTTCATTTCACAACTATGTTAATTTATAATCGTATTTTTTTCTCATATCGTATGTTTATTTAATACACCAACATTTTTTTTTTCATCAGTTTTAAATTGAAATACGAAGAAACTAGGTCAGGTTTGGAGGTTTTCAGAATATGATTTCGCAAGGGTTAAGCATACACTAAGTATGAAATGACTATTAAAGTGTCAGATAAATCAAGACACTTATGTAGCTCTACTTTTTTATTGTCTCGCAGTAGATATGTAATCTATTCATTCACGTTTGTAATAAAGCCTATCTTGGTCTTGGGCGACTTGAATCCCGCACTTCACTCAGGACTCTAGATAACTCCCTCGCTTCGTTCATAAGTTAAGCTTTAACTCCCTGCCTAAGAGGATTCAATAGAACGTCCGTGCCAAAAGACAGGGCTTTAGTACCTCGGCGCATAAACTACTATAAACTTAAACTCGTCATCGTAAAACTGTTTTCAAGATTTAGAACGGTTAACTGGACAGCGCTATCAAGTTATTACACTTCTAATCTGGTTTTATTTCAAAATTGTGATCATTTTTGTTAAGTGCAGTTATTCGGGTTGACGACTGTTGCTACTGTTATCTAGCCCGTGGAATAAATACGATAAATTAAAGTTTCGGGATTAGGATTTATGTAGAAATATTTTAAAGGAACAATACTTCTGCAAAAACACAACGCATGATCGACGGAGAGAGGGATTCGAACCAACAACGAACAAGCCACTATGTCGGACACCCATTTTGTAATATACTGTATACAAACGGTAGACCTTTCGTCACTTTCAGTCAGTCATACTCATACATAATAATAGATCTAGGTGATACGATGCGGACGTAAAAATTGTATTGAAAGTACAAAAAATAGAAAAAATATTCTAATCCTTTACAAAATACAGTATAAAATATTGCTGTATTCCAGTCCCCATCAAGCGATAGACAGGATTCATACTTTGTTTGTTCGATCGCATGCGATTACATCGCAACTCCATTATGGTATACACAAAGCTAATGGCTGAAAAACGAAATACAAAAGGTAGGTTTTATTTGACGGAAGTGTTTCGATTCAATTTGAAACATATTGTTTTTTACTGGTAATACCTATACCTATGTTATAAATAGGTTCTTTACTTAGTACAGCGAGCGCTGAAAACATTGTGGTTGACTTGCTTCAAAATTTTCTTTGCTCTGTCTGTAGCCTCCCTTTTACAAATTGGTTTGTTGCCGAGTCTCTTTCAATCTACTTCAACGCAATCTATATATCTAGCGGTTTCTGGGTCTTCCTCGGAATCATTTTTAACCGCCGCCCGATGGAAAAAGACGTAGCATGTGTATAGCTGGCATGTAGCTCACGAACGGATGAAGCGATTTTGATATATGTATTTTTGGGTTGATAGATGTTGCGTGGTTCAATTAGAAATTGTTTTATTTTTCTAGTAGTTAGGTAGGTACTTATATTCTAGACTCTACGGTGAAGGAAAAACATCGTAAGGAAACCAACATGTCCTAGGACTCACCACGGTCCGAAGACATGGGATAATCAGTGTTTTCTATGTATCATATGTATGTATTTATAAAACAAACTATAATATGTAGTATATCCGTTGTCTAGTACCCATAGTACCAGCCTAGTGCTTAGTTTGGGGCTAGATTGCGCTGTGTGTAACGTCGTGCAATATTTATTTATTATTAATTACTCTTTGCTGAGAGGAGACAGAGGAGCTCATTGGCCTAGCTGTACTTGCAGATCATGAACGGTCGTGGGTGACTGATAATTTGTGTGTCAAAAATTCATTTTCACTTGGACCGGTCTGTCTTCTTGTAAAAAGTTTTAAAATAGTTGTCAGGTGGACATATGTATATAAAAATGGAGCATCAGAATTTACGTAAAGTCGAGAAATTATTTTGGGAGCTTTAAAGCGACTGCAAAGCAATACGGCCGACGGAAAGTGTATGGGAGTATTGGCGACTTATTTTTAAGTACATTACCTAAAATATACGTGAAAATCAGCTCGGAGAATTAACGTGAGGTAAGTAATTTTTATATGTATCTTGATGACCTGATATCTCAGAATTGGCCGTCGCAGCAGGCTAGCAAGTAAGGATGCGTTCTTAGTACATACTGATGACCTGATATCTCAGAATTGGCCGTCGCAGCAGGCTAGCAAGTAAGGATGCGTTCTTAGTACATACTAACACTACTTAATCGACCACATTTCGTTCGTCAGAAAATACGTGATGTCTGCCACTTCTGGGATCTCACTCTACTCTCGTCAATTCGTCGTTACGTTTCATATAGATATTAAAAGTTTACCTAACGCTAATTGAAAGGTTTACAAATACCTACTTAATTTCAAATATGTTAAAAGTTTTCAAGCAACTTATACAAGTTATTCACATAAAAATGTCGAGTGCATTGCAGACGGGGTCAGCTGCATCACAATCTAATTAGGTAGAACATTCGAGTGTCCGCAGCACGAATGTTTGCATAAAATATTACTTCCGAATGTTGTAATACGTTTAAAACGGGCGGGACAGGTCACGTTGCAATATGGTAATGTCTAGATTCAGATTTGATTTATTTGTATTAAATATGGTAAGTATCAAACCATACATCATAGGGAGTCTCTTATGTTTTATTTTATCGTATTTCCCATGATCACAGACTGTAGTCTAATTGTGATAATGAGACAATAATGCGACTTATGGCGAAGACTTTTGCAATAATATTTTTGTAGGATACCTAACTAGGTATACTAAAAAAATATCCAGCTTTCTTACGGGATTGCGAATCTTACGCAGATGCAACGACGACGGCGTTATATCTAATAAACTTTTTAAAATAACATTGGAACTCATAATTTTATATATCCCCGGGTCTTAATCGCGTCAGTCAGTCCCCTTGCAACCAAGACCATTGTAACATGGAAACGTCCAGGAGGGTTACTTCGGTTCGTTTCGATACGACAACGATACGATAATACGATGGTTCTACTGTCACCCTACTATCAGACTGTGACAGTAGAATTATCGTATTATCGTATCGATGTCGTATCGAAACGAACCGCAGTAACCCTCCAGGAAAGAAAAAAAAAGTTTAAAATCACGCGAATGTGACCCGGGAAAATGTGAAATTAAGCGTACTTATATCTTGTAGCTTATTATTATACTTCGGTGTTATTATTTCCAAACTGAAAAAGTCAATTACTCACATTTGAATTAAACAAAACTATTGAGTATGAGAAGCTTTATACCGCATGTTTCCATTAGAGAGATGACTTCAATTTATTAACTTTTTATTTAAGTTTCTTTTATACATATATTTGTTCCTGTTCATAAAGTTGTAGTTATACTCGAAGTTATAAACGAAGTCCAAGTGAAGAAACTCGATCAATATCTTAAGAGGTCTGATCGGGTGTCAGATACAGGTGTACTCTACTCAGGTCTTGCATTGTCGAATGATTTTCCGCTCTGCAGCCGTATTTTTATCAAGTTGTCTTGAAAAATACGAAAAAGTTTAATTGGTGTTTTACTGTAGTTACTAAGTAGGTAATTAACTAAATAGTTAAAGTAAAAAAAAAATGTTTTCCAAATCGGTCCAGGCATCTTCGAGTAATCGGGGAACATACATAAAAAAAAATATCCCGACGAATTGAGAACCTCCTCCTTTTTTTGGAAGTCGGTTAATAAGTAGAAATAGGTTTTGATCTTAATCGGCTATATCACGGAAATGACTAATAAATATTTACCCATTGCTAAACATAAAAATTATATACTATGTCTCATCTGGTATTTAAGAGGATAGTCTCCATTCTCTTTCTCCATACAAACGTAGTTTAAATTTTCCTCCCTGGATAAAGACATTAGAGCAAATATGTTTATGCCATAAAACTTATATCTGTCATGACTATGCATCTACCTTTTTATTTTTTTCATTTTATTATTATTTTAATTAGAAAATAAAAAAAAATAAAAGGTAGATGTTAGTTAAGTTAAGCATATGTTTAGGAATAATTTCTGACTTTTCACGTAGACACGGATTGTGTTGGGCATTGCTTGTCATTCAGAACCATAGCATTGCAGAAAGTAACTCTCCTCATTAATGAAAATAATGTACCTGAAACATCGTTGACTCGATCTAAAACACAAGTAGGTAAATGCCGTAACAGCTTCCGTTTCCCAAATTCCCAGTCTCACAGATTACCAATAGATTTTTGTTTTTATAGGTAGGTATACCGATTTTCAAGACAAAACTCGAATTGGTTACTTGGTTACCTATTAATTTCATAATAAAATTTGCCTGACTTTACATATTTGGGGTCTGACCAGTCTGAGCTACTTGTCTCATTCGAAACTCATTCTATTCTTATTTAGAGCCAACGGGGCTAGTCGCGAATGTAAGTAATGAATATTGACGTAGTCAACAGCTTGCATTCATATGCAAATTAGCTCACACGATCAATAATTACGAGCACGTGTCAATACACGGTATTGTGTGTTAACCAGTTTAATATTACGCCATTCTGCTGTTGTTTGTACGGTAAATAATCACATGAAACGCACCGATCGGATTATTGAAGTGACTGTGTCGAATGCCTAATGGATAGGGTGGAAATTAACGGCTGCAAACGTTTAGGCTGTAGCCAAACTGGTGAATAGCTGAATAGTGCATACCCAAGCAAGAGCATTGTAATGCTAATGTTTTGTTGGCTTATCTACCTCCGTTTATCTATCTATATCTATACTAACATTATGAAGAGGAAAGATTTGTATTTGGGTGTGTGTGTGTGTGTGCGTCTTTATGTTTGTTATGAATAAACTCAAAAACTACTGGACCGATATCAAATATTCTTTCACCATTAGAACTACTGCTATAGCTGCTTCCCGCGGTTTCACCCGTATAAGTCTCGATCCCGTGGGAATATCTGGATCAAAAGTAGCTTATGTTACTCCTCGATAATGTAGTTTTTTACTGGTGAAAGATTTTTTGAAATCAGTTCAGTGGTTCACCCCCAATATACATACATACATACACGTTACCAACGTTACCTCTTTATAATCTTAGTATGGATTAATCGTTATTTTGTATTGTCGTTTGCTATTCCGTTTTAGCTAATCCGGATTAGTTAGTTCGATGTGGCTGTGCAATCCAGCCTAACAGAAGTAACACGACTGTCGACTGGATCCTTTCTACATAGCTTCAAGCCTGAGTTTCAAGCTCACATAAAGTTAATTTCAGTGTTGATTTCCACAATCACATAGGTACCTATTATGATTTTAATATTTACAAATCCCTACTTATTATTTTATTTTATGTTTTTGTCATTTCGTAGACCGGCCTTTAGAGATAGCGAAAAATGCTAAAAGAAGCTGCGGCCAATTTAAGCTTTTTTGAAAAAAATATATTATCCTAGGCAGGAATTGAACCTTGTCATCTCACCCTGTATAAGAGTACAACTATACTATACCTTATACCATGTTTCCATTCACTGTATCTTATACGGCTTAGCACAAAAGCTGTTAACTGTTTACTCTCAATACATTTATGAAAATCTGCTATACGTACATAAGAATAAATCAAGTAAATTTCACAAATACAGTGATGTCCGTCAGGTTAATTTGAGACACAAGGATGATCTGACTGTGCCCTATAGTAGGCTCCAGAAAATAAGTAAGTCGTTCTGTAGCACTAGTGTACTTTATTATAATAAACTACCTGAAGACGTATTTGACATGTCCATTACAAGATTCAAAAAATATATTAAACTTAAATTGTGTAATAAGGCGTACTATAGCACGTCAAAATATTTTGATGAGAAGAATCCATGGACGTGATTGTTAACTGCTCCTGTTCAGATTAAGATCTGTATTATGACGATTGTAATATAAAACATGATAAAAAAAATAATTGGAAAAAAAACCCCATGAGTTTCTTGTGGTTTCTTCTCATCGGAGGGCGCGTTCCGAAACCTCGGTAAATTAAAATCTCGACGTTTCAAAACGTACGTATGTGTGTATAATATACGTTCTAAATGAATAAAAAAATTTGAGTTTTGAGTTTTGTTCCATAAAATGCTTACCTACTTACCAAGATCCGACAAATTGACGATTCTTATCACCACAATAGAAATAGTTGTGAATGTAATGGCAATTCTGTTCGATAATCCTCTTCGTTGTCATAGAGAGTGGATGTTTTGTCATTCCGTTTCAAATAAGTACCTATCGTGAATAATTCAAGGGCTGATTTACTTATATCCTGCTGTACAATCAGTGGGAAAAATGTTAGAACAACAACAACTTCTGTAAGGTATTATTAAGTTAAAGAATACGAATTGTAGATTGAAGCTAGGTAGACCACCAGCCCGATGGTCAGACGATAGTGTGGCTGAAACTGGCACGATATCGTCTTGTAGTGGCGCAGTAGAGAGGCGGCATATGCCCAACAGTGGATGTACGAAGGACTACCATTAGAATGATATGATGAATATTATTTAAGGTATTAGACAATGTATACCTATCAGACAAAAAATATTGCAACAAACTGGCTAAAATGGGCTTTTTCATCTGAACTATGATGATAATTTACATAGCTACACCACAACGTAAGCAACTTTTTAATTCATGCTTATGGTGCTGTATAGTGTCTAGGACCGTGGTCGTCAAACTGCGGCCCGCGGGCCGCATGGGGCCCGCGGCCGGTTTTTGTGCGGCCCGCTACAAAACAAATTATATTAATAGTCAACTAAGTGAAGTTTTAGGATTTTGACGCGAATTTGTATGTGTATGCTGAAGGCACGCGAGCTCGCAGTGACAACAGACTTGATACTAGCACAATAAAGCTACCTACATAATTAAGCTAAAAGGACTGTAGTTACGCTACATAAAAAATATCAAAACAGATTTGATTTTGGAAAAAGTACCTACCTAGCAAGCAATTTACCTACAAGACTGCGCACAATTTGTTTTTTTATTTTTTTTATTTGCAATTATTTTATTATGAAACCAAACACCTATACAACATAATTAAAATTAAAAACTAAATTAAAACTAAAACTGATTAAAATAAAACTAACTAAAAACTAAAATAAATCTAAATCAGCTAAACTTTTGGTGGAGGGAAAAGTGCCCAGAATACTGGCTGCATTGCCCCGTTGTATACAAATACTTATTTTGTGGGCAAAATACAAGCCAGCATTCCGGTCACCCGAAGCCTCCACCAAACGTTTAGCTAGCTCTCTGTACAGCTCCAGAGCGGCCGGCCCCCACGGACCTAAAGTCTCCACCCCAAACGGCACAAACATGTAACCCCTATCTAGATGACTATATTTGTGCCGTTTAAGGTTTTCCGCTTTATCAGCGGCAGCTCCTGCCCGCACCGTGGTTACTGGAAGATGGGAAGGAGCCAACGTGTCCACACAAGTCGCATCCCAAACTAGGGGCCTACCCATCTTCCAAGGAACGAGAGTCATTCCATCGGGTCTCTTGCCGTCGTCCCGTAAAAGTCCGTTAGGTTCTAAAGTTGACGGGACGCCGGCACTGCCGAAGGCCCGACGGATGACATCGTTCAGGCTGGAGTGCCGTGGTATCCTGCCCGCACTCTTTGGGCAGGATAATCCGTGGTGACCGAGCCGGTCTACAGGCTCTCCACAATCACACCGGTGAGGAGCTGTACAGAAAGCACCTACACGAAGAGATGCGGCCAACCGAAATGTGTTATTGTCTAATAGATTACCAATAATATTACGGGATGGTAGCGCCTGTAACCAAAGACCCGATTCCCATCGAGTAACGGCATGTAAACGAGCACGCTCTGCAGAAGAACTTGAAGTATATATCATGTCATTGAATTCTAACGTGCAGAGCGGCTCGTCCCATTGCCTCTGAGAAGAGGGGGCTTTTGGTAACGACTCCGTTGGACAGGCTCTTTTCCAGCTTTCTGTGGCTTCATTTAAGTAGTTTAACTGGCAATTTGGACTTATAGGTTCTAAAATTGCGTGTACTAAGCTCGAAGTACTGTATATGGAAGACAAGAAAGCTGGCATAGATACACTAGAAATTTTGCGAATACCGAGACCTCCAAACCTTATTGGCAGAGAGGCTTGCCGCCATGCGCGATCGTCTAAAGAAGTGTTTAAAATGGTGGTGAGTGTATCTCTTATGATGTTGTCAAGCTGTTGTGTAAGCAAGGGATGTTTCCAAAGCTGACAA
The DNA here is from genome assembly GCA_958496205.1 of Idaea biselata. Lineage (NCBI taxonomy): Eukaryota > Metazoa > Arthropoda > Insecta > Lepidoptera > Geometridae > Idaea > Idaea biselata. The sequence goes on from OY292402.1 coordinate 21,779,776, forward strand.
CATCTAAGAGAATACATGAATTTTGGCACGAAAAGACAATATCTTATTATAAAAAAAACCACATGCATGTTAATTTTTTGGAGGCGTTCCGAAACAGAGAGAAAATTTTGATTTTTTTCTTCTATAAAATCTTTTAGCGATTCGTCTAGAATCGGTGATCCTAGGAGGCGAAGTGATTGGTTATCTAGTAATTTTATATTTGGTGCTATTGTGTTAAAAAGGGTTAATGCTGTATTTTGAATCAGTTTGTTGGGAACAAAAATTTCACATTTTGAAAAATTTAAGGTAAGTCCCAATGATTTAAATTCCGAGATAATTAATTTTAGATCATTGTATACTGTGTTTATATCGCCTCCTAGAGTTCCGTCATCTAGGTACCACACGTTGAATTTTGACTCTAACTTTTTAAACGTCGGATGAATTGCTAGACTAAAAAGAGCCGGCCCAAGGGGGTCACCTTGTTGGCACCCTACTTCCGAAAGAATGAGGTTGTTTTTGTATGTTAATTTCGTAGGTTTGCCGTAGCATTGCCAAATAAATCCAAAAGCACTAGGAATTTTTTCTTTAACTTGATTGAGAAGAAAACTTCTGTCAATTTGTTTTAACTTTATTTTCTTGGACTTATCTCTGTGAGACTGCATTTTCGAAAATAAGCTTCGTGAAAAACAAATACCGCAATCGTCTTTCAACTATAATTTGGAAGACATAATGAGGATTGCATGTAGTCCCAAAGAAAATATTAAATTAATATTTTCTTTGGGACTTGGTCTTTTGGGAAAAAAAAGAAAATAAATAATAATACGCAATAAAGACCCGGGAAAATGTAACTATGATAACAAACCGTGTGAATTTAAAAAGTTTATAATTAATTCTTAAATTATAAATACATTATTTTGTAATTAAAGACATTTTTCGGTTTGAATCGCGTGGTTTTTATTACTTTTAGCATTGTTACAACGCTCAACGTTTCGAGACCTTTCCAGGTCTCTTCTTCAGGATAGACCTGACCTGGAAAAAGACCAACGTCGACCAACGTCGTCGTGGAAAACGTTTCGAGACCTGGAAAGGTCTCGAAACGTTGAGCGTTGTAACAATGCTAAAAGTAATAAAAACCACGCGATTCAAACCGAAAAATGTCTTTAATTTCAATACAACATCGCGAAAACAGAAGAAAAATCTACATTATTTTGTTCTAAAACATCTTACAATACATTTCTTTTTTCTGTCTTTCTTTTCTAATTTTTAATTTAATTTTCTTCGTATTTGAAGTTGGTTTTTAATTTTATTAATTTTTTTTTATTTCATCAGTTATAGCGCATATCTGCTGAAATTAAAGCCCTTTTTGATCGAAAGTGAAATATTTACTGGATTTGGAGGACCAATCTCGTTCGTTTCGATCTCCGAAGATCAGATCAGGTCAGATCCATTTCGTAGCTTCCCACCTTGCGGATCCGCTAAACCCCAAATATTTGGGGTTGGCGCAGTAGGTACGTCATCATCATTGACCATACCTTCTGCTAATTTTTGATGATTTGAATGATTTGGCAATATTTTTACGGCCGGCCGCCTGCCAGACACCAACCCGTCTAGGGACCAAGCAGTTTATCCGCCACCGCGCGGGGAGAGTTTAAGTTTTTCTAATCCCCCCTAAAATTTTCCTAAGGCAAAATAATTAACAGAATTTACCAAATACGTATAAGTAGGCAAACGCCCTTACTCTGCGGCCCGGTGCTGATACCCACATTGTCCTTATGGCCCTTGGCCAGAAAAGTGTGACGACCGCTGGTCTAGGACATCTATGCACTGAGAAAATCTCGAAAATCAAATCAGGTAATTTGAGAGGGTGTTGACATTTTGGTATTGCTTGTACAGTCAGAATCAATAGTCGAAAAATAAAAGTAAAGTTATTTTCAGAATGTCTGTCCTGTTATGACTGCCCACAATTATAATGTAGGTACAGCGATTTTGAAAACGTAAATGTAGCCATCGAGTTTTAATACTGACCGTACCAAAGTACCAACTAAAAAGCTTACGTCACATAACTCGAAGAAATCCTGTAGTTAAATAGATAATCATTTATCTGATTGGATCAAGTCTCGGGAATTGTGAATGGTTTTTCTTGTATTGCTTTTTTATTCGGAATTCTGGCGTTAAACTTTTTGCGTGAAGATTAATCAGTGGGGAAGAGAGTTTAGTCTAATGGAATTTGTTCTTATGTATAATTATTTTTCACCTCATTATTTGTTGTAGATTTGACTAACTAACAACTTTAAGTCACAAGTGAACAGGGATCTTAGGAAGTAGATCTAAAATGTACCTAACACGTAAGTACCAAGTGATATCCAACTGCTACCTATATGTTTAAATCTTTAGGTTTTGAGACCATTAAGTGTTGGGGGCCCTGTACTAAGGTCTGTATAAGGGAGTTGTCGGCACCTATTGTCGAGGCATCTGGTGATACAAGGGCTAGCGGTTTCTTGCCCAGCGGATAAATCTTGTTTTCGAGCGCGAGAACGCCGCGGCCGCCAGCATCTTAGGCAGCACGCCTCGTCGAGACCATTGAGTGTTGGGGGCCCTGTACTAAGGTCTTTCTAAGAGAGTTTCCGGCACGTCGTGTCGAGGCATCTGGTGATACCTACAAGGGCTGGCGATTTATTGTTCCAGCAGCCTTGCTATTCAGCGCGAGAACACCAGCACCGCTTTGGCACCATGCCTCGGGTGGGTGTTGCCGACAACTTCGTTCAATTTTATATGTTAAAATGCTAATCAGTATAGTTTTATGTTCAATTTAATTTGTATGGTGTATATTCGGCCTATTAAAGCACTCCACCTAACACCATATTTTAAACCGCATTATCATCAGGTGAGATAATGGACAAACGCTTAAATGCCTATAACGTAAATATCAAAAACAACAAAACCCTTTAAAAACGATAGAATATTGTATCTACCTAGCCATTAGGTCTTAATGGCACATGTTGCCTATACTGTGCTTTTGAATTGCACACTAATTTGCGAATAATTGACACATAACAATGGGGCTTTTATCTGTAGCACTCGTAGAGTTTCACGTAACTCGGGTGAATTGTTAATATTCATTTACGTAAATATTAGTTTTTGTAAGAAAGGTCGGCGCTCAATTTGGTTAAAGTTTAACGGGTTTAACTAGGTTATTACATCTATTAATATAATATACATATAATAAAACTAGTCATCCCTGTCGATGGTTATCTAGATAGACTTTGTGAGAATATCATTAAATTATAGATCAATCTCGTTTACATAGTCGCGGGCAGCACAGAGGAGGTAGACCTAGTTTAAACCATTCAAACCTGACAATAAAATAGGTTTTAAGCTGAGACCTCGTTCTGTAAAGCTGGCTTCTCACGGCACGAGATATCACAAGTCGCGCCGCACCCCTGTGCGCTCGAGTCGTCACGAGTCCGCTGGCGCCGCGCTTTTGCTCGAACGCATCGGACGAGCTTGCATGCGATAGCCCGCGTCGCCTCTAGCCAATACCTTCACACGACCGATGCGTAGGCGCGTGCTGGCGCGGCGCGACTTCAGATATATCGAGCCGTGAGAACCCAGCTCTATGAACTCATGACTAATAATGAGTCACGAGTGAAGGTAGAAAGATAGCAGTGTGGAACGAGTCTCAACTGTTGACCTGTATTCTTTTAGTGGTAGTTAATTAATCGGTTGTATCGAGTACCTATTTATAAAATGAAACGAGAAATAATAGGAAAAATATTATTTTTTATATAAATTGATACGACAACCCATTTTTATTTAATATTTTTACATATTAAGTACCTACCAATATATTAATTTATTCACAAACTAGAAACATATACTCTATTACGGAGTAAAACGGTTATACAGTTATTTATTTATAATTGATATTTAAACTGTATGAAGGTATTTTATCTACATTAATTTTACAAGAGTAGACAGGCACACTGGTAGATCTCTCAATGTACATTAAAAAGTCAATCGTATACAGGGTTACAGAATTATATTGGCAAATATTGCGGTTGATAATTCGGCTTTAACTTTTCGAAAACGTTTTTACCACAGTACAGATATATTAATTTATTTGCTCTGTGGTTTATACCGATGTTTAAAGCTCGACTCGACCAAACTGGAATGTGCAACGCATAGCAATTCTACGCATAATTAGTGTTTTGCTCGAAACACTCTCGAAAATGTCGCTGCTCAATCGAAAATATGACGATTTATGCAGAGAATTGTAATTCATTGCTTATTCTAGTTTGATCGAATCAAGTCTAAGTAAGTTTATATGTTATGCCAGTATAGTAACCCTGTATAGTTTGACTAAAAATAGATGTATGTAATTTATCAGTAGATAATATAATTTCTGAAATAACATACCTATAGAGTAGGTTTATTTAGACATTAAATATTATTGCTTTATACATGTTTATAATTATTTATTATTATGTACAAAATACAAAACCGTACTTCTTATAGAATGGGTATAATATCTAAAAATTATATCTTCACATGGCAAAAAGAAATCGATTGATGAATAAAAATACACATTTATACAAAGTTTGAAAAGTAAGCTACTCCTACCAGGTAGATGAGTTTATAATGTGTAGGAACGTTGGACACGACATGTTGTACACATATTTTAAGATATACTAGATTATGGATAATACATAATAACATGTTTTATATATTTAAAAATGACACATATCTATTACCTAAACATATTATTTGAAGTTAGAAGTAATTGTTGTATCTACTAAAGACCCAGTTTAACAGACGAAGTAATCTAATAAAATATTACCACAATGACCGTGTGATGGTATTGGTATGTATAGGTAGGTACCTACCAAGAAAGATTGTAAGACGTTGCTAGATTACGATGAAAATTACAAAGATTGTTAACATTTTTTACGTATTTACATTTTTGAATATAACACATCAGTCAAGAATATATGATTTTTATCAATAATTCAACATAGATTAACATAAAGATTACGTAATGTAGACATTTTATTTAAATCTTGTTAAAATTTTACGAACAACAAATATTTAGACTTACGACAAATTAAATTTCTAAGACTTGAAACAAATATTTATAATAAATTCATCTATAAAACTTAAACATTAAAAATAAGTAACAGATGATAATCAAATTGGTAACTACGGAAGGAATGCTTAGACCTTTACAATTATCACAATATTAGAATCTAATAAAAAAATAGGTTGGCAAAATAACAAATATCTACAGGCAAAATATACACTTAGAAGTAATAGCTTAACTATAACAATTATCAGCGGCTTATTTATAAAGTAAGTGAAATTGATTTAGGTGGGATTTGACTAGAAATGTTATTTTTAAATGGCCTTAATGCTATATGATTTAGGAGTAACATCATGTTAAAAATTTTGCGTAGTTGACACAAGCAACTGTTTTGATATATTAGTAGAACTAGCTTCTCACGGTGCGATGTATCACAAGTCGCGCCGCACCCCGCGCGCTCTCGAGTCGTAGCCACGAGTCTCCTCGGTTTGCGCTTTTCTTCAAACGTATATTATTAACGGACGAGCTTGCACGCGGTATAATAAACAGCGCGTACGCGCAAGTTGGAGCGGCGCGACTTCAGACATCTCGCGCCGTGAAAACCCAGCTCTATAATACCAACAAAAAACAGGCCTCTTGCGCCGCCAACGCAAACATGGCGTGATAAAACACCTTAATAATTTGAGTATTGGAAAACAAACATAAATTAACACAAAGCGTTTCATTTCCCACTATATCGCACAAATTTAATCGACTTACGGCGATGATATTACGTCTACAAGATAATACTATTTATTTACAAGATTAGTAAATCACAGCTCCTGATTGAAATGTTACCACGAACATGATTTGTCATTAAAATACTAATTCGAGATCACTTCCGCTTTGGTTTGGTATGTTACTCGCTTTTTGCTGTTGCGTTTTATAGAAGGGTTTCTGCTTCCACTGTCTAGACTTATTTCACTGACGGACTCGGAGTCTTGGCAGCAGAGCCTCCTGTCGACGCAGGGTAAAGGCTCCTCGAAGGAGGTGTGCTCAATGTTCCTGAGTCGGTAGTTGTCGCCGGGTCTGCGCGTGCGCAACGACCGGCGCTCGCGACATCAAGAGCAGCGCCCGCGCGGGCCTCGCAACGTGCCCGCGCGGGCCTGATGTCACAAACGACACATCTCTTGCTGTGAGACCGAAGAGTACATCATCGTTGACACTGGATACTGGAATACAAGGAACATTGATAAACCAGTTGCAACACAAAATGAAGATAAAAATCTAACATCTATTTGACGATTTGCAGATTGCAGACTACATTGTTGTTAGCTGATATACTGCTTTGGGCTTTGATTGTGACGTTATTGTTTTCATGATCTAGGCTACTATTTAGTTGACTTTACTTAATTACACCCTCTAGTATGATGTTATTGGTATCAAGTGATTGGACAAACACGTCAATACCATGATAGGTATTTAATCAGATGCAGGCGTATACAAGATAGCTAGATTCTAGATGCAAGGAATATACTCGTGTTTATGTTCCACTAAATTGGTTAAGTTTGAGCTTGTTTCAGTGACTAAAGTGCCGTTAGATACTGCCGGTGTAAGATCTAGAAACTTTCTGAGATTAACGTGCAGGTTAAACATCATTGGGAAAGATAAGTAGATCTATACTATTAGAATAACGGGTCTAAATTGCGTTGTAGATAATCATTATTGTTAATTACCTCGAAGAGACTGAGTCTTCTCGCGACCACGGCCGGTGTGATGCGTTTGGCAAAACGTCAAGGTGATTAATAACAATGATTGTCTACAACGCGATATAGACCCGTGTTTCTAATAATAATTATGGACGGAAATCGTGTAAGTTTTTAAAAGATAAGTAGGTAATATACCCACGTAAGTAAAATGCAAAGTTTTGAATGATCTAAGTCTTTGTTTGTAATCGCCAAAACATCGATGAATTTTAGCAACGCTATTTTGTTATAATCATATCTCTAATTATATATTTAGTACAGAATTCGTATCTACGGTCGCTTGGTTTTTTTCTACGAGAATTTGTGTTCATAACGATCTAAGAAAATGATAAAAATTTAGTTAAGGTTGGGAAAACATGCAATAAAGATTGAGTTTTTGTAAAAATTGGGTTCTGTAAGTAGAAGGAAAACCGATAGAGCGCGGTAAAGAGACATAAAACATTTGAATAAATACATCGTTTCATCGGTTTTATTAAATTTATCGGAGTTTGCGGAGACAGCAGAGTACAATCGAAATTGGATCGAAATCTGTAGTTTAATCATTGATTCATAATGAAAGATCCCTTAAACCAATATAACTGTGAACGGAATCAAGCGACAGACGGTCTCAATTTCGATTGCTTGCGGGAGAATACCGAGGCGAATCTGTTGGAAAATGAAAATCATCGCAAATGGAATGGAAATACGCGCTCGGACGAAACACTTTTGAGGTTTTGGAAAGTTAATTCCAGTTCACATTTAGCGAGCTGCGTGCAATGCTTGCTTTCGATTTTAAACGATTATAGGTATATGAAGTCAAAACAGTTTGAACACTCAACACCGAAACGGAGTTTTTTCGTTTTTATGTCATGCAAAACAACCAAGGGGATATAGTTTGTGACAAAATGTTCGAGTTCAAATGATAATGGGTAAGTAAATCAGACATTTAAGGTCCATGCAGGTGTGTTTTTAAGTGAATATCACGAGTAAAGCATCGCACATAATAATGGCCAAGTGCAAAAGAGAAGGTATGATCGAGGAGGTATATGTTTGATAGAGCACACTGAGAAAGTGCAGACTTACTGACTGAACATACCTCTTGAGCTTAGAACAAAACTGGATGAAGACATTACGGTGATCATCTAGTAAATCATCTAATGTATCAACTTCAAATTCAATATCTTCTAAATTCGGAACGTAATAGCTTCTAATTTACGTAACAAAAACTTTCGGAAGATACTGATCGAGAACAATATATCGCGAAGGCACTTGGAAGGGAATTGAATTTAGAAATAAAAATTCTATATCGCTATATGTAGGTTTGTTCGCAGGAATTTTGTCTGATTTGATGTATGCCCATGAGTTCGCTCGATGAGTAATAACGTCGAGTTGTACGCAACTGAAATTAAAAGAAAATATTCAAAACTCTAAATGAAAAGCAAATTATTAGCAACAAAATAAAGTTTCGACTAGTGTCTTCGTTTATCTAATTATGTAAAAAAATAGTTTTTTCTACATCTGTCAAGTTATTTTGGTTACTTTGTAAAGAAATATTGTTATTTTTTTAAGTTATCAAGTTATTTTGGTTACCTGTGACTGTTTGTTAAATCTAAGTTGTGGTTGGTACTTCCGCCGTAACTTCCTTGGACAGCACACGCAGATGATTCGCAGGAAGGCCCTAGAACACAAAATATTTGTTAAACTTCTTCTATTATCTTCATTTATCCCCTAACGTATAACAAAACGAAGACTAACAGAGGCATGCCTTTTAAGTTCTGTCGTTTGTATATTTGCCGCCAATATTAAAATTAGAACTTTTCAAAATTCAAATTTGTTAGAATTTCGAATATCAAAACAATTGAAAGCATTAGGATTAATGCAATTGTTTAGTCACAGCGTTGGTTTGAATCTGTCAGGTCACGTACGAAAATGAATCTTACTAAGGAAAATGTTCGTGCAATAATTTTCTATAACTTTCGAAGAGGCCTCACGCGACTTCAGTGTTTCGAAGAGTCGAACATCTGTATTCCATGATGAAGTCCCATGTCTGCGGACCATCGAACGCTGGTATTTGGAATTTGAGCGTGGACATACCACACTTAGTGACAAATCTCGTGAAGGACGTCCAAAATCCGCCTTCACTGAAGATAACATCGTTGCTGTGAGACAACTAATCGTCGAAGATCGTCATGTGACATATCGAGAGATAGAGGCGTTATTAGGCATCTCAGGGACAACCATTCAAAAGATATTGCATGAGGCGCTTGGTGTGAGAAAACTAGTTTGCCGTTGGATCCCGCATTTGCTTTCCGACGATCATAAGGCGGCCCGCGTCAGATGGTGTAAGAAAACTCTTCAGAGGTTCAACCGAGGAGAGTCAAATCACGTCTACGACATCATCAGTGGTGACGAATCTTGGATCTATGCCTACGATCCTGATTCCAAACAACAATCTACAGTCTGGGTTTTCCAAAACGAGCCAAAGCCGACTAAAGTTGTTCGCTCTCGAAGCACTTCAAAGAAGATGGTGGCTACGTTCGTGGCGAAAACCGGTCATGTTGCGACGATTGCACTTGAAGATCGTAGAACGGTTAATGCGGAGTGGTATACCACAGTTTGTTTACCACAAGTCATCGCCGAACTTCGGAAATCTAGCCCAAAGCGACGCATCATCCTGCACCATGACAACGCAAGCTCACACACCGCTCGTCAAACGATTGAGTATTTGAAGCAGGAAAACGTAGAAATTCTTGACCATCTTCCATACAGTCCTGACCTAAGCCCTAACGATTTCTTTACATTTCCTAAAATTAAGAAAACTCTTCGTGGTCAAAGGTTCCAGTGCAGTGAAGAAGCGGTCGACGCTTTCAAGTCAGTCATTTTGAACACCCCCACTTTGGAGTGGAATAAATGTTATAATAACTGGTTCGAGCGAATGGAAAAGTGTATTAAACTTCGTGGTGAATACTTTGAAAAACAATAAAAGGTACTATAAGGTTATATAGTTTTTTTTTCTTCAAACGACAGAACTTAAATGGCATGCCTCGTATAAGCTATGTACATATAATTTGTCTCTTACTGTGATATGAAGCTTCAAAGTTGGCAGACAGAAACAAATGTTAATACATAACTTAGTCATCTTTTATTCATCGTTATAAGTAAGACAGGCATGTTAATTAGTTGGTTATCTCTGATAGCAGTCTTTAGGTCAAGTAAGAGGCCTCGGGGCGACCTGAAAACTAACACTTGGTGAGCCACACCACTACACGAAAATAAGAAGTAAGGGAGTTAGAGTATCAATTTTGTACTTGGAAATTTCTCAAATTTAAATTTTATTTAGACTCTTTTAGCCTTATTAATAAACGTGGAGTAAGGTTGAAGTAGTGAGAACATGCTTTGTGTTTTTCCGTGACAAGAACTTTCAAAGTTGACAGACAGGAACAAAAAGTGGTAAAATTATTCCGTCCTTACTCCACGTTTATTAATAGGTCTATAGTTTTAAGGTAGCTTTCGATAAAACTAGAGGAAGTTAGCTAGGTTTACGAATATGTCTAGAAAGAAATATTTAGAAAGAAATAATAGGTTCTAGACTTTCTTTATAGATTTTTGCGTTTGATGTTGATCCTTTTCAATACAGCTACGCAATAATTCCGTTAAATAATAATCATATCTAAAACTGCCTGAGTATATTTGTTGAGACGATATAATATGAATTACTTAGCTAATAATCATTGTTTGTGGGCTTATGTCATGAGATCGTATTTGGATAAAACCCAACCGAGAGTTTCGCATTGTGTCTCTGACTACATTCATTTAAAATTATTACGACTTTCACGTAATCTTGATATCGAGTTCATATAGGTAGATATGTTACATGGCCATTATCATAAAGGATTGTTGTTTGGATAAGATAATTGTTATGCTTTCTAGACGTATCTATTGATTTGTAATACCGGATTCCTTCTCCATAAATAATAATAGTCTCCTTTATTAGTAAACGTGAAGTAAGTTTGGATATGTAAGACCCTGCTTTGTCCTTTTCCGTGACACGAACTTTCAGAGTTGATAGGTAGACAAAAACAAAAAGTGGTAAAACTAATCCGACCTTGTTTTACGTTTATTTAAATGGGGGATGGAGTTGAATTATTAGTTTATTTGTAAATGCTTAATGTTTTTTTTTAATATTTAACGGCTATTTAGTGCAGTATTTATTTTATGTAATTGAAGCTGCAGTTAAGGGTTCATATTTTTATACATTCTATAGGTACATATAAAGTTGTTTGGCCGGGGCACTGTTTTATTGATCTTACTTCTTACTAATATTATAAACGCGAAAGTTTGTATGTGACTTTGTTACTCCTTCACGCAAAAACAACTGAACTGATTGCGATGAAACTTGGAATACAAATAGCTGGAAACCTAGTATAACGCATAGACTACTTTTATCTTGATATTTCTGCGGGATCGGGTCTTACGCGGGTGAAACCGCGGGGCGCACCTAGTATGAAATAAAGATGTCACAACAACTGGACAACTGGTCAAGTCAACAAATCAAGTTCGTATTTGTATGTATTTAATAAAAGAAAAATGTGTGTGTATGGTTATCAAGTAACTTAAAGTTTCCTTAAAAGAAGAAGAAAGGTTATTTTATATGTGATATAAAATAGGTCTAACAAAGAGGGAACTCAACAATTGAATTTTCATTACTTGTTTTCAGGGCTTCCCTTTGTATGCTGAAATTAGAGGCCGCGAGACTGCCTCAATGAATCCGTTACAAAATATGAGGTTTTTACTTCTTATGGTTTTCAGAAAATCGTCTTATTATTATCGATTATGAAATGTATTTTTATTTGATATTGTTCTATTTAGAAAACCGGCATTGATAGTGTAGGTTCTCTTTGTCACATTTACTTATAATTTTATTCTAAAATAAAATGTGGATATCAAAATTCATTGAGAATCAATAATCATTTTGGATATTAAAAATAATTGGGAATATCAACTTTTACTTCAATTGTAGATAAGCCCATGTTCACCAAGTTCGTTTATTATTCCAAGACACTGATACAAATAACTCCAAAAACACTTAAATTGTTGTTTATTGTCAATACAAATGTCTCGACCACCACCTATTGACCTTCAGAACTCAAAAGTCCGAACTTTTGTTTCGTACTTTGAAAGTAAAATCTTCCCGCTCTTTAAACAGTAGCGTGGTGCAAACAATTTTCTTGTGTTTCAACACTGTTGTTTCTTTGATAAGGATCATAATGAACGCTAGTAAGTCCCCGCTCTCAACCGTAAGGGTTTACCTTATTTGCGTTCGTGGGACTTGGCCAAAAATATCCCATTCGTGAACCCAGGGCGGTGCAAGACTGGGACCACTTTATTTTGTCTCGCCAAATGAACTCGTAATGTTCCGACACGTAGGTCGGTTCAGCCACGCTTAAGGAAGACGGATTAGAACTTGTCCCGCATCTTAATGCCGTCTTCATAGTTTCATTTGTGACCAAGTCACTTGTCAACATATATTTTCTGGATATTCTTGAGATATCGTTAACCACTTAGTCGCCATATTTACTAATATTAGAAACAGTTAACTTTAACATATATAAAAAGATTCAATTTATTTTCACAACAAACAATTACAAAAGAAATACAAAAAGCAAGATAAACTAAAATAAATAACATAAAATAAAATAATAATAATAGAAAAATCTAAACAAAACAAAAAGAAATAAACAAAATAAAATAAAATAAAAAGAGCAAAAAGAAATAAACAAAATCACACACAAAATAAACCATTACCCAAAGCGTCCTGACCCATAGTCCCAAGCAAGCTCGCGGCGTTACCCCTCTGAATTGCCAAACTGGGTCAGTTTGGCTGAGAGAGGAAACCACCGGCCGGCGGCCCCGGTCCCCACAAATATTCCTAGTAGGGATTTATTCCATATTCGTTAGTTTCCTTGTCGCGATTTATTTACATAAGGGTTGATTAAAGGCCGGATACATACAGATGCTGTTATTTCGAGCTGTACGTACAGAACAACGCTGTTGGAGGATTCAATATGCACAAGAAACACTGGTGGCGTAGTGTGAATCAGGAAATTCAAATAGCGGTTTAAGCTAAGCATCCTTCGATATTGTTCGTAGAGCTATAGAGTAGCATCCAAGGTTGTTATAACATAACGCAAGTAGGAAGCATTTAAGTTTATTATAGGTATCAACCTATAAGCATTTTTGAAAAGTGCATTTTAAATTAATGCTCTTTTCAAAAAGTAAGTTATAAGTTTGAGGTGTCTGTACATCAGTATATCTGTCTGTGGTATCGTAGGTTACTAACGGATGAAGAAACTTCAATATAGGTAGTTTGTATTTTGGGGCTTTATTTTTTGGAACTAAGGTCATAACTTGATGTAAAACAATAATTTAAAATCAAATAATAAATGCATTATGCATATATTGCACAAACCATGCGAAGTCATGTTCAGCCAACTACACTTGACATTCGTGCGCTTCCTGAACGCATATATTGTTCTCCGATCGAGAATGAAGTAGAGCAAATACAAGGCTTACAAGGCAATTAATAAACATGGTCGCAATTGAATTATTTACCTACCAGGGTGAGCGAAACCTCACCTAACTGAGGGGAAAACTGAATTACAATACTAATCAACTCTGCGTCTCTCGATGACATCAATTTGTTCATAATTTCTAATCGACTGAAGCGACTGGTTTAATCCATTATTTCCGATATAATTCAAATTGTTTCTGTGACATAACAGAATGTATACCTACATACTGCCATACACTTACCTCTAAGATAAGTAAGTATATGGCACCATAAGTATTTTCCTAGTCATCCGTTTAAGTGTGGATTTTTGCCCAGCGGTAGGTAGGACCAACGCAGACGAAGTCGCGGGCACAGCTATAATAAAATAAAGTATAAATTATAAAAAACGTGCGTTGCAAGATCGTCCTCATTCTTAAGCCTATTGAGAATATTGATGATAATGGAATAATTCGAATATATCTTAATAAAATTATTTTCTAGACCTCCACTAAATTTACCTTCTGATAATCACCATCAAATACCTTTTATTTAGCAAGTTTAAAAAGATATCCCTAAAAAAATAATGAATACTTTAAGACATTTAACAGACGACGAAAATTTCAAAGCGATCTTTTACATTGTTTAATGAAGGTGACCCAACCGTGTTTAGTTTAGAGATCCCTACATAAGTAAACACACACTCAGCGGCGGTGCGCGGCGTCTCCCATTTATTTACATTGAGTTACAATACTTATAGAGCCACAATATCTAACTGACAACACTCAAAAAATGTCCGAGCATCGTTCTACATACCTTTTAAAAGAACATTTGCTCGAATTTAGACTTTGTCCTACTTGCATAACGTTCAAAGTGGCTCGAACGAAGTAAACAAAAATTCTGCGCACGTGACTCGTGACAGCGTGCTCCGAGTTTTGGCGTTTTCAATTTTTCAGTTTGTGACTCTATAGGTATTGTAACTCAATGTTTATTTACTACAAATTATGTTCATACCGCACAAAATTATACACGCTGCTTAACGTGTCTCAAATTAGTTTTAAAGTGTTAGGAGAATATTTAGGGACTACGATGAACATTAGGTAAGCAACGAACTACCTAGATCTAACATTATTTTGTAAACTGCCTAATGACGTTATGATCCCAACTTTATTGCAATTTGTTGAATATTTCTATAGTTTTCTCTCAAATACGTTTTGGGATAAAACTACAGAATTGAACATAAATCTTTTCTCCACTCTGCTCTAACGTTACGTTTTTTCGAGTAGGTACCTAGAAATTTCGTAATTAGTTCTTATTGCTCAAGGCATTGCTGTCTAGAATTGTTTTAAGGAAAAAAAAAGCATTCAATGTTTTTTTTCGCCCACCGCATGAGATATTATTTCATTTTTTTTTTAAATTCTACTTTGATATTTCCATATACTGTAGGTACCCTTCTGATCCATTCTGGTCTCCCCAAACCAAGTGTCCTTTTTATCCTCTTAAACTTGTCTGTAAAGGCCTAGGTTTTAGGTTACTTCTGTATGACAAATAACAGAATGTCTAAGATAATCAGACTACAGTAACCCCCCAGTACTCGTTATTGCATTGCAACCAGTTTGAATGACGACTAGGTAAACATAAATAATTTTATATCGTCAAAATAAATTTCATACAAAGGTACACTTAACTTCATTTCAATGAACGCATTCAAAAACACCTTTTCGTAATTTTTTTTAAACTGTCGGTTATTAATTACAAGTGAAGTATCTACTTATACACAGTTTACTGTGTTGGGCTTAATTGAACAGGCGGATTTAATTAATGATCTTACAAATTGAATATTTGCGTGTACCAAACAGTGGTGGTTCAGTGGCGAACTTTAACAAGTAAGCAAAAAACGGGTTCATAGTATCCACAGTACCTACATGTAAGTGGCCCATTTTTTGCTTGGTACAAGTTATTATAACAAAAGTATTATTACTATTTTTGCAATTTATCGTTGGATCACTATTTTATCTCCTTATTAATAAGGTCGAAGATGTGACATGCTCACATAAAAGATAACTGTTGGCGATTTGCGAGAAATATGCTAAAACTCACGGCCTTAAGTATAACGTCGCCAAAACAGAAATGATGATTTTCAGAGCCGGGAAGGGTCCGGAGAATGTACCGAAGGTATTTCTGAGAAATTCACCGGTGAGGGTTGTTCGGCAATTCAAGTATTTAGGACATATACTGACAGATGATCTGACTGACGATTCGGATATGGAGCGAGAGCGGAGGAGTCTTTCCATAAGATGCAACATGCTCGCGCGCAGATTTGCGAGGTGTACTGTGGACGTTAAACTAACCCTTTTTAAGGCGTACTGCTTATCCCTATATACTGGTCAACTATGGACAAAGTACACCCGCAAATCCTTCGGCTCCATAAGAGTGCAATACAATGATGCCTATCGCATTCTCATGAGAAAACCGCGTTTTTGTAGCGCGTCGGGCATGTTCGCAGATGCTCGTCTCCCCGATTTCTTTGCAGTCGTCAGAACAAAAGTCGCAGCCTTTTGGGATGGGCTACGTAATTCAAAAAATGAAATTCTGCAAAGTATGTGTGACTACATAAATAGTCCTATTTACGACCACTGGATGGCTATTCACCGGAACAGCAACAAAAAATGACGCTAACTAAATGTTATAGGTATTGTTATATTATTGTTTTAATCTTAATCTATATATTTATTTTTTATGGTATTTTATTTTTCATTTATTTTAGCAATAGCTAAATTTAAACATAATTAATCATTAATTATTACATGTATGTATTACTATGGGTGGTTCGGCCTGCAATAAAGACATTTTATTTATTTTTATTTTATTTATTTATTTATAACTGATAAAACGAAATATCAGTTATCTTCTAACTGATCTACAAAATGTTTGTCACGAGAAAAGGTAGAAAACCGGTATTTTCTTTCTTATTCCTTAGTGGCTTCACCGGTCTACGTATCGAGATACGAACGAGTTCAAATGATGATACGATATAAGTCAGTGGGTGGTGAAAAGTATTTCAGACTTTGTGTCCTTAGTATACTAACACTAGGTTAAGTTTTTGTTACTAATACCAGTAACAAAAACTTAACTTAGTGTTAGTATCCTCTTATCTTCTATTTTTAACCCCCGACGGAAAAAGAGGGGTGTTATAAGTTTGACGTGTCTGTGTGTCTGTCTGTCTGTCTGTCTGTGTATCTGTCTGTGGCATCGTAGCTCTCGTTTTCAAATATGCCCGAGTGGGGTATCAAATAAAAGAGCATGACTGTTGTGACAACAATATGCAAGTTTCATCAAGATCGGTTCAGCCGTTCAAAGTATATGTACCCTACATATACTCTCGGAAATAAAAACCGAATGTTTTCAAATATACCCGAGTGGGGTATCAAATAAAAGGACGTGACTTTTGTGACAGCAATAAGCATGTTTCATCAAAATCGCTTTTACAAAAAGGGTGAAATAAAAAAATTAAATTAAAAACTTAAAAAACCGACTTAAAAAATCTTCAAAGTTAAAACAAAACTAAACTTTGAAAAAGGCAAAAATAATAACCCGAAAACAAATTTCATGTCTCTGAGTAGGTATGTGGTACCTTACGTTCCCGCGTCGGGGGACGCGGGAATGTGTCACAGAAGATGATGGTAACCTACCCGTGCTTACAGTACCGCGTCCCCCGACGCTGGAACATAAGGTACCACATACCTACCTGAGTAGGTATGTGGTACCTTACGTTCCAGCGTCGTCCAGTTAAAACAAAACTAAACTTTAAAAAGGCAAAAATAATAACCCGAAAACAAATTTCATGTCTTCAGAGACAGTTAAGGGTTATTATTTTTGCCTTTTTAAAGTTTAGTTTTGTTTTAACTTTGAAGATTTTTTAAGTCGGGGGTTTTTTAAAATTTTAATTTAATTTTTTTAATCTATTATTATAAAGCTGAAGAGTTTGTTTGTTTGAACGCGCTAATCTCAGGAACCGCTGGTCCGATTTGTAAAATTCTTTCAGTGTTGGATAGTCCATTTATTGAGGAAGGGTATATTATATTTTCAAAAACATTAGGCGAACGAAGTCGCGGGCACTGCTAGTATTTAATAAAGTAATTATAATTAATTTTAGTGTCCTTTAAAAGATGACAGCTGGTCCAGTGCTGCCATTATAGCACTGTCTACATCCAGCCTCACCGCTACTGTCTGGAGTAAACTGTTGGAGCTAGCTCTCATCCTGTGAATTAGAGATGCAATACGTTTTCTCATAATAGCTAGAAGAAGCTATTAATATTACTTTCTATAAACATCTCTGAAGCACTGCAGAAGTGTGGCAGCCCCAACAACCCCCTCAGAGCATTATGGTATTGAATACGCAGAGATAAATAACAGTAAGGTGCTACCTACTTATTTTTTGATATTATATTTTTTAGCAGGTCATCAGTAAATCACTAACAGGCACTTGAACGTAGGAGCTCATTGGCCCAGCTGCACCTGCCGATCTTAAACGGTCGTGCGGGTGAAGCAACGCTTGGCGCGGTCAATACTTGGATGGGTGACCGATAATTTGTGTGGCAAAATAACATTTTCTCGAGCTCCTCCGTGCTTCGGAAGGCACGTTAAGCAGTTGGTCCCGGTTGTTATCTCTGATAGCAGTCGTTAGGTCAAGTTAGAGGCCTTAGGGCGACCTGAAAACTCTAACACTAGGTGAACCACACCACTATACGAAAAGAAGAAGACTTAAACGTATACTTTCTTTTCTAAGTAGTTTTAATATTACCAGAGCAATATAACCATCGTAAGCCACCTGTGTTAAATAAGTCGTGAAAAGCAATGTATTTGTTCCGTGTTCTTTCTCAGTTATCGTATTTAGTCCCAAGCAACCGGTCGAGTGAAAAATTACTTTTGTTACGCAAACTCTACCGATACTTAATGTCTTGGAAATCGGCACTAATGGCGTTAGTTTTTTCGGTTCACTGTCACAAAAAATAACGAGTTACAAGGAAAAATGAGCGCCGGAGATTCGCAACTGACACACTCGGAAGTAAAGGTTTTCCTTCCTGACACTATGATATTATGTAACAACAAAAGGGAAACTCAATTGTCTAAATATATTACGGTCCTCCAAAAAGTCCCAGGGAGGCCGAACGTAGAAGCGTTTGAAGTAGGTACTAGTATGGAGGTAGACTTACTATGATTGGGTAAGTTACTTATAGGATCGAAGAAGACAGTGCCTTTTAAGAACGTGGGTACTGTTACCATTTCCATACAAACATAATACCAAAATAAATTATGAAAAATTTAGTTTTCTACCTTAATATCGGGCCCTAAAAAATAAAATCTTAATCCGAATAATATCGATATTAAGGTAGAAAACTAAATTTTTCATAATTTATTTTGGTATTATGTTTGTATGAAAATGGTAACAGTACCCGCCCTCTTAAGCTATTGCAAAGATTTTATCGCTGGCTTTGAGCTTTGAATAAAGAAATTTCGTAACGAAAAAAACCTAACACCCCCCATTCCGCCTACCATGTAGCAATCAGCCTAATAGTAAGTCTAATTTTTTTAGATGTCGTTTTTCTTGAGAATTAATTGTGATTCAAGATTTTTTTTAAACAAAAACATCTACCATGTCAGGGGAGCGAACGCCGATACGTTGAGCGTACTAGCTTTGTGGCATTTAATTCCAGATGTCTAACCACTGCGCCAATCGTACAATTGCAAGTTTTGTGAAAATTTCGTATTACTTTCTTCCATGGTTGATTCAGTCATTTAAGCTTAAATTAGGTAAGAATCTTGGAATTCGAGATACCCAGCTGTAAGTCTGTAAATACTTGTATATTGACACCCTAAAAGTTGTCTCAAAACCTACATATGGTAGGGTGTGCGCAACTATTAAATTTCAAGGTCAAAGGTCACAAAAATCGGTTATGCGCTTTTTTTTGTAAACATCTCATTTCTTATGGGTCTTTTGCTATTTGTATTTATTATCAATATTGTAGAATACAAAATTCTATACAAATTTTGTATAAAAAAAAATTAAGGTATTAAGGGGTATTAAACCGAAAGGGGGTATTTCTAGACGTCTAGGCGAACAACTTTTGTTCTACAACTTTTGGAAATTACATGTAGCTTTACCGCGGCAGTCCCTGAGTGCCACGCGTTTTTTTTATAATGGAAACCATACCACCCCCAACGACCACCATGGTCAAGCCTAGTGCTCATAAGCTTGGGGCTAGATTGAGCTGTGTGTAACGTGGTGCAACATTTATTTATTTTACTTACGATAATTCATAAATGCACTGCAAAAAAAGTAATGCGCATGCGTAGTGTTGCACAAAAAAAAGTAAAATAATAACTAATCTAGCTAGACTGATTAGGTACTACCTTATTTTGTTTTGACCCGATTGGAACTCAATGTATGGAAGCAAAACATTGGATTTTATATGTTTGTGGCCCGTTTGGGAATAAGCCATTTGTTCTGTGTTTAGAATAAATAAATTAAATAGGAAATAAACGTTGTTCCATATGGATAGGTAAACCATTTACTTTCAAACTAAGTAATAACAACAAACTTGTAATAAGGAAGTGAAAATGGATATTTTTCTTTTAATTTATTATTCTTCTAGGAAAACATCTAAATACAAAATGAGTTCCACGAATTGAACCTGTAACCTCTTACGTAGCGCAGAGGTCACAGAAGTGAGCTCACTTTCCGTTATAGTGTGTATTTTTCAACATAGGTAGTAAAATTGGGGATTACTACCCTTTATTCGGGGGTAGTTAACCGAAATTGCTGCATCTTGATAATGTATATTTTTACGTACAACATAAAAACAGATTTTCATGTGATTTTCGTTCATAAAACAAGTAATCCAAGATACAAGAGATATGTTCACGTTTATAGCTGTGATTACGGTCAGTTTGCGGTAAGTGAATGTCCCTGGACATTTATTACCTCTGTAAAATATGTAGCCAACAAAAACACTGACAACTTACTTACACGGCAATTGACTGATGAGATAGCATTAAAGAAGACCGTTCAAAATGGACCAGCTTTGTTCCACAGATACCATATTCGACACTTCAAACAATTTGTTGTAACAAATTGTTTCAATCGCCAGTTATGAAATATGGATTATTCGATTGATTACGTAAACTTAGAGCCATGGTGTTAGTATTTTCGTCCTATTCTTAATAAGTTTAAAGATATTGGGTGTTAAAGTTTCACATTTTTGGGAGTTTCACACAAAACACCACCAGATGTCGTTACTTGTCTCGAATGTCCATAAATCTGAATTTGTAAAACCATTAAATGACTACAGAATTCCACGTATCGGTCCAGAATTTATAAAGAAAAGAATTATTTTTAACTAATAAGATTTATTGACTGAAAGATGACTTGATTAACTGCCATATTGGTATACCAATTCAGATTTATGGATATTCAAGACAAATAACGACATCTAGTGGTGTTTTGTGTGAAACTCCCAAATGTGAAACTTTAACACCCAATATCTTTTAACTTAATAAGAATAGGACGAAAATACTAACACCATGGCTTTAGCTCGCATAAATCAATTGAATAATCCATGTCTCGTAATTTGCGATGGCACATAAAATAAAATTAAGGTACCTCTAAACCCCAGGTAAAATCCCTAAGGAAAAACGCCGATCTTCTTACAGCTTTAAGTTAGTTTACCATTAAAACATTTGCATATAAAGACACTCTGCGCCCCGCGGTTCCACTCGAATAAGTCCAAATAAACCATACAAATTCCAACTAAATTTTCGTCTTCATATACGGATTAATGAATCCCCCTTAGGGGACGAATACATATGATACGTACATATAAACACCCAGACCAGAAGCAAATAATTTTGAAGCATAATTACTTGCACACGGCGGGAATCGAACCCGCAACCATCTGCATTGCAGCAAATATAAAACGCAAGTAAGTACAAATATCGCTTGGGTTCAAAAGACTAGCTAATTTTACAGTGAATCTGGCTGGCCACTCCTATTCCCTTGCGTTGTAAGTTAACTTTTCCAAATAGACCTAATGTCTGCTACATCGCAACATTGCAACAGACTTGTCAGTTCCGGCATCAGTAAGAACAACTTTACTTGCCAACAGGAAACGGAAGTTTGCTCGAATGTACCACCGAGTAGTACCATGTCGTCGGGTTTCCACCCAGGATGCTTTATTGCCATTTAGAGAAAGTTATTCAAGTTTCAAATTGATTAGGGCTTTAAATTAATAAGCCGAGATTTATGGAGTTGATATTGTTAATTTCCTTAGTTATTGTTATGTTATACGTAACGTTATAATTATAACAATATATTGTTAATTTTAACGTGTTCTGTATATCACAATTATTATGTACCTGCCAGCAGAGTGAAGGCCCATTATAGACTTAGAATATTAAAAGCGATTTAAAGGCGCTTCATTATTTGCTCGTGTAACTTTTGCCAATATAGCATCTAAGTAAAGTTGAGTTTCGCTAGGTCTTTTCCGCACTTAGCCTCACAATTGGGCCATTGTACGTGATTTCTTAGAGGGGTTAAGCAGTAAGACGCCACGGGATCCTGCTCCGGATTGGCGAATGTCCCATGCCTTTGGACCGTCATGAGTCCTAGGACATGTCGGTTTCCTCACGATGTTTTTCTTCACCGTAAGAGCGATGTTATAAGCGCACATAACTTTTTAGTAAAGAAAAAGACATTGGTGCGCGTCGGCCTGGATTCGAACCTACGATTCTCGGAATGAAAGTCGGGGTATCTACCACTAGATTTATCGAATGTCTCAATTATATAAAGAACACTCTCTCCAAACTATAGCTCTCTAGGTACTATCAGCGATTTAAGCTGTGCGTTGATCCGTCAGTCAATCAGGACAAAGCCTTTTATAGAGATATAGATAGAGATATCATTCCGATCGCTATACATTTCTGTTCGGCAATACGTCTAACCCTTCGGTTAGGTAACATAAGATAAGATGAAACAATACAGTTATTATCGATTCACCTCTCTACTAGTGTTTCAGTGGAGACAATAGAAAGCACTCTGTTGTTGTGCCACGTGACAGTTGCATTCAATGCAACCGTGCAAATGGGTTTGTCGTAAATCGACAAATGGTCATCATTTCATTAGGCCACCGGTTCTCAAACTTTTTTCGGTGACCGACCCCTTTTGGAAAGCCAAATATTTGACGGAGCCCAGCTATAATGTAGTATCTAAAATTTAATCGCAAATAACTATCACTGTAATTCGTGTACAAAAATAAAGTGAAACCATTTTTTACTAGAAAGCGCGACACTATGATGGTTATTTCATTGGTTTTTTTTATTAATTCCCTTTCGTACTTTCGCGGAACCCCAATATAGGCTTTGCGGAGCATCGGGGTTCCGCGGAGCACACTTTGAGTATGGCTGCATTAGATGGTAATGGCTGCATCAACAGTCAAAACTGTCGATCGTTCACACGCCCAATGGATATTATTCACACGCATTTGACAGTAGGTATTAGCAGTAATAGTTACTGTTGTTCGTGTACTAGGGAAAAAATGATTGGAAATGACTGTTTTTGAAAAAAATGCTATTAACAATTCCAATCAGTCAGCATGATCTTTTGCCAAAATTTTCTATTGCAAAAATAGCACTATGAAAATACCAAGAGATTTAAAGATAAAAGTCGAAAGGATTTTAGGTAAGTAGCTTTGGATATTCTTAGGGTTTTTGAAGATCTTACCCACCCGATCGACACTTTAGTTAATCCTCTATCGGTTTGGTTGAAAATTCGTGATTTTCGACAAATTCTCTCGTGACGCCCAATCAGTTATCTATCTCAGAAAAGATCTGTTCGAACAGAAATATATTGAGTTTGTTAATCAAGAGCTATTTACAAACGAAAACTTCATATTTTTTATATTATATAATAAATATTATCTGCCTATTGGTCATTGTTAATTTTAGTACAGTATTTGAAATTGTGGTTTGTTCAAGTTTGTTTCTAAAAATAAACTACACATAACCAATCTTTAACTCCCCAAAGTTTTAATTAATTTATAATTTAATTAATAAAGTCAAACTGCGTACAGCAACTTCCCAAATGGGGCGTCAAATTAATCAACTGTAATAGCCTTTGTTAACATCAATATGTTGTTACAAACTGTTATGAAACTTAATAAAGATCAAACACAATATATTCTGAGGGTACCGGTGAGTTATAGAAATGGAACATTTTTTGTAGTAACACCGTACAATTTGCGGCATTGTGGGAATGACAAAATGCTGTCGTTTGCTCCCGGGACGCCTTCATTTTCCGGCAGAGACCGGAGGACGGTCGTCAAGGCTTTTTATTTGGAAGCTTACGACGCGAGTAAAGATGTAAACTGAGTATTTTTGCCCTTGAACAACCAACCCGCGTGACCCTTACTGAATTTATGCTTTACGAAAATTTGTTGATACAGATCCCTGTGCCCGCGTTTCTAAGAATAAATTGCCACCTGCTGCTGATAAAGTAAACTTGCAATTTGTGGAACAACAATTTGGTTAAATTCATTATGATTATTACAAAACTACTTAATTTTTATGTCATTTGTTTATAGCGCGGGTGGAGATAAATTCTCTTTATTGTAATCGCTCGGTTGGAATTGCTGAATCAAAATGGCACTCGTTTAGGTCGATACAATGTTTATTTTCTTTTTTACTCAAATCTATTAAGGCACAATAGAGCAATACATTGTGTTTTAGATTCGCAGAAAGTTGTTTCAAAGCGGCTAGGCTTGCCTTCAAAGCTGCTGGGTGGCCTACTACATTTGACAAACAATAGTTCTAGCACTCTACACCGTGTAGCGCTCTGTCGGCACTTGGGATACAAAAGACGAACAACTTGTATTTCATTCTTCAAGAGTGCTAGTTAACTGGACATTGGATAGAGCTAGTTTCACTTCAAGGACTCTGTTCATATTTTTACTACCAAAACTCCGCGATTTCATTCGTTTCGGACGTTTTCTCGGGAACTTAGCGCGAATATATTAAGCACAGAAATGAATTTAAAGGTTAAATACCTAAGTAGATGCGACGAATTTAGCGGAATATTCTTGTACCTGTCAATCACGGTCGCATTGTGAGATTGTAAAGGAAACTGCGAAAAACGGTAAATGCAATAGTGTATGCGGCGGTCTCCAATTGTCCAAACACGAGCGTTATGTTCAAAATACACAATGAAACTTACACTTTACAGGACATGCACAATTCCTTTATTATGTGTGTGCTGTAGGTGTGGTCTATTTTAGGTAAATTATAAGGTGTCATCGTGTAAGATCTAAAGCTTTAAGGGGTTTTAGCATGTTAATACCTGCTATAGTATCTATTCGCAGCACAAAGAAGCTGAAGTTATAAACATAGCAATACAAATTGAAATGTCAAACGGATACCTACCTAATGAAGTTTCCAAGATTTTTATCTTTTCATTTCACGTTTATTCGAGATAATCCGTAGATTGATACAATTTATTATCGGAGGTAGAGCTTTGAACAAGCACAAATTGATTCGTTTATTTTATTTATTTTGTTTGATAATTTACTGTGTTGGTCGTCGTCAAGTAATTCTAGATATGGAATAAATAAATTCTGTGAACAACACACAGTGCCAACTAACCCCGTGGTTAGCTAATAAGCTTGTGTTACGGTGACTAGATTACGGATATAATACTTAAAGTTATTTTTATTTTGTACATGCATATTATACAAATAGAGAGACACCTAGGCTAGAAATAAATATTTATTTTGTAAGCATAAATACTTGCAAACGACGGGAATCAAAACCGCAGAATTCTGCACTGCAGTCGGGCATTCGCACGAAGCGCCGCAGAGGTTGTCAAACTTTATTTTATACTTATACTATATTGTCAATATTATAGTAACTTTATTTTAAACAATGCTTTTAAATAACCCTCTTACTTATAAACAGCTGCATTAACTATGTATCGTTTGTCTTTTACTGTGACATGAAGTTTCAAAGTTGACAGGTAGAGACAAATGGTACATAAACTTAGTCATTATTTATAAGTATGGGGGCAAATAATTAATTAGTGAAAGTTATTTTCATGGCTCGATAAGTATTTTTATAAACACGATATTTACTCGCTACCTACTCTCTTTTAAAGTGTCAAGTTGTAGAGGCGCCTCGTAATTTACACTACCTACTTGAAAGTTTCGCATTAAATTAGTACAATGCTTAAATACTAATTACGCCGAGGTGGTTGTAAATCATGTTCTTTATGATTCGTTGTTAAATAATTTCGAAAACAAGGTAATTTAGTGTTTTATCTTAACTGCTTGACAATTAGATTAAAACTTAACTCCTGAAATTGTTTCTTTTATAAACAACTAGCCGCGCCCCTCGGTTTTGTCCGAGTAAGTCACGATCCCGTGGAATATCGATATCAAAATATATGTAACTCTTCGATTGTGTAGCTTTCTATTAATGAAAGAATTTTTGAAATTGGTCTAGTAGTTTCGGAGCCTATTGGTTCCAAACAAACAAATAAATAACTCATTCTTCTTTATAATATTAGTGAAGATTTATCTCTAGCATTTTTGCTAAACAGATTCTGAAATCGTCCAGCAACTTACTGAAGGCTTACAACGTGTTTATTCGACTTCGTCGTCTCTTCTGATGAGATAGTCCGATCGTTTTCACACCTAGATTTAATCAGACGAAAAGACTGATGGACAATCAAGTGATCTTATAATAAAAATAAATTTACCTCTTTTGGTACAGAATCCTAAAAGTAGGTCAAAGGCAGGACAAAAAAAATTGACAGTATAACCACAAAACAATTCTGGTGTCCTAGTGTGTCGACCTTAGAGCTCATAAAAATAAATATAGAACGAACCTCTTAATGTCCTCGCCAGAATTGGAAGATTTTAATCTTTTAAATTACATACTCCACTTCTTTTTGTTTTACATTTTCTAATTCAATATTTTTTTGGCAAACCACGTCGCCTCTATATTTATCTTGTTTAATAATCTCTCTGTCTTGGAAACCAAACCTATAAACTCGCAAAAATATTGGAAATTTGTTCCGTCAAGTTGGCAATCTTGCTCCCTATTCTTGCTTTATGGGTATTTGGAACGCTACCAATCCACAAAAACTTAGATTGCTTAGACCACGAAAACTACAGCAAATTCTTTACGCAAGAAGTTGGTAATCGCTTTTAAACTGCCAGTGAGCTTCTATAGAATTGAATAAACATTAGCCAGTTATTTATTGCAGTGTTTTCTTTTGAATTATAACTTCTCAAGTGTATTAGTGTATAAAGTCAGCAAGCTTCTATTTTACATACAATTATAACCAAATTTTCAGAAATCTCTCCGAAAATTCTCAAAAAAAGGGTTTTATGAGAATTTTCGGCGTAAAAAGCATGTTTGTGATGGGATATTTTTTTACTCCATCATACCTAACACTGTCGTGAGTCTAGATCGTAAAGCAAAAGTATAATAGTAATATACGTCGAAAAGAACTTCAATAACGTAAAAAAATACTTAAGTAAGTATACAGTTTTAGGAAAAATGTTTGCTGTAAAACTACAATATAAATTGTGTACCTAAGCACCCGGACGTATTGTCAAACCTTTCTGTTTGTCTCACGTTGTTGGGACTCGTCGGATGTCCGAGTGCCGTCAGCGAGAGGACCCGAGGCGGATCTTCTTCACCCATCCTTACGGAAGTTCAGATTGTCCGGTCAGGCGCAATCTAAACAATGACCGCTCAAAATGTCGAGAAAAATGTTAAGAGGATTGTCGTTACTAATAAGTTAAACTCTACATTTTATCTGTACATTTACCCCCTTACTTATATTATAATTTATAAACCATGAATAACTTTAGGTAACGTTTGTCTTTTACTGTGACATAAAGTTTCAAAGTTAACAGACAGAGACAAACGTTACATAAAGTTAGTCATCGCTTATAAGTAAGGGGTAAGACTTTGAAGTCCTGACTGGCTAAACTGTATTATATCTATGCATAGCCTTAACCTCTGGTCCTAGAGACAAGAAATTCGGAAGGCGTATTCTTTGTGATGTGTAGGTATTGACAAAGAAAGTATTCTTGGAAATAGGTACCTAGGTGGTCAAGACTTACGCAGGCGAGACTGCGGGTCGTTGGTAGTTTTTCATAAATAAGTAGGAAAGTACAATGAAAATGTAATGAAATAAGTGAAGTCAGTTATGTATGATAATGTCTAGATCGGTAGAAGAAATGAGTTTAAAAATTGTCAGTCGCATTTTCGAGGCCAAGGTCAAAAGCAAAGCCATAAATGGGATCATTTACTAACATAAAGAAAGTAAATTACGGTTATCCACAAACCACTATAGCCACATAAGTATACTTTGTAGACCAAGTCTTTAGAAGCCACTTACACAAGGGGCAAAAAGCTTAATCATGTATATTATACCTACCATATTAATATTATCTATGTAGGATCATAATTATGTATGTAGATAGTTACAAAAAAAAGTATAATATGTAGTATATAACCGTTGTCTAGCACCCATAGTTCAAGCCTAATGCTTAAGTTGGGGCTAGTTTGCGCTGTGCGCCCCATCGTGCAATATTTATTATCTATAGGTCTCGGAGCAGTTTTTAAGAACGCTAAATTATTTCAACGTGAGCTGCTTTTAAAATGAGAAATGGTAAGACGAAGTGGAACTCACTGCCCGCGTCGATATTCCCCCTTAACTATAACCTTGGAAGCTTCAAGTCTAGAGTGAATAGGTTTCTTCTAGGTTAGTAAGTTACACCGTCGACCTCATTGTCACTTCCAATCAGGTGAAATGTAAGCCTTACCTGTAAAAAAGATTCTTTTTTGCTGAGATGGTCATTAAAATAATCTAGTTCCTAACTTCTTGACCACTGTGTTTTTTAGTACGCACGACGACGAAAGAAGGGTTATTAATAGAGATGGATCGACTATGGTTTTTATGGAAAATATTGGTTGAATTTCATAATTGTTAGTTGACGACTAGTCGGCACAATTTACCGACTAGTCGGCACCTACCGACTATCTGCTTTCGCGTCTAAAGTTTAACTTTATTACAGCGCCTTAACTAGATGTTACAAAGGGTTATGTTATAGACCCATTATGCCATTAGTCCATTCAAACGTTAAGCGATTATACATTTCACTAGAGATTTTAATGAAAGTAATCCAAATTTAGGGTAACCGTTTTAAAGACGACGCCAACGGCGGCGGCGCTTAAACATTATAGAAGATTAGGGTTTCACTCGTGTAAGTCCTGATCTTTTGGAAAATCGGGATAAAAACTGACAACTTTGGATACCTACTTACTTACATCTCGCTTCATTGTAGTGATTGGGAGTACCTCAGAACGTGGAATAGAAGAAGTCGCATTTAAATTGATGTTCGAACTGACTAATATCGCCGTGCCCCGCAAACTTACAGTAGTATTCACAAACGACTTATCTTGCTATTGTGAGTGATAATAATTAACGGCAGCGGAAATGAGCCAAAGGCTGCGACTCCATGCATAGGGTCGTTTCTGAATACGGCTGTGAGTAGGGCATGAATCCCGGGATCCCGGGATATCGTAATCCCGGGATCTCGGACGCAAAAGTTCGATATTATAATCCCGGGATTGAGTGATCCGATATCGAGATTTGACCAATTTATTATTTGGGTTCATATTAAGGTTTTTAGCTATATTTTGCCTCATGGAACGATTGAATAGAACTATTAAAATTAAACCCAAATTAGTCTTCCCCTGAGGAAGAGCTCTGTAAAGATTTAGAAGCGTGGGGAATTGGTATAATGTTTAAAACAAAATAAAAGTAACGTGATTCATTGCAATTTTTAAGACAAGTATTTTTTATACAATCTCGCATGCAAAATTTTACTGCTAACATCATTTTAGTGGTGCGCCTAGAATTTGGCGCGAAAGTTTAGACACTTTCGGGTTTAGGCTATTTGCCCGCCATATTTCCAAAATGATGGAATGGACGGCCCTCAGGGTAACTTATTTACGTAATGAAACCACTAGAGTCTTAAATACATTAAATATTTTAGATTTTACACATTTTTATTGTATTAAATTCGCCTTTTTAACGATATCTAAAATTCCAGTATCAATCCCGGGATCCCGGGATTGAGCTCTTAATATCGATATCATCCCGAGATTGAAAACCTTCCGATATTGCATGCGGTCATTAACATTGCGCGCTAAACATAGTTGAATTGTTAATTTATCTATAGGTACTGGAAAAGCAAGGGCATTCAGAAAAAAATCTACGCCTTTGAGTTCTTGAGAGTGAATGCGGGCAAACACTACCACCACATGTGACGTCCCCTCTCGTTCGTTAAGTCAGTGGGGTGTACTTTGGGCCAAGGTTTATGAGTTGAAGGTCCCCTTTATTGTTAACTGATGTAAAAAAATATAGCACACCTACTGTACTATATTTCTCTACATCAGCCATACTCAAAGTGTGCTCCTCGGAACCCCAGTGCTCCGCAAAGCCTATATTGGGGCTTCGCAAAAGTATGATAAAAAGGAATCAATTGAAAAAAGAACAATGAAATACCCTTCATAGTGTAAATATCTTTCATAGTGTGTAGTGTACCCTTCATTGCGCTTTCTGGTAAAAAAATGGGTTTACTTTATTTTAGTACTAAAAGTAGGTATAGGGGATAGGCGACGGAGCCCTAAAATGTAGTATCTAAAACTTCGCAGTTTTGAATATTACATTTTAGAGCTCCGTCAAATATTTGACTTCCCAAAAGGGTTCCGTCACCGAAAAAGTTTGAGAACCGCTGCTCTACATTATTCAAAATTCTGCACTGAGTTGGTCTTAGGGCAACGGTAGGCACTAACGTTTCCTTTAAAACGTCTCATAGCAAGTATTTTAATTCAAAGCTATTTACCCACTCAGTTTGGCTTATCACGAGCATAAAGTAAACAAAGCAAATAAACCTGCTCAAGCTAATGGAGTGCGCTGAAATAAATCCGTTGGTCATTACTTTACAACAGTTTAACGTGGTTTAGAGTCGCTGTAGACTGGTAACTGTCTATCTCCTTGATGCTATTCTTTTGAAAAACAAAATATATTAACCAATACAACCTAGTTACAAACAAACGATTATCAGCGGCCCCCACACTAGACAAAGTCTGTGTCGTGAGGTGCCAGAAAGAAGTTTACCTGTCTGTGCTTAGGGATCTATTAGATAGAGAGCGGTCACGCGGTCAAGCGTTCAGGCGGTCAGTTTTGCGATCTTTGTGTTATATTACGTTACATAGATATATACACAGGAGGCATTCTGACCGCGTCGGTCAAACACGTCGGTTCGTGAGTAATGCAGAACGCTTGACCGCGTGACCTTTCTCTGTCTGATAGGTCCATATGTCGTTTGATTAAGCTAATTACAACCTGTTGGCCGATAAAAAGACTTAGACTGCAAGCTTGTTTGCATATCTATAGTCGCTCCTCGAAAATGACGCTATATAACCTTAGACGAAAACAAAAATAGTAGATGCGGTATATTATTATTCTAACATTGCGTATTGGAAAATGTGCTAGAAACATCTACATGCATTTTCATAAAGTAACGTATCTGCTGGTTTTCGTTTTCATCTAAGTATGTAACTAAAAATATTTTCTAATGAGCAGTTAAGAATTACACTATTGTCAACGGTTTGCTTAACGAAATTATTAGGGTTAGGTTTTAAACGACCTTTCAGAGAGCCAAGTTGTCCATTTAGTTAGTTTGTAACGTTTTAAATATTGTTTAAGTGAGCATTTAACCACTATCGCACGATGCATCGTAAAATGTAACAGCTCTACTAGGGAGTAAAACTGCAGTGAAATTTATTCTGTGCCCGTCTTCCTAACTCGGTGTCCAAGGTGAAGAGAGAACTCGGCAACGCGACGCGATGCTATGCGACGGGAAAATATCAAGTACCTAGTCGTCGTATATGATTGTGGCCTGCGTTGTCGCGTAAATCTGTCTGGCAATCTGTCAATCAAATGTATGGTCATCATTATATCGCGTCGCGTCGCTTATGTCGTTCACCTAGGGCACTGGAGTCCGGATTAGTGGTCTAAGTAAAATGGAATAAAACCTTAAAAAACAATATTATTTTTTACTAGCAGTGCCCTCAACTTCGTCCGCTTAATTTTTTTGAAAATTTAATATAGCCTAGCCTTCCTCAATAAATGGACTATCCAAAACTGAAAGAATTTTTGAAATCGGACCGGCAGCGGTTCCGGAGATTAGCGCATTCAAACAAACAAACTCTTTAGCTTTATAATAATAGAAGATGGATAGATAACGTGCTTTAATCATTTCTTTTCGATAAATAAGAAATCACCAAACACTACATTTTAATGTCGAAAAGTGTCTTAAATCTGTGATATAGCCAGATATAATATTGTTAACTTCTTTAATTTAATCGCGCTATGAGGAGCTAAGGCCGGCCTCCCGCTCGGGCTCGTAATCAAAACAATTTTATTATCCCGTTTGAAGGTTTTTCTTGTCACTTCGTGCAATTTTCTTAGGACAAAGTGGATTTCTTGCCATTGGTTTGACAATTTAAATAGCCTACTTTTTAACTCTGGTAATTTATTGTTATTTTACGAAAATTTTATTTCACTATCTCTGAACCAGTATACCTATAGGTATTTATTATTTGGCCACCTTACTTATAAAGAGATGCATAAACTATATATCGTTTGTCTTTTTAACCGACTTCAAAAAA
Source organism: Idaea biselata (assembly GCA_958496205.1). NCBI lineage: Eukaryota > Metazoa > Arthropoda > Insecta > Lepidoptera > Geometridae > Idaea > Idaea biselata. The sequence goes on from OY292402.1 coordinate 21,811,907, forward strand.
AGGAGGAGGTTCTCAATTCGACCCGTAGGTATATTGATGTATGTGGATATGTCCGCGCCGTACTCCGGCATATGAAGTCGGATTGCGATAATTCTTTTTTATTTGGAAGGTGAGAGTCGGTCTCATAAAATTTTGGTGAACATCTGATGAGTAGGTAATTTCGGAATGATGAGCAGAATAGCTTCCCACCACGACAGTAAATTATTATAATACTTTATGGAATCGGCTCTTTAGGAACTAGATACAGATTAATAAATCACCTAAATCCACCTTCTCATCAGAAAACTCCTCGATGATTAAAGTTATACTGTAACATGAAGTTTCAAAGTTAACAGACTGTGACAAACGTTACATAAACTTAGTCATCGTTTATAAGTAAGGGGTTTCTTTATTGCACCCTAAAACGAAAACAAAACAAGCTGTACTCAAATAGATTATTAGATACTTATTACTTACTTAAGTCTGTCATTGTATGTGAAAATTCTAAGTCAATTTATGTTATAATAGCCGAACTTTTTAATAAAATTCATCAAACGACGACAAGTCGAAGCAAACGAGTGAATTAACTCAGAAAGGAGGGGTGAGGGGTGGGAGGCAACAGAACTTTGTTAATCTAACAAAGGAGTGCAATATAGCTGACATTGAGGTATTTTGATAACAATTTGTTATATAGGTAAGTATAGTAAGGAATTACTAAGTTTATCAAATTGTTAAAGGTAGGACCTAGTAAAATTATTAGAAAAAAAAAATGCATAAAAGTAAATCATGAAATCATAAAGGTACGAGTTGGTAACGGGCGACATGAGGCGGCAGCGGACGACGTGTCGCGGCGATACTACTGGTTTCTATTTATAGATAGATAGATAGATAGATTAACGTTTTATTTGCACAACAAACAATATTCAAAACAACATACATATGTAAGACACAGAAAGCATAAAACTAAAACGTTGCACAAATGGGCGGCCTTATCGCTAAAAATGTCTTCCAGGCAACCTTTGGATGGAGAAGGTCATCCAAGGGGTCAGGTATTTATTTCTATGTAGTAGTAAATATAATAAGCGAATATTATAATATTCCAAACAGATTTGTGCTCTAAGAAAATCAATTATCGTAAGTAGGTAAGTATAAAACATTTATGCAATAGCCAAATGTTAGTTAGTGCAAATAGAAACGCTAAAGATGGACGAGTTGTGAATACTCAAATTCGGCCTTTCACATAATTTGATTACCTCTGTGCGTGCATCGACTTGAGAATATACTCTGATTGTTTGTTTTTGAGTTGATAGTACTATTTACCAGAGAAAATGTGATTAGTCTTAAAAGCAAACTGCAATCGTCTTCAGACAAGTATGCCTATACCTACGTGTGTTGTATAAAAGTTATAAAACATATTTACATGTTTACATTAAAATCGTATAGTTTCACCGATTATTTTCTTCGTGAAAAATGTTTTATCAGACTTACGGTGGGGTTTTCGAGGTTTTTAAAGACCGTAGGTATAGATAGACCATACAGATGACACAGTTAAATTCTATAGGTTATAAAGTTAACCACTGTTTAATTTAACCATTAACCTAACATAAGTTTATAATTTAAAAATATATAGGTAGTATTTTAGTGTAAGATAACATTAAAATACTTATTCTTAATCGGTTATAATGAGAAATAAGAAGATTGGCTCTATTAGGTATGTATTTGGATTTTGGATATAATCGTCATAGTGTAAAAATAATAATCTTTATTTATTTCAATTATCACCGTGAATTATTAATAACTAGGTCAAAGTATTTATAATTTTGTAAAAGAAGATTACAATTTTGCAAATATAATAAGCGTCAATTATTTGGCTCCGAGGAAAGGCAAAAGGGATGGTGGAAGTAGGAAATAAAATCAAAATTAATGTCGGTAAAATCGTCGGTATCTTTATAATTTTTGTTACGTGTTTTCTTTTTGCTTACCTACGTAGATTGTTTTGAAAATGTTGCTCGGTAAATGGGTAATTAATTATCTAACGCAGCGTACTACGTGGACGACTGGATGCGAACGCGATTGCGAAGCGATCCGATCCGGTGCGGTGCGGAAACAAGGAACAGTCGATAGCTATTGAAGTGTCCTACGTGACCAAATGCACGTAAAGTGCGATGCGGCGCGATTCTCGACTGTTCCTTGTTTCCGCGCCGCATCGCGTTCGCATCCGATCGCCCACGTAGGACGCTGCGTAAGTATACAATTTTATATGTTCTTAGATTAGTGTCTAAGAAAATAGATTTTAATAATGCAACTATCTATATTAAAAATGAATCCCTATTTCCCTTCGTCACGGTATCACGTGTGATCGGTTGAAGCGATTTCGCTAATTCTTTTTTGTTGTGTTTGCTAGTGGCAGGAGAAGGTTCTTATGGAAGGACTGATTTTGATGGATGTTAGTATAGAGAAAGATACCTATACATATTAAAGAAAATCGGGTTAGTTACTCTATTAGTAGTAGTGGGGTAGAGTAGAAGTAGTGTAGGGTTGTTTTTTAATATTTAATGGGCAGGACAACGTCTGTCGTGTCAGTTAGTCTAAAATAATTTAAATTGAGCCCTAGTTTTTCTAAACTAAAACCAAAAGAGAAGTTATTCCATTGTTTATTTATACCAACCAACGTAACCGAAAATCCGCAGCCTCAAAGCACAAAGTCCACAAACGAACGCAAACCTTCAGAGGTGCGAAACGTGAAACCAACGCCAGGGGTCGTTAGCGTACCTACCAGTTTACCCAAGACCGGGCGTTGTGCTTGATTAAGCCTTTTCCAAACTCTGTACCAACAACGTATAAATATACATAGTAGGCTTACGCGCCTGTATTTATTCAAACAAAGCACAAAGGGTTCCGTACCACTATTTCAATTGGCCGTGTAGCCCCAGCATAGAATAGGGCTACCCCATCTCTTCCCGTGGGTGTCGTAAAAGGCGACTGATCCCTAAGAGGGTTGGTGTCAGGCAGGCGGCCGGCCGTAAAAAGATTGCCAAATCTAATGATCGGCAGAAGGTATGGTCAATGATGGATGACCTACCGACTTCATCGACCCCAAATAAAAAAAAACATTTGTGGGCTAGCGGACCCCGGGCTCCCGACAGGGATGCGACCGGGAACATCGCTCGGATGAGAAGAGAAGAGAGGAGCGAAGATCACAATTGGGTACGGAAACGGAACCCTAGAATAAATACTGGACCAACCAATCCGTGAACAGAACGCGAGCGTTAAATTTATTTTACTACTGGCGCCAGTGTATCACTCAATCACTAGAAGGCGCTAGTGATAAAAATACATCGCGCTATCAGTGCGTTTTATTTCAAAAATCATGTTTGTTGTTCCCATACAACCCCCCAATAAATATTTATTTTATTTTGTTTTCAAAGCGGCTACAGAAATACATCATCTGTGAAAATTTTAACCGTCTAGCTATTGCGGCTCATAAGATACAGCTTGGTGACAGACGTACAGACAGATGGACAGACAGACAGCGGAGTCGCAGTAATAGGGTCCCTTTTTACCCTTTGGGTACGGAACCCTAAAAAAGTTGGTGAGAAGTGGGGGCCTACCCATTGATCTCATGTTAGTAATAATATCTCAATGTACCTACGTGATCTCTTTTGCGTGCTACGCCAATCGCGGCGTACATGGGACTGCTAACACTATTACACATGCCAAGTGTGTTTGTATATAAGATTTAGAAATACGCGATTTCTATGAAGTCAGCCTACTGGGTGGAGCGAGCGCCCCGCCGATATTTATGCTGTGTCCGTACCAACTTGCAATGTTAAATTGTTGGTCACAGACTGTCAATTACGGTGATCCGGCTCACGTCGGACCCGGCACGTGACCGGACTCAAGATAGTATACAGATAAATCAAATATACAGATTTTTCATCGGATAATAATACAACTGTAAATCAATTTTTCGATGACTCCGTTTTAGGACGGCATAATTTGGGGCCATGTGTTTCAGAGATATCGAATATTTTTTATTGTGATGCTGCGTGGGAGATTTTGCAAGTAACTATGACTATGTAGTTTAAGATTATTAAGTTACAACCATGCTAACCTAAGATTTGTTTGTCTGCATCTTCATAAAATTAAAATACATGGACTTATTTGTATTTTTTAAGTTTTCTTTTTTAAGCTGACCTCTGCTTTAAAAGTGCACAAATACCTCATGTTTAAAGATGCGTAAAAATCCTTGAACATGATATTTCTATAATCTAAATAGTTTACTGAATTCCAGGAAATCAATATAAAAGATAAATAATTGTTTTGTGTCTTACCTTCTGAAATCCCGGCTCCAGCAAGCGTATATGACTGGGTTCATGGAGGAGTTGACCCAGCCAAGCCACGTGACCACCGTGTTCACGATCTCCTCATGCGCGATGCACGCCGAGCAAATTCCCGACAACAGGTTAACCACAAAAAACGGCAACCAACACACTATAAAAACACCCATCACTATTCCTAAAGTCTTTGCTGCCTTCTTTTCTTTTGCGAATTTCGCGAGTTTACGGGACAGCGAAAAATTTTTGGGTAAATTTTTAGCATGCGTCACGTTTGTCAGACGCGTCGAAGAGCGCGATAGTCCATTGTTCTGCAGAGCCGTTAGAGGCTCTTGATCTGGCTCTTCGGGCGTGCAAGCACCCTGGCACACATCAGCACTACGCTGCCGAACTGTTCCACCTCGGTGTATCCGTAAAGTCAATTCTAACTCCCCACTGGGTCTCATCACTTGTTTCGTACCTATTTTTAATGACCGAGTCTGTATAGTCGCAGCACGATAAATACGATAATAAGTGAACACCATCACGAATAAAGGTAAATAAAACGATATTGTCGAAGAAAATATTAGATATTCTAAGTTTTCCGTAAACGGGCATTTGTATTCGGGCACTTCTTCCGTGCGAACGGCTCGCCACCACGCGATTGCGGGGAAGGATATTGCTCCAGAGCATACCCACACCGCCGCGATTAGAAAAGCGGCCTTTCGTCCGCTCATTCTCATAGGATACGTGATAGGGTCTGTAATCGCCCAATATCGGTCGAGAGATATCACGCACAGGTTGAGTATTGAAGCAGTACTGAACAACACGTCGAGAGAACGCCACACGTCGCACCAGTCCACTCCAAAAAACCACGTGTGTTCCAAAACTTCATACATAGCCGAGAAAGGCATCACGACGAGACCGACTAGACAGTCGGCCACTGCTAATGACGTCACGAAGTAGTTGGTAGACGTATGAAGGTAACGCTCGCGTACTACGGCAAGAATGACCAACATGTTTCCAAAGACAGTAGTCAGAGAGAATAGCAGAAGGAACGCGACTAGGACAGCTCGGTCTTGGAGAAGTTTTATGTACTCGTTCCAGAGCTCGGTATTATCAGACACGTTGTAGGTCGAGTTGAAGTCGAAAGTGGTGTTGAAGTCGACGACTCCGTTAACTGCAGCTCCAGTGTAGTCTAGAGTATACTCCGGGCCTCTATAAGCGATGTCTAGTTGGCTTCTTGCCGCTACTGTGCCCAGTCCTGTCGCGTTCATATTTTATAATCCAATGGTTACTCACACACTAGCGCCATGGTGAGTGTTTATGCTTCCCCTTTTTTACCCGAAGCCATTTCGAAATAACGTTCTTGGCAGGCATTGTATTCTCGTATCCCCATAGCTGGCACATGTTTCGTTGGCATACTTTTTCATAGCCAGAGGGTTTTCAGCAGCAGCAATCTGTAAAAAATGAAACTTCTTTGATATCGTTGTAAAAACATAAGTTATGAAATGGTCGTGTAAGTGTATGTGACATATGTGGCGGGTCGTTTCTTATCGAAGTATGCGACGCGTGGGATTTTGGAATTTTAATATAATTTAATTTAGTCGAAAAGATTGAACTTCTAATTTTAGTAGAATTCGATATAAAGAAGCGTATTGGGCTATGTCATTGCCAGGGTGGTGAGCGGTCGTCATCATGGTATCGGCCTTCGCCATAAATAGCGTTCGAGAGAGCATCCGACGAGATCAAACGAATTGTGTGCCGTGGGCCGTGATCGGTGTGTCCACATGAGGGCGTCGGGTCCCCTCCTCCATCCCCGCACGCGATACGCTCCCAACTCTTAGTACCTCATATTACTACGCTGAATTGGTTTTCATGTAAATAAACAAAAGCTTTCTCACTTTGCGAGCGGAAGATTAAGATTTCTTGAATAGGCAACCCTTTTGAAACTTTTAAAATTACTTTATGAATATTAATGCGTTTAAATAGGCTTTCGCCTAAGCCTAGCTCTGGAATATATTTTGATACATTCTTAAATAACCACTAGAGGTTTCGCTGGGTAACTTTAGCATATTTTGGGATGGTTTATTGTTTTTATTAAATTATACAATAGGATGCTATAAGTTGAGTGGCAAAGTGCTTTATTAAAGTTAATTAAAAAAAGTACCAATGGAGACAAATACGTAAGTTTATTGACGCGTGTTTAATGAGATGGAATTCTCAATTTAGTGTTGCAAAATTATCGTTATTAAAAGACTTACCTACAGGCTATTTTCTTAGGCCCAAAAGGTTTTAATTAAGCGACCCTTTTATGCGACAAAACGTATAAGTAAGTTGTTAGATGACAGGCGAGAACAGCCGACAAACACAACTTCCACTACCACATAGTTGTTCGAAACATGGTGAAATATAATGCCGATTTAAAATCATTTATTTTAGAGTATAAATTGAGGAAGTCAAAGTTTTATATTCAAATGTAACTACCTATACCTAGTATTGTAAATTACGTTGTATATTTCCATATTAATATAAACTCTATTAAAACTTAATCTCTTCTCCATAACTTTTTGGCGAAAATAAACGTAAATGGCATCAAAACTTGTAATTGACAATTTATTTGCGAATTAGATGGCTTTAAAGAAAGTATTAACTTCAAACTTAATATTTTCGGGCTTGAGAGGTTATTAAATGCTTTATCTTGGCCTTAAAAGTGTACATTTATTAAAGTTTTTTGTGATAGTGATTACGACCACATTAATAAATTAATTACAAAACATGTTATTTTAAATGAATAAAGTAGGGACACTTGTAATTGTTTTAATGTTATTATAGAAAGTTCGTTTTTTTTTAATAAATATTGCACGACGTTACACACAGCGCTACACACTAGGCTTTTACACACAGTACACACACACTAGGCTTTTACTATGGGTACTAGACATTGGATATTACTACATATTATACTTTTCTTTTGTAAATACATTAGTACATATGTTACATAGAAAACACTACTGAGACCAGAAACAATTAGGTATTTATTTTTAAGCATAATAATATCTACTTGCACCCGGTTGGAATCGAACCCGCAACCTTCAGCATTGCAGCCGGGGCTTCACCCGAGGCGCCACAGAGGACGTCAAATCAAATCAATCCAGTAGTGTTGTTAGATAGATTGTTTCTGATTATACGAGTTCTTATACCTATGTTCAAAGTATATAAATAAAAGCACAAAGTACGAAACATTGTTCTTCCAAATCTCCATAATGTCTTGTTGTTTCTAAGAGCATGTTGTTTGTCATTTTCCTTACCCGAAAGTGGCGACAAATACTGTCACCAACAATACAAATAATATGATGCCGGATCATTTGTCGTCACCCCTTTGTGTTTTCACTGTAATACAATAGCTACAAGACATAAAAAAGAAGGTACTATGTACCCCGAGTCTCTGACTGCAGCTAGATTGCTGTTACACGCCACGAATGTCGCAATCTTCACCGTCACGCGGGCTTACTATCAATCACACTGACACGACATGAATGGAGAAATTCCTGAAGTAGGTAGCTATTTTCTGAACAGGGAATTTTTCACGGAACTACTGATTAATACCTACTTCTGTTTTGCAAACCTTTAACAGTCTCGAACGGCAATGAGTGATCGTCGAAGTCCAGACGATGTCAATTTCCGTTTGAGGTTCTTTTTAACTTTTTTACTGGACGTTAATTAATAGTTTATAGAGAAGGTTAATGGTTATTGCTGAAGATATTTTTTGTAAAAAGATCTTAAAGGAAAATTGAAAATATCTCATTGAAAATTCACTAAGCTCGTAGTATAGCTACCTACTTGGGTAATAAACAAATTAACCAACATAAAAATTGATAATATTGATATTTAGCAGTGTTAATGAGTAGCTTATTGGCCAAGCTGCGACCGCCGATCGTAAATAGTCTTGCAGGTATAGCAACGCTTAGCTCGGTCATCACTTGGATGGGTGACCGATAATGTGCTCGGGAAAAATCATTTTCTCGAGCTCCTTCGTGTATCGGAAGGCACATTAACATTAGTTTGTAAGTTTTATCATTTACTATTTGCATTACTAACCCCTATGGATCAATGGTCTGAAATAAATGTATTTTATTTTTTATTTTATTATTTTAAGCAGTTGGCCCCGGTTGGTGTTATCTCTGATAGCAATAGTTATGTCAAGTTAGAGGCATTCAAGCGACCTGTAAGCTCTAACAGCAGGTGAGACACATCACTATACGAAAAGAAAAATAAGAGTTAATGAAATTAAAGACATTTTTCGGTTTGATCCCGTGGTGTTTATTACTTTTAGCATTTCACAACGCTCAACGTTTCGAGACCTTTCCAGGTCCCTTCTTCTGGATTAAGTCAATCCTGAAGAAGGGACCTGACCCGAAAAATGTCTTTAATTTCAAAATGGGAAACCAGCGATTCTAACGTTGACGAAATATAAACTTAGCCAGTGGTTAGGGTTCGATTCGACAATTTAAAAATCTGGAATGTTTCTCTTGTGGCTAGTGCGTCAGCTAGACGCAGTTTTATTGTCTCATTTTCCGTGACTAGGTACCGTATCTTTAGTTTTTTGTTTTACTCTAAGTTGTTAGTGTTGTTAGTGTCCGTTCACGACTCTATGAACCTTTCATTACTTACATAAAGACTAACAAAACTCACTTCAATGTTGTTATGGGGGACTTTAATGCGAGGCTGGGCAAGAGAAGCGATAATGAGTTGAAGGTGGGAAACTTCGGGTATGGGCAACGGAACCCTAGGGGACAGAGGCTGGCCGATTTTCTGGAGAAAGAAGGACTCTTTATGATGAATTCTTTCTTTCGGAAGCCGCCTCACAGGAAATGGACCTGGATGAGCCCCGATGGTTCCACGAGAAACGAGATTGACTTCATTATGACCGACAAGAGACGAATATTCAATGACGTCTCAGTGATTCATAGGGTGAAAACCGGTAGTGATCACCTAATTGTGAGAGGCACATTGAATATAAACGTTAAACTAGAACGGTCTGGTTTAATGAAGTCCACGCTCCGACCTACTCGCGCTCAGATCGAAAACCCCGAGAGCTTTCAACTCGAGCTTTCAAATCGCTTTGATTGTCTAGAAGATCACGCGTCGGTGGACGAGATTAATAACAGGTTCGTGGAAACTGTCCATGCGGTCGGGTCTCAGTTCTTTAAGACTCGCCGTAATAGTAAAACTCAGAAGCTCTCCGACTACACTCTTAACCTTATGGCTGAACGACGCTCGCTGAGACTGCAGACCCCCGATGATGTTGAGTCACACAGGCAGCTTAATAGACGTATCTGGAAATCCTTGCGACACGATATTCGTATCTTTAATACTGCTCGTATTAAAGATACGATAGAGCGGAATAAAGGCTCCAAAGTGTTCGCAAGAGATATGTCTATTGGGCAAAGCCGAATGACAAAGCTGAAGCGGGATGATGGCAGTGTAGCGTCGACGAAAGCGGAAGTGTTGAGAGAAGTCGAAAAGTTCTATGGACGGCTCTACGATTCAGTGGCTGAGCCTGTTACAAGTGTGACCTCAGACCAAAGAGCCAAACTGACCCGACACTTTACCGAAGATATCCCGGACATCAGTCTGTATGAGATTAGGATGGCCCTGAAACAGCTTAAGAACAACATTACTTCTGAGATTCTGAAAGCGGGTGGATCACCGGTACTTAAAGTCCTTCAGAGGCTCTTCAATTCCGTTTTGCTCGAAGGTACCACGCCCGAGGCATGGAACGAAAGCGTGGTGGTGTTGTTCTTTAAGAAGGGTGATAACACCTTATTAAAGAACTATAGACCCATCTCGCTTTTGAGCCATGTTTATAAGCTTTTTTCTAGGGTCATTGCAAATCGTCTCGAACGCAGGCTTGATGACTTCCAACCTCCCGAACAAGCCGGGTTCCGAAAAGGTTATAGTACCGTAGACCACATACATACGCTACGACAGGTTATACAGAAAACCGAAGAGTATAACTTGCCGCTCTGTCTAGCGTTTGTGGACTACGAGAAAGCCTTTGATTCGATCGAAACGTGGGCGGTACTCGAGTCTCTCCAACGATGCCATATTGACTATCGGTATATCGAAGTGTTGAAGTGTTTGTATAAAAACGCCACTATGTCGGTCCGAGTACAGGAACAGAGTTCGAGGGCGATTCTATTGAAGAGAGGCGTAAGACAGGGAGACGTGATATCTCCGAAACTCTTTACGGCCGCTTTGGAAGACGCCTTCAAGCTTCTGGAATGGAAAGGACTGGGTATCAATATTAACGGCGAATACATCACTCACCTTCGGTTTGCCGACGATATTGTAGTCATGGCAAAGTCGATGGAGGAACTCAGTACGATGCTCGAAGGCCTCAATCAAGTCTCCCAGCGGGTAGGTCTTAAGATGAACATGGACAAGACGAAAGTCATGTCTAATGCCCATGTTGTACCTACCCCTGTTATGATTGAGAATTCAGCTCTCGAAGTTGTTGACGCGTACGTATACCTAGGACAGACAGTCCAGTTAGGTAGGTTCAACTTCGAGAAAGAGGTCAATCGTCGAATACAGCTCGGATGGGCAGCGTTCGGGAAGCTCCGCAACGTCTTTTCGTCTAAAATACCTCAGTGCCTTAAGACGAAAGTCTTCAATCAGTGTGTGTTGCCAGTGATGACATACGGATCCGAAACGTAGCTATGGAGAGAGCTATGCTCGGGGTTTCTCTACGGGATCGAATCAGAAATGAGGAGATACGTAGAAGAACGAGGGTCACCGACATAGCCAAACGGATTAGCTCTTTGAAGTGGCAGTGGGCAGGACATATAGCACGGAGAACGTCGATGAAAGAAAGATGGTCGTTGGGGCCGAAAAGTTCTCGAATGGAGACCGCGGATCGGAAAGCGCAGCGTTGGACGTCCACCAACGAGATGGACGGACGACTTAGTTAAGGCCGCGGGTTCACGATGGATGCAGGCCACTTATGACCGAAGCATCTGGAAATCTATGAGGGAGGCTTATGTCCAGCAGTGGACTTCTTACAGCTGAAATGATGATGATGATGATGATAAAGACTAGGTCTTTGTGTTTTCTCTCATAGATCACCTATCAACTAGGATTTTTGTTATTATTGTGTTGTTGAGTGTAACTATGATGTGGGATTTTATAGTGAGTTTTTTCTATAAAGATCTGTCATTAACATTAATCATGTTTTGAAATATATCGTAGAGAAATTGTTTCGAATTTAGGTACGAGTAAAGTTCTTCAAGTGCCATTACTTGTTACGTTCAAAAAATATTACCTCCCTCGATGCGAGGAGGAGGCGAGGAGGAGACTCCTCTTCGCCACCAAGATTATTGTACCATAGTCAAAATATCGATGTAAGAAAATAAATAATAATACATGATTAAAGGTTCGATTCAACCAAACTAGAATAAGCCAATCATACGCATAAATCGTCTTTTGTCGAGAGACTCTCGAGCTGTTCAATGAAAAAAAATACGATTTATGCAGATAATTGCTTATTTTAGTTTGGTCGAATTAAGCCTAAGTACCTACCCGGTAAAGTATCTATGTTAACAAATCGTTAACATAGTTACATGTTTTAAGGGTGGCGAATTTGAATTGAGCATTGAATTTCGCAAAACAACTTCAATTTAAAACATGTATTTTTCAAATACCTACCGACCTATGAATGAATCTTTTTAATTAATCCATTTTACAAAAAAGAGCGCTTTTAAATTGCTTACACGACGTAAAATTTTGCGAACCGTAGCTGAAACTTTGTCCGAGAAAACGACAATTTCATGGTAGCCTCCCAGGTGATTAATCGTGGTAAATTCCTCGGGACAAGCCCCGGGACATTGATGGTCACACTGCGGAAATTCTAATTAAGGCCATGTGATTATACCCCGTAATTAATTTATATCCGACACTTTATCTAGTGTGCGTGCAATCTTTTGCAATTGATTTAAATTTACTGCCTTTGTAGGGATTTAGGGATTCGTGACTTTGGTGTGGGTCTCGTTTTACATTGGTAGAGCTTCTGGATTATGAGGTTTTTATTGTTTAAGACTTATTTGGAGTAAAACCTAATTATGGCAGGGTGAATCGGGCATGACAATAATCTAAACATTCATTTATAGGGTGTTACCCAAAAGGCTGGCTGAATTGACTATTTGAATAGCAACACCTATCCGTTGGGCACAGTAGCAGCCAGCCCTTTGGTCATCAATGGGATGGCTTTTTGTTTAGAATAAAACTTTTTGTATATTTCGATGAGGTCGACGATATGACAAACTTATCTATAATACCAGAGAAATGAAATATATATGGAACCGGAATGTTCATACATCGCTTCCAATAAAAACGACACAAAATAAGACTGACAACTGATGACTGGTGACAGATCAAACAACGAGTTTTAATTACAGAATTCTGTCACAACTATTGTTATCTCTTTCGCTATTACCTAAAATTATACATGTACGTACGTCTCGCTCTTTCCTCGCCGTCACTTTCCTTTACAGACTATACTGTCACAACTATTGTTATCCCTTTCGCTTTCGTAAATACACAAAATATTTTAAACAATTCATTACTGTCTTACTTCCTGGTGAAACGATATATTTTTATCTTTTGTTGTTGCTATTATAATTTTTACAGTGCTGAAAAATGCACGAAAGCATTTTGTGTAATGTTTAAACGGATTTTATGACGTTTCTGTCAAGCGGGCGATCGGCACAGAGGTTGATATGTGAATGGAAGAGGATGTGGTAATTACCTTATCTTTGCGTAGCCACGAAATATGCTCGATGACGTATCTAAACTTGTTTTAACAGGATCACTGTATAATACTACAAAAATAGATGGGTAAATAACGGGGTATTTACCATGTTTAAATTTGTTTTTGATGAAGCTCGATATTTCGCCAGTGATCAACCATGTAAGTTTAAAATCGTTATCTATAAAAACCTGTTCACTCTAGACTTAGGACAATATTAAGTTCTAACGTTAGTAAAGTCGCCCACTTCATATTCCGCAAAAGTTCGCACATTACGTATCTATTATTTTTGAAAGCTTCTGATTAGCTGCTCTCCAGTTTCGTAAACGATTACGTTTACAAATTGCTAATTAACAAGATGCGAGCACAAAACGGTCTCGAATGGAGAAGCAAATGATGACGATGCTCTAAGGTAGAATTACGTAATTAGGTAGTTTGTAAGATTTCATGGGTCAGGCCCGGCTGAAACCGCATTATATACGCCGACGGTAAGTAGAGTGATTTAGTTCTTCCACTTCGGTTAATCTACATACGTATTTTGTTGTCCCTCTTCTTCGGTCCTTGTTTGTGACATTTTATTTGCTATTAGCCTACCCGGCACACTTCGTATCGTCATCGGTCATATCGAAATAAAAGCTTTACATTTGCTTTGACACGATAACACGCCCCTCCGTTACAATGAAATCCCTGGGATGTCATTTGTTACAACTTTTTTTTGTTAGCCCGTTTTTTTGCTACAAAGTTAAGTAGGTATGTAAAAAATACTGAATCTTATTTTTCTGTTAGTTTTTGTCAACAAACATCATTAACTTTGGTCCAGACCCTTTTTTGCGTAATTAAATTTTGAACTAATCAACACACAGCTTAAACCGCGACAGAAGAGAGACAAGAAACTTGGAGAGTCTGTTATTTATATGATAAAGGCATCCCATAAGTAAAGGATTTCCAAAATTCCCACCGTTTTCACAGGTGAAACCGAAAACACAGTTAGTGTTTTGACACAAAGAAAACAATTCCTTTTATATTTTTCTTCGTACCTAAGAACCGGAAACAGCAGATTACAGTCACGGGCCAACAATAATATTAATATCGTTGAGGACGCCATTATTTTATACAATACCGCGAGTTATAATAATACCTAAACGTAGTTTCGTATTTCTATGATTTGTGGAAGTAGTGAAATCTACTGCCGTAATCTTAATTGCTGCGATGAATTTCTGGTAATAGTCATAGACAACTGTTGACATCTTGGTAATTTAATTGTAGTAATCAATGTTTTGGTGAATTATTATAATTGCCATGCTCTAGTTATTAAGAGGACAGTCTACCTACTCTTTCTCCATACAAACGTAGTTGACGTTTCCTCCCTGGATAAAGACATTAGAGCAAATATGTTTATGCCATAAAACCTATATCTGCCAGAAGTCCTATAATATTAGACATGACCATGCCCCTAGGTTTTAATTTCTTTCATTTACTAATTTTTCTTAATTTTTTATTTCTATTCTATTTAGAAAATGAAAAAATAAAAAAACGTAGGCGCGTGGTCTTGGCAAATATAGGTTTTATGGCACAAACATATTTGCTCTAATGTCTTTATCCAGGGAGGCAACAGTCGACTACGTTTGTATAGAGAAAGAGTAGGTAGACTTTCCCCTTAAGAACTTCCAAAATAATAATGATCTTTAATAATACCGATTAATAATACAGAATAATACCGATATTAAGATAGAAATCTAAATTTTCATTATTCTTTTTTGGTATTATGTTTGTATGGAAATGGTAACAGTACCTACCTTCTTAACTAGTTTTGTGTTTAAAAAATGCGTAGTTTGAGCAAATTACATTTCTAAGTAGGTACACGAGTGGAAATTTCGTTCAAATAGACGAATAGATAAGGCACATTCAAGCTACTTTGTAAAGAAATCGTCATTTTTCGGATTCCGTAGGGTAAAGGGTAAATCCGGGACCCTATTACTGAGACTCCGCTGCTGTCTGTCCGTCTGTCACCAAGCTGTATCACATGAACCGTGATAGCTAGACAGTTGAAACTTTCACAGATGATGTATTTCTGTAGCCGCTATAACAACAAATACTTAAAACAAAATAAAACAAATATTTTAATGCGTCTCCCATGCAACAAACGTGATTTGCATAAAAAACGCAACGATACCGCGATATATTTTTACCACTAGCGCCATCTAGTGATGGAGTGATAGACTGGCGGCAGTGAAAAATACATTTTAACGTTCGCGTTGCGTTCACGGATTGGTTGGTCCAGTTTTCATTTTTTGGTTCCATACCCAATTGTGATATTATTATGCAGCGGGCCAGTGTACTGTCATCCCTGCAACAGAACTTATCAAACCAAATTTGGTTTTACAAGTCACCTTTTTGCTCATATTATTAGTCAAAAATAGCCGAATATTTCGCCGTCGAGGGATACGTTACGGATACGGATACGATACGATATGATATAACGTCATCATCATCATAAGTACGGAGTACGGAACCATTCGTGCGAGAGTCCAACTCGCCCTTGGCCGGGTTTTATTAAGAACCTAGCCCCATAAAACAACTAGTTACATTGAAGCCAAGCTCGTTCCGGCTACTTTACTACCACTGAGACAATAAGCTTGCAGATAATTAACTGTCATGTATAGAGTGCGCCGCATAAATCTTATACATCGTTTACACGTAATTAGGTCGAGGGTATCTATCTATCGCTTATACATATAACGTTAGTACCATAGAACTGGACTGGTCTTTATTAGAGACAGCTGCGTCCCGCGGTTTTACACGCGTAAGTCCCGATGCCGTAGGAATATCGAGATCAGAAGTAGCCTATGTTACTCAGAGTGAATGTAGCTTTCTAATGGTGAAAGATTTTTCGAAAGTTTTTGAATTTATTCATTACTAACATACGGACACACACACAAAAATACAAAACTTTCCTCTTTTTAATATTAGTATAGAAGATATACCTAATTATGCAATTTCGCAAAATGTACAAAATGTAAGTACCTCAAAGTTACAGATGGATATCAGCTTAGGCTCGATTTTGAAAAAAAATACGATAATGGTTAAATTGATTGTTTGATTGATTGATAATGTTTAGTTTATCCCAACCGTTTCGGGGTCGTTACGTTAACGGTCGAGACTAAAAACTAAACATTACTAAATGAACCCGAACGTATACCACCCACTAGACTAAGTTAAGAGGACAGTCTACCTACTCTTTTCTCCATACAAACTTTACAAAAGTAGAGTCGACTGTTTCCTCCCTAGAAAAAATATGTGTTTGCCATAAGTCCTATATCAGCCCTCCCAGTTTTTACCCGACTGCGCGACGCAAAGAAGGGTTATTTTCTGAATTTTATTTCTATTTTAATTAGATAGGTATTGAAAATAAAACAAAACGTTGGGGCATGGTCATGGCAGATATAGGTTTTATGGCATAAACATATTTGCTCTAATGTCTTTACTTTATCCAGGGAGGAAACAGTCGACCACGTTTGTATGGAGAAAGAGTAGGCAGACTGTCCTCTTAAGAGGATAGTCTCCATTCTCTTTCTCCATACAAACGTAGTTTAAATATTCCTCCCTGGATAAAGACATTAGAGCAAATATGTTTATGCCTTAAAGCCTACATCTGTCATGACAATGCATCTACCTTTTTTTTTCTAATTAAAATAATAAAAAATAAAAAAAAGAAAACAATAAAAAGGTAGATGCATAGTCATGACAGATATAAGTTTTATGGCATAAACATATTTGCTCTAATATCTTTATCCAGGGAGGAATATTTAAACTACGTTTGTATGGAGAAAGAGAATGGAGACTATCCTCTTAAGGTTAGTTGGCAAGGTTTACCAGTATTTCACTTACTACGACTACCTACGCGTATTTATTACGAATTTGTTTTTGTTTACAAAATTCAGCGAAATAGAGTGACAAGAATTAAGTACATATATTTTTTCCGTTCGGAAGCAGGCCCCCTTCCGAACAAATATAAGTTTTCTTCGAGAAGTTCTACAACTGCGACGTCACGGAACAAAGTTATATCAGCCGGAGTTCCTGAAACAATTTCGCAGAAATGCATTATCATGACTTATTATAACCGTTCCTTTTCTCTTCAGAGTCCTTATCAGACGGTTTCATTTACTAGTGACAGTTACAAATACGTTGTACGTTACACTGTGAGGTTGGCCGGCTGGTGATTTATGCTCGGGGGCACAGGATCTAACAAGCGAGCGAGTTACAATAAGTTGTAGTATGGTAGAGTGGCGGGTTCCCATAAAGCATGTCCGCACTTTCAAAAGTTAAACCATTATGGCTGTAGATTTTCCTTAACATACTGTTGGTAGACTGTTATTATATTACTGTTATTTCAAATGAACCCTATTATTATTGTCTTTAATGTTGAAAGTTTTCAATTACGTACCTACTATAAATATATCTACTTTAATTTAAAACTGGCATATATAGTACGTTGTTTAATTTCAGACTATAATCTGGTTTGGTTCGTTGGAAGTATTTGACATTTTTTCTTCGGGAAGATGTGTCAAAACATAGTCTATAATTATAAAATGAAGTATACAATAGATTGCCATGTACGCCTGTATCTAATTGCATACATCTATTGCCATGAAACTAGGTATGAGTTATCCTGATTCAGATTGTATTCAATCAGCTTGTAACACTTCTCATCTGAGCGACATTCCCGGTTGCATCGCTCTCGAGAGCACGGGGTCCGCAAAACCCCAAACTAATTGGGGCCAGCAATAGTCATCATTGACAATACCTATTGCAAATAGTTTTTTTTTTTTCTATATTATTCTGATCGCCCGCCTGCCTGACACTAACTCTTCTAGAGACTAAGCAGTTTCTCCGCCACCGCGCGGTATTTCATTGATATTTTATATATCAATGTGCAAGGCTACTGTTTTATATTTTCCACAACAATAATGGAAAGGTAAAAGATAATAACTGTTGATTTTCATATTAGTTAGCATTTATAGCTTTCTTGGAAGAACAACCTTCACTGTTCGATACCAGTTATTACATTTACATTTGGTACAGTTTCTAGAAATGCAATATTTTTGCTTTGTTTACCGTAGTACGGAACAAATACTGTAAGAAAATATAGGGACACGACTACAACAGAAATATTTCTTTATTTACTTAATTGGAAACCTAACAGCTATTTATTTATTATTTATTATTATTTATTTATTTATTTAACATAGAAAAATATTTGGTTGACATAGACGAGGCAGACCCCGTAAAAAATGGCGTGACAATGTAGATAGATGCATTCGATGAGGGCCAAAAACCGCCCAAGTCCGACAAGCTTGGAAACAAATGAAGGAGACCTTTGCCCTGCAGTGGGACAACATAGGTTGATAAAAAAGTCTTTTATTACGTGTACATAAATAGTTAGTTAGTTTTCGCTGGACCTTTTCCGCACTTAGCCTTAAAATTGGGCTATTGTATACGTGATTTCTTAGAGGTAGTAACGCCACGGGAGCCTACTCCGGATTGGCCAATGTCCCATGTCTTCGTACCGTAGTGAGTCCTAGGACATGGCATGAATAAATGAAATGAATAATTTAAATACATGAATATCACCCACGTAAGAAAAAAAATAATACTCCAGGAGGGTTACTGCGGTTCGTTTCGATACGACATCGATACTGCCATACGATGATTCTACTGTCACATTCTGATAGTAGGGTGACAGTAGAACCATCGTTATGACAGTATCGTTGTCGTATCGAAACGAACCGAAATAACCCTCCAGTAGTCTAGAGGCAATATTCAGCAAGAAATACATCGTAATAAAAAAGCAATTTGTATGCCAAATCAGATCCATTGGTTTTACTCGTGCGTTGATAGGTCAGTCACGTTTTACTTATATTATATTCAGATTAGAATGGATTAATGATATCTATTAATCATCCTCTACACTACATAATTATAATAAAGAAAGAGAGAATAAAAACTCTGTCCTTAATGGTCCTTGGAAGCAAATTAAAACAAATAAGTGTAAATTTCGTGTGTGTTTGTTCCTCTGTTACAAGAATTATAATGAACCAATTGAAATTCACTATTAGATAACACTGTTTTAAAGTAAGCTTCTATGTATGTACCTAGTTTTATGTAGTCTATGATTCTCCTTCTTTACGTGTGTTCAGTTGTCCACGGATGCGGCACAGCCTTGGAAAGGCGGAGTAGTAGATGGACAGTATGGCAATGGGAAACTAATAAAGTACGTTTCCAAAAGTCGTAGAATAAAAGTCGTTCGCCCTCCTAGACGTCTAGAACAACCCCTTTCGGTTGAAATCAAAATCATCCTCAAAACACGCTGAATTCATCAAACAAAATTAGTAGCCCTAAGGCTATTCACGCACTGATATAAATCGCAGCGGAGCCGCGTGTCTGTAGCGTCGCGAACTGCCACTGAAAAGACTTTAACCAAAATGGATTTCACGATGCTATGGAGACTCGCACCGCCGAGACTTATCAGTGCGCATATAATCTAACGCTCTTACGACCTCGTTGCACCCGTGCAGCATCCCCTTGTAACGCAGTGCAAACATTATGCAAAGTAGAAAATCCAATTTACTATGTGTACTATGTACCTACCAACCGCCGCCGCCGCCGCCGGCTCCGCGCCGCCGTGATACCTCTCTACTGAATGACATCAAACATAATCTAACTGTTTAAAAGCCAATTCACAGTTCCAAAGTAGTTCTAACTCTTACCTACATAATAATATGTTTCACGTACGTATTTCACGTATAGATAGATAGATAGAACGCTTTATTATGTCCACCAAAAACAATTAATAAAAATAGAGAAACTTCAATCTAAAGTGGCACAATAGGCGTCCTTACCGCTGAGAGCGGTCTCTTCCAGGCATCCTTGGGACCTGGGTATAAAGGTCCCAAGGTTGCCATAAAACCTAATAGGTTCTTAGACATGTGCCCTTTGCATTCGACTATTGATATGAAAAGAGATATGAAAATATCATAAACTACAAATAAATCTCTTTGTATGGATAATAAACTACTTTACATTTTGCCATTATTTTTGGTGAAAGTAGACGAACGAAGCGGCCAACAATGTCAATATTCCCAACATATACACAGCGCAAGTCGCCGCTTTTGTTTCACGTTTCCCGACGAAACTTTATTACTTTTCTTTTCAACTCCAGTTTACACTTTCAGAGTAAGCGAAAATGTTTTGTAGATGGCAAAAATATGAAGTTGTGGGGAGTGGTGCCAAAACGTCGCTGACATTGTGAACGTTATCGCGAGTTTAAATACTTAAGTTACCTTCCTTCATTACAGCCAACTTTTAAAGAGCCTAATTAGCTTTTCGCTAGAACTGCCGACGCTATTTACGACATTACTTATTCAGATTACGGTCGTCTTGCGGCAAACGTCGTAGTTTCAGCATACTTCCCCGCAAACCAAACAGTAAATCAAATGATTCTCGAATCAAAGTTTGAATACACTGAGATTTATTCCTGTAGTTGCGGAAAAATAGTAGAGTACCTACTTTCCTAATAATTTTATTCTGCTGGTCTATTGTCGGGATGAAATATAGGGGTTGAACCTTTGTCTGACTGCTACGGGAAAAGTTGAAATTAAATTTTGGTGTCACAACGATCGTGTAAAAAGTAGCGGTTACTTGTATGACACAGTGTTATGGGTTCATTCAAGGACAGATAGGACTTCTTTATAATTAAATTATAATATTTGTCACAATATATTAAGTGATTAGATAATTATGTTTACATACCTACATTAGAAGTTAAGTGTAAAGAAGAACGTATGTAGAGGCAACGGGTATGTACGGTCTCAAACGACGACGTACAACAAACTAGCTGATCTTTTGAGTTGTAGGTAAATCTGCACGCCTTAATTTCAAAATAACAATGAAAATCTTTTGGTTCCTTTGAATCGCTAAGTTTAATAATATTTATTAATATAATATTTGTTTTTAATTTCAGACTACGATCTGACGTTTTGGTTCTTTGTACTTAACGTTTTTTCTTCAGGAAGATGTGTCAAACAAAAGTCTACAACAAAAAAAAACAAGCATAGGTGTTTCGATACCGTGCCAAGAATGCACATCATAGTGATGGATGCAAAAATAAAAGGGAAGGAAGAAGAATACCTACTAATAATAAAGATAGCATTTACTCAATTTAGTAACGAATGCACTTCCTACACACCATGGTAACTAACGCTTTAAGTTAAACGAGTTTATAACCAAGTTTTCTTAAGCAAATCGGCCTGCCGTCTATCGCGCATCCTTTGCCACCGTCTAGCGTGGTGGCTCCGACATAGCCAAGCTGTCATCGCCACTGCAACGGAATAAATTACAACTTTAATTGCTTTAATCGATTCCGTTTTATGTCAATCGTACCTCAACTGAAAATGTTCAATTCAACTAGGTATTTGATTTGTACTTGCTCGATAATTACTAGGTATTTGGTTTTTTATTGGTAATTGGCAGCGGTTCTTTATTGGTAATTTGCAGCGGTTTTTTATTGGTTATTGGTTCCGATACAGTAAACGTATTGGGTTAAAAAGTAGTATATGTGTGCATTCAGCTTTCTATCCATAGGTATCCTATGTTTTATAGAAGGTGAGTAACAGAACCACACACAAACTGTAACCTTAATAATATAAGGACTTGTTGCCTGTGAGATGTGATTTTCCCTTGGGTCAAACTCTTTTTCAGCATCCAGCCAACCTCATGTAATGCCATGACCATCATATTTTATTTGAACCCTTCCTACTTAGTTTCTAACTTTTTTATATATAAGTAGCTAAATTTATATTAATAATAAAGAGACGACCTCTGTGGCGCGTCGTGCGAAAGCGCTACTGCAATGCAGGAGGTTGCGGGTTCGATTCCCGCCGGGTGCAAGTATTTATGCTTATAGAATAAATATTTGTGTCTGGTCTGGGTGTCCCTCTATGTATAATATGTATGTATTTACAAAAGAAAAATAAATATAAGTATTATATCCGTTGTCTAGTCACCGTAACACAAGCTTAGTCGCTTACCACGGGGCTAGATGGCGCTGTGTGTTGTTCACAGAATTTATTTATTATTATTATTATACTTGTTAGTGTTCCGTACCCAAAGGGTGAAAACGGGACCCTATTACTTATACCTCGCTGTCTGTCCGTCTGTCCGTCCGTCTGTCACCAGGCTGTGTCTCATGAACCGTACATTTCACAGATGATGTATTTCCGTTGCCGTTCCGTTAACAACAAATACTAAAAACAAAATAAAACAAATATTTGTGGGGGGCTTCCAAACAACAAACCTGATTTTTGACGTAAAAACGCAACGACACCGCGATGTATTTTGACCACTAGACCCATCTAGTGATTAAGTGATAGACTTAAAGTTCGCTTTGCGTTCACGGATTGGTTGGTCCAGTGTTCATTTTAGGTTTCCGTACCCTATTGTGATGGTGGTACTGAACCCTTCGTGCGCGAGTCCAACTCGCAATCGGCAGGTTTTTTTTATTAATTGTAATATAATAAATATGACCGATAAATTTGTGTGGCAAAAAACTTTTTCTCGAGCTCCTCCGTGCTTCGGAAAGCACGTTAAGCAGTTGGTCCCGGTTGTTATCTTGGATAGCAGTCGTTAGGTCAAGTTAGAGGCCTTACAGCGATCTGAAAACTCTAACACTAGTTAAGCCACACCATTACACGAAATGAAGAAGCAGAAATGTAATAATTGTTTTTTTTTGCCATCGAAACGTTAATTAAAGAGGCATGTTGAAGGAAGATTACATACACCTCTAAATACCTATTTAAACACGCTACGTTTAAGATGGAATCAGCTTTCCCGAGTTAAATATCCAATGCTTAGATTGTATTTGCGTTAATCAAACACTGAAACCGAGATCTCCTACAGTCGATTGCAAAAGTGCAATCGGGAGAATTTTCATGGACTCAATGAAGGTACAATAATTATTATTAAATGACCTATGCAGTTAATTCTAACTTGAAAGAGATCGTTTAAACTGTAGAAAATACTAATTAATCTATTTAATTTAATATGATAAGATCTAGTTAATTAGTACGGGTATATACATTGGTTTCAGTAAGTAAGTTAGTATTTTGTTACATTATTATCACTCATTTATTTCAATTTTATAGACTTAAGTTTTTATATAAATAAACTAAATACAAAATATATACTTACATTACTACAAAACCTATAAACAAAATTCTATCCAAGTAATAAACTTATAAAAATGAAATCTACAGGTCCTATAAACGATGCATAAACTTTGTATTTAGTTACATATTTTTTTAATATTGTACCAAAACCAGGAGGGTTACTGCGGTTCGTTTCGACACGACAACGATACTGTCACAGTCACTACACCGATCAGATAACCAACAGATGGAGCATTTCATTTTTCTTTTTTCAATAATTTTATAACACAAAACATCGATAAAATATTTAGTTATTATATATTACCATCACTATGACCGCTGTAATTACGCCCCCCGCCACCCGGCCCTACTTCCAAATTTGGTGAATTCCGTTCGGCGGGATAATGAAGAAATGCTCTATCTGTTGGTTATCCTGATCGGTGTAGTAGGGTGACAGTAGAATCATCGTATCGTTGTCGTGTCGAAACGAACCGCAGTAACCCTCCAGTACCAGTACCTACTACCAGTACTACCAGTAGTAGTAGTTTTTTTATTGTGTTCATTGTAGGTAACCTTTAGATATAAGGTATATAGGGTTAGATTTAGCTTAATATTCATTTTTATTATGTATTTTATTATTGTGTTTCTTGTTACCGAATTATTAAATAACTAAGACAAGTTGTGTTTCATGTTAACTATCTACTTTTCATTTTATATTTTTCTTGTTGTGTGGTTGTGTGCTTGTCTGAATAAATGTATTTTTTAGGAAATTTAACGAGCCAAAATCGTAAACAATCAGAGGAGAATATAGCATTGGAAGTTTTCACGGCAACAGGCGTGGACTTGCGTAGTCTAGTTGGTATAGACGTTGGGGTACTGACCCAAAGACGCGAGTTCAAGCCTCGCCGCAAGTGAAAATTTTTGTATGCTATTTTTCCTTGAAAGTAAATTTTCTAAATAAAATAGCCTTGAGCTACATACAAAAATTAAAAGGAATTTAATGTATTTTTTTTCAAAAGACGATAAAATGAGGTGCTCCTATGAAACGTTCGATGTTGTATCGACATACGACCGTCGAATTCAATTACGTTCGTGGCTGTACAGTTTTACATGGACAACAATCTACTGTATCCAACTACACTATAGGCAAAGGCGAACGTTCGAGTTGCTCCGTGCACGCGCTTGGCTCTAAATCAACGTGAGTGTAGCTTTTATGGACTCTCATCTAGTTATTATAACAGGGATAATAAGGTATAATCGAGTAATCCTGCGAAGCCCAGGCTACATCAAATAATTACCTCGACGTGTACAGGAAAGCAATAAATATGTATATAGCTACTGTGTCTGTACATAATTGAGTTTAGCCTTTTAAGGGTTTGTACCCATGAGCTTATTTAAATCTGGATTACTTACAAATAAGGTG
Organism: Idaea biselata; assembly: GCA_958496205.1. Classification (NCBI taxonomy): domain Eukaryota; kingdom Metazoa; phylum Arthropoda; class Insecta; order Lepidoptera; family Geometridae; genus Idaea; species Idaea biselata. The sequence goes on from OY292402.1 coordinate 21,836,636, forward strand.
GAAAACCAATTTTTTTATTGTAATCTAGTACATTTTTATATCACATCACACTAATCTTATAAATCTGAAAGTTTGTTTATATATTTGTTCCCTCTTCACGATCAAAAAGCTAGGCTGATTAGGATGAAAATTTGCATAAGGATAGTTAAAGTAATGGAGAGTAACATAGGACACTTTTGATCCTGATAATCCCGCGAGATCGCGACTTACGCGGATGAAACCGCTATTATATTGTAAATCATGGTACATTCATTTAGGTGGCTACTCATGGGTTTGTATTTGTCAAACTATCCGTACTTAAACACCAAAACTACTCAAAATAATTCAACCTCAGCTAAGGCGGCCTCCGACGCAGTTTTTACGGTTACTTCATCTATACCAATATTATAAAGAGGTAACGTTGGTAACATGTATGTATGTATGTATGTATATTGGGGGTAATCTCCGAAACTACTGGACCGATTTCAAAAATTCTTTCACCATTAGAAAGCTACATTCACCCTGAGCAATATAGGCTTTTGATCCCGATATTCCCACGGGATCGGGACTTACGCGGGTGAAACCGCGGGAATCTGCTAGTTCATTATATTGTGATTTGAATTGTCACCTAATGTATACCCACTTAAAAAAGGTTGAAATGAACCCACTTACCAATAAAATGCACGTCATTATACTGACGATGTAACAATGTCTTAAAACAGTCTCAAATGAATTTGATTAATGATCGTTCACCGAAACTTTGAGACCTTGATTAAGCAAAGTCAAAACAAATTACACCTCTCGTCTGCAGAACCCTGTTAGCGATCAACTTTTCTTGTTTACTATAACTTTGCCAATCATATAAATACGGAGGATATAAATGTCAAATAAAAGTTAATCTGAGAAAAAGATAAATACAAAATAAATTACATCCAACTATATTAGTGAAACTCGTAAGAAATTAAATAGAAAAACAATTTTTGTTATGGTATTTTTGTTCGATTAAGCTAAGGTCGCAAAGCTTGATCGCAAAGCTTTTAGAAAGAGTGTAACTTTTTTACTTGAAGAGCGAGGATGGCCTTCATCAAACTCATACTTTAGAACTAAGTAGGTAGATGGGGGCGGGATGTAAAATAAAGGTGACCGTTAACAATCAACGTAATTTAATTAGCAATTCACAAAATAACTATTCGACCGTTTAATTTATACCGAATGTTACTTAAGTAGAAATCAACTTAATTATGTTTGGAAAGACGTTATGGTGGAAATACTAAGCGATTCGTCGAGAGCGTGGTGCACGGACTCCGTCTCGATCAGTACAAGATGGTAGCTAAAACGTAGTGATTATATTCTCTTTGATGGCAGCCCCGAACAACCATCGACGATGACGCTTCGCTAGGTTGACTGTGACAGTCAGTCAACCTGATGATTTACAGCGGCGGCGACGCCGTCATACTGAAATCGGATAATCTTTAGTTTTTGATCAAGAGGCTTATTGTATATAGAGTTGGTTTTTACTCAACAATTTTAACGCCTGGTTCTTCATTAGACTCTGTGACTTTTTGACAGTAAAATATGTACCCATGCTTTGACTTAATTCTTACATTTACCCCATTAGTTATAAACAATGATTAAAAGCTGCATAAACCATGTATCGTTTGTCTTTTACAGTCACATGAAGTTTCAAAGTTGACAGACAGAAACAAACGTTACTTAACTTAGTCTTCTGTTAGTCATTGTTTATAAGTGAGGAGGTAAATGTTTTTGTTTGGTAATCCTTTCCTACTTTATTATAAGTTTGAATTCATAAAATATATTCTTTCTTAATGTGAAAGTCATGTCGATGTCGCAGATAGGAAAAGTATGAGTCAAACTTACGCATTGAGGGTTCCGTCCAAAGTACATAACAGTGGGGTGATTTTGTAAAATTGTTGATGATCTTTTCTGATTTTAAAGCTGTTGCTGATTAGAAAAATAAATTAAAATAAACTGTAAAATTGGGAATACAAAATCGGAAAATGACGAAACATTTCTATTATTTCAACCCAAATTAGGTACATCTGCAACATTTGTACGGAATCAACTAGCTGATATATTAGGTACCTAATAAAAATAATGCAACTTGTTGAAATTAGTTAAAGGTCATTAATCATTATTTTATTTTGCAGTGCGTAATTTTATTTTGCAGTGGTTGGCGACGTAAAACTTGGCTGCTAAACAGTAATAAACGCTCTATTTATTAAATTCAACTGTCAAGTTTTATGGCACAAAATAACAATTCGCAGCTACTCCAAAACTTTTGTACAACTCCGAACTATTTCATTTGTTTGTCTTGTACCTTTTTTACTTTCATGCAATATGGACATAACATGAAAATAGGCGTTGTTGATTCAATTAACTATTTCAAAATTATTAGTACCTAACCTGCCGTTTTCCTCCTTTTCAGGTACGGACTGTGGATCCCTAAAAAAAAACGAACGAAGCGGAACGTCTGTTAAGGGTTAGAGTGTTATAATATTTCACAATAAGTATCGTACATAGGCTCTGAGTAAGAAATCTGTTTGAAGGTATATTATATTTATTCGCACATGTGGCATCGTCTTAGTGCGGCCGTTTTGATTTTCCTACCTGCGTGGACAGATGAGAACATCTGAGCGATGTTCACGGGAGCCCGGGGTCCGCCAAACTCCAAATTATTTGGGATTGGTGCAGTAGGTAAGTTATCATTATCATTGACCATTACTTCATCAAATGGATTTGGCAAAATTTTTACGGCAGACCACCTGCTTGACACCAACCCGCCTAGGGACCAGTTAATCAGGCACCGCGCAGGGAGAACTTATAGTTTGCTATTTAGTCTCCCTCAGATCCCTTAGTCGCCTTTTACAATACCCACGGAAAGAGATAGGGTAACCACATTCTATGCCGAGGTTACACGGCCGATTGCTTTTCCTACAAATTTGTTTCGATAAGCAATACCCAAGAAGTGTTAATTAACCATGGTTTATTAAATATTAGATCAGTTTGTTGGGTTTGTAAAGTTTTGAGACAAAACCCGCAGTGGGACAAATATTTACATAATCTGTAGTTGGGTACCCGATACGAGGGCGTCAAAGCAAGTTTCAATTTCTCATAATAACTACTTCAAAGTTTGGGTCCTCTGTCCGTTGTGGGGTGTTATTATTTAATTAAGGATACTAGCTTTACTAGTAGGTGTCTATTGATACGTGCAGAATTTAATTTTGAAATGTTAGTTTGAATATACGTTTCAAACATAACCCTCCTTCGGAGGTCGGGTAAAAACAGGAATCCTCGAAACAAACTATAGGTATACTTCCCTATTGGATTTATTTTCACAAAGATTGAAAACTTTATACCTATATTATGGTGTTATTAATTGAGTTGGGTATCCCTTTTAAGAATTTCATATAAAGTTACCTAACTCATATTCTATACTAGCTGTTTTACCCGTATATGTCGAGATCTGATGGGAATTTTCAAAAATCCTTTCTTATTGGATGCCTACATCACATAAAGAACACCCTTTCCAAATTTCAGCTCTCTACTATCAGTGGTTTAGGCTGTGCATGATCACGATCAGTCAGTCAGTCAAGACAAAGCTTTTAAAAGATATCTTTGTGCACGGTAGTGGCCAACTCGAGCTAAAAAGCAGCACGGCGGCCGTACTATCCTTTTTTTCGAAACAGTTCAGGCCTAGAATTTAGGCACATAGTAAAATAACAATTCAATTTTTTATGTTGCAGTTTTGTCTGCATTCATTCATACAAGTTTTGAAAGAACGAAGCTAGCAACCGTGTGTTGAGTACAATGACGACCACAGTGTACCGGCACCGGTACACAGTGAGAAACATGGAAATCACTGGCGCGTGCCGCGTCACTTTGTCCGCTGCAGGCATACCTACGCTACGCTTTTAGAGCTTTTCTGTTGCGAACACACTTCAAATTGAATCACTTTATGTTATTTATCTGGGCAAAAGCTTATAAAATGTCTATTTTGTTCAATTTAGCAATATTTTTTTGGATATAACTTGATTTATTGTAGATTTTTCTTTTGTTTTCGGGATGTTGGATAAAAATTAAACTCATTTTTCGGTTTTAATCGCGTGGTGATTCTTCTTCAGGATTATGAGGCAATTAATAATCCTGAAGAAGAATCACCACGTTTCGAGACCTTAAAGGTCTCGAAACGTCGAGCATTGAAACAATGCTAAAAGTAATAAACACCACCCGAGAGTTTAATTTGAATTAATGTTTTAGTAATTTCATATTCTTATCGGATGATAAGTGATGATGCGGTTTAAGATGTAGCATGTTCACCCAAGAGTGCCGTGGAATTAGTCTTGAATAGTTTTCCTTAGTGGCTCTACCGGTCTACGTGTCGGACTTCAGACGACTTTACGACGGCGACCGCTTGGCGATACGATTTAAGCCGAACGTCGACCTCCAACTAAACTGAGTTAGTTTCGCTTAGCTTGCCAGTTATTTAGACAAATGAGCATAGCTTGCGGTGGAAAAACTACTTCGATAGCTTAGCTAACCTAGCTAAGTCTAGTTTTATTTTGGTAGGTAATAACAAGATTTTATGAAATAATGCTTTATTACATTAATGAAATGAACAGTAAAAATAATTAAAAACATAAAACAAACACAGAAACCATAAACTAAATCTTTAATCTTATGCAATGATTTCAAGAGAACAATCTCCACACATTCATCCACTGGTAGCGAAAAATATTCGCAACGGGTAACAGGTGTGACCCGATACGAATTTATATTATCATTTGTACTGATGTTACCCATTGCTTTAGCTAAAAATAATTCACGTATTCGCTTTACCTTCCTACAATTTGATACATCAAATCGTATCGATATTGAAACCGAATTGGCGGGAATTTAATCAACGCATCACTTCACTCTGATACTCTTCTATATTGGATCCAATTTGGGCTCCGAATATACACGACTATATGCTTCTATATTTGGTTGTAGCGTATTTATAAATACGCTTCAGATAATATTTTATTTATATAAAAATGTAAGATGACGATCTGTGAATTACTTCGTGAGGCAGGCATTTAGGGATCAGCGCTTAGGTATGCCATAACGTGTAATGTAATAAAAATGATTAAAAGAAAATGTTAGTTATAAAATACCGAGACACTTTTTTGTGACCTATGTTTTGTGAAACTGTAATGCAATAAAATAAAATTTGATTATAATAAATAAATAATTAAATTATTTATTTAATTATTTATTTATTATAATCAAATGTTTTCGCAAAAAATGTATTTCAACCTAACTGAAAAATGATATAGTTTTTCTAAAAACGCAAGTCGCGACTTAAAAACCTACATATACAAGTATCAATCAATATTAAAACGACATCTGTTTTATTTCAATCGATTTCGATATTAGGTAGGTGATTCTGATTATTAAGTCTACCTATAGCTATATAACTAACGTTTTCAGAATGGCATTTTTCAAAAATGTTACCTATTGAGGTTAAGTATTTTACAAACCTAAATTGTGAGTAAAGCGTAGAGTAAATAGGTAAATTAAAACCTGGCAATTAATTAAAAAACGTTACCGTCTACGCTCTCTCAAGTTAACTGTAAACATTCCTACATCATCGTGTCAACATGAACACGGCGACAAATAGGTTTGATAATATAATTATATACTCGTAGCTAACAATTTACCTACCCTCGGTGCACAATACACACTAACACTGCACCATGCCACAAAAACGCGACAAAAGATACCTGAAGCACGCGACAGCCACTTGTGGCTGATTTTTTAAAAAACGCTGAGGCGCTAACTTACTAAGTAAACTGGGCTTATACTCAGGGCGCTTTTTTAACCTATACGATAGAGAAAGAAGCGGAAAAAGCGCGATTGGCGATGTAAAGTGGTCGGTACCACTTATACACCGTACTTTTGAAGTCACAAGAAGTGAGTAGCGGCAATTTGCAGCGTGTAGCGACCACCTCACCGGTCAGTCCAGTTCATTTTTAGGGTTCCGTACCTAAAGGTAAAAACGGGACCCTATTACTGAGACTTCGCAGTCTGTCCGTCCGTCCGTCCATCCGTCCGTCCGTCCGTCCGTCCGTCCGTCCGTCCGTCTGTCCGTCTGTCCGTCTGTCACCAGGCTGTATCTCATGAACCGTAATAGCTAGAAGGTTGAAATTTTCACAGAAGATGTATTTCGGTTGCCGCTACAACAACAAATACTAAAAACAAAATAAAACAATTATTTAAAAGGGGCTCCCATACAACAAACGTGTTTCAGAAATAACAAGGAGTCGCGGGACAGGAACAAGGACTGGAGTTGGTCGTGGAATTCAAAATAGCTGCCCTATCTGTCAAATATACCAGTCTGCCTTCACTTACCAAAGAGTTTCTTTTATGTTTCAGATTTTCTTTGTGCCAAGGTTTTTTTTTTGAGTGATTCGGTCGTTTGATGGGAGTAAGAATCGAAGATAAATATTTCATATTTTCCTATAAAATTTAAAAATTGGTTGTTGTAAACCATTTTAGGGTTCCGTATCCAATTGTGATAGTGGTACGGAACCCTTTATGCGCGAGTGTCGCACTTGCCCCGTTTTTTTTTATTTACATAAAAAGTTGTACAATTGACATAGGGACAGGTGTTATTATAAAACAGCAAGTTTCTTTCCAATTATTGAAAAAGGTTTCTCTATTTTAGTGAACCGTGTGCAGCGAGTACATAAAAAATGTATGAAACAGGAAATACGTCAGTAGTAGCGTTTTGAAGCCACTTCCAGTAGCTGCGTTTTATGTCATGTCGTGACGTCAATGTGCGCCGACACTTACCTACTTACAAATTATAAGAACCTACCAACATCATCAGGTGCTCAAGTACTTGAGTAAATAATACCACAGACTTTTGGAAATAGGATTAAGTAAGTACGCTTGCCACGCTACGTAAAACTTTGTTGAAAACAATATTTAGGCGCGGAGAATACGCGAGAAAACTTCCGTTCGGGAAGTGAGTCGGTGTGTTTACACAGTTATAAAATAAAGCGTCTCTTTGTTCGAAACGAATTACTTCAAGAACTTCTTAAAAACCAAGTAACACAGGTAATATTTTTATATTAAACTTGCTTCGCCCTGCGATTGTATACCCTTTGGGGTACAATCGCAGGGCGAAGCCAGTTTTGGATCGGGATTTCTCCCGATCTGAATTTATACAGAACGGGACTTCAGGGGCTCACATGGAAATATCGGAAAATTAGTTAATATTGCTCCCAAGGATTATATGTACCAGCATATTAAGTTTCATCAAAAACGGCTGATTAGTTCTGGAGATTACTTCTTAACAACATTCATAAAACCTGGTTTGCCTTATTAATAAACGTGGAGTAAGGTCGGAGTAATTTTACCACTTTTTGTTTCTCTGTCAACTATGAAAGTTCTTGTCACGGAAAAAGACAAAGCATGTTCTCACTACTCCGACCTTACTCCACATTTATTAATAAGGCTATGTACGAGTATGTTTTACACTTTATAATACTAGTTTACTTAGATGGAGGGGTCAGCGTGAAGATGGCAATGGTAGGTACAAGTTCTGAATGACTTTTCTTCTTTAATCTCTACTCTACAAGTACAGGCCCGCGTGTCGATACACGAACGAGTCCATTTGGTGAAAGGTGTAAGCCGGTAGGTTCATTTTATTAAAAAAAAAGGTAGATGCATTGTCATGACAGATATAGGTTTTATGGCATAAACATATTTGCTCTAATGTCTTTATCCAGGGAAGAAAATGTAAACTACTTTTGTATGGAGAAAGAGAATGGAGACTATCCTCTTAAGGACCCTGGAGCAATCACACCTAACAGCTGAATCCAACGGGTCCCTAAAAAGCGAGCAAATCTGTGATGTGTTGTCCCTTCCAATCCAATGGAAATAATCGTTGATACATAGCGTTCCAGCTAAACAGGTCTCAGTCTCTACGTTTGTAAGAACGAATTATTTAAATGGATTTGACTTTAGCTAGCAATCTGACAAAGGAAATTTCTCAAACTGTCTCACAAATAGTTCCTCTTGATTGAGGTTTGAAATTCCCTGAAGGATATTAACCTCAAATCCCCTAACGACCTCCCCTTTACAACTTTCGAATTACTGGTGATATAAATCTGTAAATTAAATTGGTAGGTAGATACGAATTAACCGCGCGACACTTAGGACCTTTTATTTATAGACGACTACCAAAGTCCCGCGGTTTCACCCGCGTAAGTCCCGATCCCGCGAAAACATCGGGATAAAAAGGATCGTGTTTTATGTGTTATTCTAGGTGTCCAGCTACCCATATTCCAAGTTTCATCGTAATCGGTTCAGTAGTTTTTGCGTGAAGGTGTAACAAGTCACATACTTACATACAGACATGTTTGCAAACTTTCGCGTTTATAATATGGGGACGAGTACGAAGTACGATGTTATATTTTAAAGAGTGTTAATAAAGTAACGGACTACCAATTAAAGTTAGTTACCCGTCGATAAAAATGTATAAAATTTTACTGAGCCATCCATCAAAACTCCCGAAACTATATCACAAGAAAGTGTCTAGTGATCGTAAAACATGTCGAGAAATCGAGGGTGAGCCACTAATCACAGGTCTTTAACTCAATCGTCTTTCAAACCAGGAGGGTTACTGCGGTTCTTTCGACACGACAACGATACGATAATTCCAGCCGATACGATGATTCTACTCTCACACTGCGCACTGTGATAGTAGGGTTGACAGAAGAATCATCGTATCGGCTGGAATTATCGTATCATTGTCGTGTCGAAAGAACCGCAGTAACCCTCCTGATGAAGCAGGAAGCAATCCATCAAAAGCAACGTGTGTCATTGTAAACGGTGTGTGTAGGAAAGGTTATGAATCGTACAACTGATACATCAACACCGTTCACATGCTCGGGTGACGAGTGCTATCAATTTCATACAATAGAATGATAGAGGTTGCGGAATTACTGGGGTGTCCCGTTCAGAAAAGTCAATAAAAATGTGAAATAAAAAACAGAAATGGATACCTTAGAATTCTAAAAGTACTAGTACCAAATACTAGTACCAAATTACCTCGCAGAGATGCAAAAGTAATTGAATTGAAATCCCTTTGCACCTCTGCGGGTTATGAAAACATTGGACTGATAGTAACTTAATACACTATTATCTATACAAATATTATAAAGAGAAAAGATTAGTATTTGTGTGTCTGTGTGTGTCTGTAATGAATAAACTCAAAAACTACTGGACCGATTTCAAAAATTCATGCACCAAAAGAAAGCTACACTATCAAGACCCGTTCTAATAATAATGTCATTTCGGTAACTATATCGAAATTATTCGAAACCATTATATCGAAACTATTCTATCTAGATATGTACTCTGTATATAATGCCCACCAAGGAATTATAATAGTTAAACTGTTGATAATTTCTACATTTCATACATTTCCGGTGCCATATACATGCATTCATTAAAAAATTTGGCGCCATTTCCCAGTCATTTTGTTTTACTCCTCATTCGAGAAGTTGGCGTGATTTCCTGAGGGGATTGTCAGCGTTCATTCAGATGGCAACGAGAGTACATTCGGATCCTGATTGCTGCACCTTTTTCAGCTGAATTGATGAAGTAACTTTAAATTCGGAACATTTTCGAGAACTATCGTAAAATATCCGCTTTTATTCGAATTGCAGAGCTTAAATCCCTGGGTTTTAATGGAAGAGCAGATTTTATTTTTATGAATTATAGTAGGTAGCGGTATAGGTATAGTATAGATAGGTATTAACAAAGATAAAACAAATTCGCTTCCTGATGAAAAAAAATTAATAGAAATAAATATTTATTTTTGGTAATAAAGCATACTCAAAGGCATAAAGTAATTCGAGGGGTTCCCTACGCTATTTCGAAACACTATGCATCTAAAGACGTTTCCCCGATGACAATTGACTGATAGATTATATATTCTCTACTACGAAAAATTGTCACATATATTTTGTAAAGCTGATATTAATTCTCAAAGTGGTCTGATTTAGCGTTATTTAAAACACTTTATTATATGAGGACCTCATTGACTTAGCTGCAGATCTTGCCGCCGATTTTGAACGGTCATGCGGGCTAAGCAGCACCATGGCGCGGTCATTACTCGGATGGGTGACCGATAAATGTGTGTAGCTAAAAATCATTTTCTCGAGCTCCTCCGTGCTTCGAAAGGCGCGTTAAGCAGTTGGTCCTAGTTGTTATCTTAGATAGCCGTCGTTAGGTCAAGTTAGACCCACACTACTACGCGAAAAGAAGAAGACTTTTATGATGCCACAAATAGGTACAGTAAGCATTAGTAGGTATTATTAGACATTCTAAAATGACGTCTTCGTGATTAAAACCTTCAAACAAAACATTAATCTACATAACCAACTATACTAGAGCCTGACAGCAAGCAATCTTTTCAAATAGACTAACGTCGGACAACAAAAGCAGTCCCAACAATAGTCGCTTCGCGTCCGAATACAACCGCTATGACAAATTGATGTGTTTCTATCCGTTTCAAATTGATCTGTTAGTTCTGTTATTATTTGTTCAATCGGAACAGTTTGATTCAGATCTCATTTAAATTGAAATGCAAATTGTACTTGATTTACTGTACGTAGGTACATAAAATATATATATCTGTCTACTAGCCAGTATCTCGATATGTTTATTGGAATAACAGATTGGTCATGCATGACTCATTACCATTAGTGATTCTACAAACAGTGATTCTTGCCTTAGGCTGCAAATTAAATCAAATAATATCAAAGTACTTTTATTCATTCGGATATTACAATATACCTATTTGAATCGTCAATTATATAATTTAGTCTACTGTGTCTTCGGAACGCGACCTCCAATGAGAAAAAAACACAAGAAACTTATGGGTTTTTTATTGGGGGGCAAAGTTGGTACATAGCGGCGTAGACGACAGACGCGTGGAGTAAGTCGTTATTTTGAGCGTGCTCGCTTATGAACGTATGGACTTCTCTGTAGGAGTATTTGTAGCAGCTGAAACGCTTCGCTGCATGCACCGCTGCATGTTCCAAAGCGGCCTTACGAATTGTTCCACGGCAGAAAACGGATTCTATTCTGTTCGCTCATCCATAACGCTATAGTGACCGTTGCCGAATACCTAGTCAAAATGGTCTATGTAATGTACACTTGAATGTATACGACTTAGCTTAGACCCAATGTTTAGCGATAAATCCATCCAATTCATTGTCCCTAAGAGCAATAGGTAATAATCGCTGTATTCACATTAATGTTTGTCAATTAGGATGACGCTCATCAGAGGGTTTATCATATTCATAGAAACCACTTCTCTTATGTCTTTATGTATGTATTGTGTAAACTAATTCGACAGTCTTCACTAAAACGTTTTATTATAAAACAACAGATTACCTACTTATGTCTTTAATTCTTGTCTTGGGTTATATTATAACATATAATCATTTTAGACACATTTAGTGATATTAAAAAGTAGTTAAGTATATTTGGTGTGTTTTGACAATATCACTATGTGGCATGATGAACAAGCACCCGGGTAATACACAACAATTTTTTTACGAGGTCGACGTCGGTAAACCTCCGAATAGCTTACACATTTATGCAATCTATTTTATAACAACAAAAATATACTTTCTGTATACCTATTACCTACCTACCTATTAAATTATACCAAATAAAAAACTCCTGATTAAAAAAATACTGTTAAAACAGTGAGTAATACAAAGTCGAAACAAAAATAAGAGAGAAAAGCAAATAACATTCGATACGCCATTACTTTATGTGCAAGAATGAAAGGAAAACGACTCTTCAGCCTCGTTTTATGGAGTTATCATTTCATAAACAGCTGCGATTGACACTCGTTTTATTGCGCGAGTTTTTATCCGCGTAATAAAAAAGTAAACGACAATTTAAATTGCCCGCGAAGTTAACTTATATTGTAACAAAGCTCTAATAGGTGTACCTCTACCTCTTCCGAAGAGCGCGAGAAAATAATTAAAAACTATTGGTAATTATGAAGAAAAAGTTATGTGCGCTAATAACATAAAAACAATAACTTACGGTGAAGGAAAACATCGTGAGGAAACCGACATGTCCTAGAACTCAACACGGTCCGAAGGCATAGGATATTCGTCAATCAGGAGCAGGCTCCCGTGGCATCTTACTGCCTAACCCCTCTAAGAAATCACGTACAATGGCCCAATTGTGATGCTAAGCTAAGTGCGGAAAAAGGCCCAGCGAAACTAAGTAATGGTAAAAATTATTGCTCTATGTCTATTATGGTATGGATCATGCTATTTCACTGTGATGGGAAATGAAAAGAATGAAGAGAGACATTTGCCTGCAATAAGACAAAATGAACTAATAAAGAAGATGTTAAAGAGAAACCTTTTACAGTAACGAACGCCGCCGGCCAACAGCGCGACGTATAGGTATTATGTCCGCAAAAGGTTTCATTTAAAAAATACACTTTCACGTTTTAATGATATTATAATAATAATAATTCATTTATAAAATATCAGACTTTTACATCTATAGTTTTGTTAAGTAAACTTTAAAAACTAGTACTTAATTAAAATAAAATTAAAACACAAAAACACACGTAATAAATAAAAATAATTAGTAAATTAGTTGGCCCTACACTTATTAATAAATAGTGCGACTCTAGACTGCATGTGTACTTGCATTCCATTTTCGCACTATCGGGTAATTCAAGCGTTGCGCTATTGGGCTGAGGATGAGATTAGCACTGCCTTGAATGCGGCGCATCAGTGAGGCTACTCGTTTCCGCATGATCTTTTGCATGCCGCATGCTCTTTTTGTGAAAAAATCATCAACCCTCGCCTCCGCAAATATACCTAATATTACCATATTAATGATTTGCTTATTATGAATGTAATGTCACATTTATACGTCTCTGTGGCTCTGATATCTTTTACAGCTAGAAAGCGCAATATGTTACGCTTTATTTACTGCTAGTAATAAATTTACTTTTATGACTGTCTTATTTTCACATGAAAGGTGGAACTCCAGCTTTAGCATTGGAATTTTCCTTTTTTATACGAAAGTCCCCTTCAATAAACAATTTTATTGACGTTTTGTATAAAGGGTCGGCTATTCTATTGACTGGACCTGTTTCGTCGAGTTCCGAGGAAATCTCAGTCATTTATCTACAATAGTTTCTGGATAGTGTTTTAACACTCATTTAAGAAACGAGATTTTTTTCTTCTGTTTTCGCGATGTTGGATAGAAATTAAACTCTTTTTTCGGTTTTAATTGTGTGGTGTTTATTATTTTGCTAGAAAACTAATCTCTTTATTTTAGCATGGCTTGTCATCAAAATGGAATTATATCTATAGACAGGTGTAGGTACTAACTAAAGCATTGTTGGGAACTCGGCAATCCGTGAAAACATTGGAAAACATTTGCATTTTATTGGAATATGCTCGAATTTGCATTACAAAAGATATTGATAGGCATCGATCACAACATAAACATCCAGAGAAATGAGATCTGTAAGTGATCGCAATACTGTGGGAGCTTAGATTTATTTATTTTGTCAGCAGCCATTGTTCTTTGGAACATTTATATTAGGTATTCTCATGTATTATTTCTCCATGTTTGTTGTGGAGATTTCGGTATTAAATCGAAATCTATATGAAAAACAATATAGGTAGGACGTTTAACATTTGAGATAACAAAGGATGTCATTCATAATGTAACTTCGCTAAATTGTCAAAGTACCTATGCACATATAAATTCAAAGTTTTTAAACATATTAGATAAGTGTGATGCGTGTGATAAATCTAAATCATCTGCTAAAATCAAGAATCAGGTGGGATAGTGGGTCAAGGAATACTAAACTTAGATAAAACCAAAATCCTTTTGTCCGTCTTTTGTCCCTTCCTTTTGGCTACACCGTAGTCGGATTTATAAAAATCCTAATATTAGGTAGGTACTAATTTAACTTTTGCCATGAGCATTAGTGTACATATTTGTTACTCCTTCTCACAAAGTCTACTGAATAGATTCGCGATGAAACTTGGTAGATAGATGGCCCGAATTTGATCATTGTAGAACTTTGGAGAACACAGTTTTAATATCTCGGAATCACCATCATGCATGACCTTAAAAATAAATTAGCAAAATAATTGGACGCGCTTCCTCTCAAACGTTTTCGTGCCCTTTTAAGTTAATTTTATACAAATTTGATCATTTGCATGTAACAACACTCGTTAACATAAAAGCTTTAGTGAACTTAAGAATTGTCTGCTTGAAAACCAATTAGGCAGTAACTGTAGTACCTACTGACAGACTTAATTAAATTACCTACTTATAGGTAGGTACATTATAGTACATTATGATATAAGTGCGGTAAGTTGAAAATTACAGCCGAGGCGATATTGCTAGCCCGAGCCGTAGGCGAGGGCTACAAGAAAGCAGAGGCTGTAATTATCAAAGCGCACGTATGTCATACGACGTTTTATAACACATTTGCGAGGAAATCAAATAAAAACAATACAGCGAAAAGAAAAAGCGCGCGGAATAATTTTTATTTGTTCACAAATTAGCGATGCGCGGGCATCAGTGCTTTTTTTTTTTAAGGCAACGGTACAAAAACAGCCAGTATTACTAATAAAGTAAATTAATATTTTTTTTGTTTCTGTTACAGATGTAATTTACTGTCAAAATGAATTAAATTAAAGAATTAAATGTTTATTTTTTATATTTTATCTCCCAAAGTTAATTTTATTCATAAAATATTGACCACTTTTCTGACATAAAAACTTTTTGATTTGCTTTCTTTGCTTTTTTTTTCTTAAGATTTAAAAAAGTACCGTTGGTTTTAGACGGAGCATGATAAACCGTACGTGTTACCTTATTAGAAAGAAACTCGTGCGTTTTACTTTACGATTACGCACAAGTACGTAATGACATACATTACGATATTGAAATTGGTGAAATAAGAGGCCCTTTACGAGCAAATGTGTTATAAAAAAGCTTTAATATTAAATCCTATTTATCTATGCATATTATTAATGTTAAATTTATTGATAAAATAGTTTTTAAGCCTAATACATATCCTACTAATATTAGATAATACCTAATTGTAAACGTTTATATATGAACGAGTTTGTTACTCATTTACGCAAAACTGTTGAATCGATTACAATGAAACGTGCTAAGCAGATAGTTGGAAATAAAACATAGGTTAATTTTATTCCAATATTTCTACGGTATCGGGACTTACGCGGGTGAAACCGCGCTCATCATGAAACTCGTGTGAAAGCGCAGGGCGCAGCTACTATGAATTAGGTATAAAGAAATAAAATACCCAGCAAACATTAAATTATCTTCTTCAGTTTAGTAGCTTTTAAAAAACGGATTTAAAACTAACTTTAGAACGTTTATCCAAGGTAGAGAGAACCGCAGTTTCAAAGCTTGCCAAGACTTGACCGACTAAACGACGACGTAAGATAAATAGCTACTACTTACTTACTTCGTAAAGTAGAAGCGCTAAGAAAAAATATATCTCAATCTGGAACAGGTAAACACGTTAACGTCCTAGTGATTGGTGATATTTTTGCTGAAAGGGTCATTTTCTAACAGTAAAGTTAGCTGACCTTTTATCTCTTTTTCTGGCACTGTGTAGTGTGTTATGTGAGTTGCGTACAAACGCCTTGATCAATTACTATTACCTACTATTCCATTTATTTTTACATGCTTAAGTCGGCACTTGATTATCATAGAAATATTTTAAAAGAAAAAGACATGAAGAGCCAGGATGGCCTTCACCAGAACTCATACTGTGAACGAAGTAGGTTGATGGGCGCGAGATATGAAATAATGGTGTCAGTCAACAATCAACGTAGTTTAATTAACAATATTCACAAAATAACTATTCAATCGCTTAATTTATAATATTACTAAGTAAGAATCAATCAGCCTGAGCCCCTCTTCAGTCAGTCCATTTTAAAAGTCCCACTCGAGGGGTTAAACCTATGTCATCGAATACAAAGTTAAGACTAATATGGTGGAAAATAGACTATAAGTTATGCTTAAAAAAATCCGGTCAGCCTGGGCCGGGCCCGTCTTGTATCAGCCTGTTTTTCGAATCGTATACGAGAGGTTAACTTATGCATTTTTGCAGCATCTCGGTAGCATTGAGATACATCAATGATCGCACCCTAATTTATTAATCTATTTATTTTATATTCTATCTTAGGTAGTAAATAACTTATTAATTATAAAGGTACTTGGTTTTCCAATAAGGAATATCAATTGAAACTGAAACGTCATGTCAGTAACAGAAATATAACTTTGAATTCATCAAAAGTTTATGACCGAGCCGAAAACTTGGACTACTGTTGAATCGAGTTTGGGAAGTTCCTACGTGAGATTTGAATTATGGCAGGTGTTTACATCAGATTTAGATGATTTACAGCGTCAGTAACTTTTAATTTCATGTATATATGGTGTGAATAAAATAATTTGCACGACTTTACTACCTATATTATTTACCCGATCAACTTCTATTTTTCTTCTTTATACGTTTGCATTCAACCTCATCTCACTTGATGGGAAGCAAAGTCAAAGGGAAACATGGTTGGAAGAAACAAATGAATAAACTAGACCAGCTGACGTTGTGTTATAGTCATAGCGTTTTTCTTTTGTATTTACAAAAGAAAAATAAATATAAGTATTATATCCGTTTTCTAGTCACCGTAACACAAGCTTAGTCGCTTACAACGGGGCTAGATGGCAATTTGTGTTCAGAGATTTTATTGTATTTTTTATTTTATCTAGCCTCATGCTAAGCGATTTATGGTGAAATAACAGAATTGGTATTTACCTATGTTTAAAAATACCTACCCGTCTACTAAGTCCCGATCCCGCGGAAATATCGGGATACAAGTAGCCTATGTGTTATTACAGTTCCAGGTCTCCAGTTATCTACATAGCGAGTTTCATTGTAATCGGTTTAGCGGTTTTTACGTGATTGAGTAACAAACACACACATACATACTCACAAACTTTCAGCTTTATAATATTAGTAGGATAGGATAGATACATTATACGCAAGCACCTAACGTAGAAATAAATAATGTATTACAAAAATATTTATTGGAGGTGGGAATCGAGCCTGCTACCTTTTGAGGGGCGGATGGTCGCCCAAAGCGGCACATAGGCGGGTCTTGAAGACTAAAGTGTATTTTCTTTTTATTAAAAAGGTATATGGCCAGATAAGAAATTATCTAAAGTGACATCATCATTAATTACGTTTGACGTACTTACTAACTACTACGATAAGAACAAATATAAGTTTTACTAGAAGAGAAACGAATTATGTTCCTTCTAAAACTTCGTCGAATATGCGTGACCTTTAGACATTGAAGTAAAGAGTAGATTATATGAAGAGGCGTTTAACATTACGACATTAGTCACTTGGAGGACGTATACAGTAATCTCATAATCCTTGAAGATTTACCATTTCCCTAGATTTACCAAAACAGTTCCTTCAATCTGCGTTTAGACTTTAGAACTGTTACGTACGTACATCTTGATTCCCTGAGTAGACATAGACGGGAGATGGAGTAGACAATCAAAAATTGATTAGAATAAAGCGTAACGCGCCTTTTTTGCGTGATAAGTAGCGGCGGAATAGCTTTGTGACTATCACGCCTCTAGCCTCCTTAGCCGCTAAATTCAAAATCATGTCAGGTTCATCTAAAACTGCTAATAGTCATTTTTTGTCTAAAATGTGGTCAGGCTTCAACACTCTTCGACATATTCGTGTGGGTTTATTATTCAGTTTAGATAAGTAATTACAGTTTATTAAGAAAACTCATCGCTCTAGTACGAGTATTAGATAGCTACATCAAGATAGTGCCACGTAACATACGTCTAGCTGTTTTTGCTGGCTGTCCTTGTCTCCGAACTAAAGGGTATTTCATCTCATTTGCTGAAACACAGCGTTTTTATTGAATAATGGTTGTGATGGAAAAAGGCTCATGTTTTATGTATCTATTTTTATCGAAAATTTGCGTTTATCTTATCTGCAGGTTGAGTACAGTGAGGCAAAAATTGTATAACAATTAAGTAGTATACACATATACGTACACACACGTATGTAGATACACAAAATATATTCGAATTAAATGTTTATGAGACGAAATTACAATAATTTTGGTTACATAGTTTCAATAACCTAGCATTTTGCATTTTACAGTGAATATTAGGAAAACTATATTGATAAATTGAGAGTAGCTTAAATATTTGAAAGACCACCTAATATAGAAAGATAAGTATTTTGGCATTAGGTACGTTAAAAAACTAAAAACCCGGAGGTCTCTATAATAAGATCAATGATAGTGTTCTAGCTGTGGCGTAATTTTACAATTTAAGGCTATTCCCGGCGAGCCACGTTGCCGTAGCGTTGCAAATTACTTTGTGATTATCGCCTGTTCTGTGGGTATGTTTTAAGCTTTGGATACACGGTGTGTCTTGACACAAAGATCGACGATCTAAAGATCAACTGTCACCGTGTGTACACTGTCGCAATAACTAGTTGCCGATGTGTTACTTGTGTCGCTCGATATCAAGTGTCGTCGTCGTGAAAAATTTTACTACCGTTTGGACGCTATCGACTTTAGGATGCAATTTGTGTCGGTGTAAGTGTCTTATCTCATCGTGTATTTGACGCTCGCTAATGTCACCGTACCTATATTAGTGTGCGTAAAGCTTAAATCAAGACAAAATCGAAATGTATCTGATACAAGAAAAAGAAGAATATTTATCTGAGAAGAATACATTTTCGAATGCACTGTAGAAACCAATTTGGATGTCGAGAGAATGTTCAAAATACTCGAGTTTCAAAAGGAATGGAGCGTTTCTCTAAGATGGATTCTATTTGAAAAAGAGAAGTGTATGTGGGTACTGCAAAGATATTAGTATTTATCAGTACCGTAGAGAAGAAAGAACATCGTCGGCACCGTCTCAAACAGGGCTATTAATAAACGTGTACAGTTGACACACTAGCTGGACCATGTTTAGTTTTGATCCGTTACCTTGCTACTGACAAAAAAAAGAATATTAGGCGTAAAATTCTATACTTTCTTTTGTTCATTTCATACCCCCACTTCTTGTCTACCCTGCGTCTGTGTGTTATTTCAGGTCTTTTGCTATCTATATTCCTAGTTTCATCGCAATCGGTTCAGTGGTTTTTGCGTTAAGAAAAAACAAATTCTATCTTTGTTAAAATAACGTTGCCGAAGATCGTGCGAAGTGGAGACGTAAAAGTAGGAAAGCGGACCCCGGACGTCATACTAGCAGCGCCCCGCGGTTTCGGCCGTCCCGATCTCGTGTTAATCCAGATATCTGTATGCCAAGTTTCATCGCAAACGGTATAGTAATTTTTGCCTGATTGAAACACAAACATTTATAATATTAGTGGGATTTGTTTAAAAAATTGTCTTAGTTCATCTCTAGACTCAAAATACCTAGTATTTAATGTTGTAGCTGTAGCCCGCTGGAGACAGGACTTTCTAAACAATGCTAGATGTTCTGTGTGCGGTCTGAGAATACCGTCACGTACAGTTTAAACGAGAAATATACACTACACGTTTATACTTTCCACTGGGGAACTAAGATAATATAAAGGACGTTCAAAGTAATGATAGGTGCGTTGTTTTAATGAAGAGATGGAGTTTTGAACAAAATTTCGAGTCGATAGTTCATATTCAACAAGAAATCCTAATTGATCAATAAGTTATTTTGGTTTTCCTTCAATAAACTATGTTATTTTTTATTTGGAAAGATAGTAGTATTTTGTAATACATAGTACCTACCTATCTGATTAAATGCATTGTTATAATCTAAGTATGTTGCAGAATTTTTTACAAGTTGGCAAACCTAATTTCCGTTGAAATGCGAATCTCGGTAACAGAATTTTATTATATTTGGCACGAAAGGACAGCTGTGACCTCCGGGATAACGAGAAAAAATGAAAACCACTACATTTTGTGTCTCAAATTCATAACAGGAAATTTATTGTTATAATTGTGTTTTGTATCATACTTAAGTAAAAAAGAACAATTCTGCTTAAATCAAGGTTAGTAGCTTAGCTATCAATTTAACTTAGAGAAGTTTTCTGAGCAAGGTCGTAAAAGTGATAAATACTTATTTTACATTACCTGTATACCTATATAAAATTCCGGCGATTACCTCCAACAAACATTCACCTATCCAAACAAACATAAAAACATTTTCTCTTTATAATTATTAGTTTAAATGTAGATAAATGTCGAATAAGATATTTATACTACGTTTTTTATTTCAGTCTAATTTTCGAATCGGTCGTGCCATTATCGTGTCATTAAATAGCTCGATTTCTCCTGATTTTCGTTCGATCTTGGCCACTCGTCGAAAAAATGCCAATATCGAACGAAAATCAAAAGAAATCGAGATATTTAAATCGTTCGAAGTGGTACAAACGATTAAAAAAAGCTCGATAAACAAGTAAAAAAAGCCTCGGTCTACCACCACGAAATTGCAATGCCTAGCAGGGCTCATTTGTAAACAAATATGCCTATGTAACGTCTATTGGACTATATAAAAGCAAATCAAAGAAATGAAATGAAAAATAGAGCCCCTGACCTGTGTCAAATCGTAGTCTACAATTGAAAAACAAAGATATAGATATTTTTATAATAACAAATAATGTGTGTAGGTATTTTGAATATTTTATATCTAAAGGCAAAAGTTTCTTATACCTCAAATCATTCTATACTTATTCTTTTCAAATAGATCTGTTGTTTTATATATTAACATAAGTAGGTAGACACTCCTACATACAACTTCGCATTTCTAAAAATACATTCAAATAACATGTCTTGAAACAGTTATATTACTTCGCAGTCAAATCATAATAATCCCGATTCCAAATAAATAACCAATACTCATATTTCAACCACAACATGATTTACTGGGTAGAAAATAGCTTCAAAACAATACCATCATAGGTATATTTTACGATGATAAATCTCAGTTGAGAATATAAATAATATTGGTTTGGGGATGAACGTCAGTGTTTTTTTTAATTTGTCGACCTCACTGTTAGGGAGAAATAGCCGACTGTGACACAGAAAGTAGTGGGTTTAATTCCCACCGTGAAATGTGTAACTTTTAATTTAGTTCTACGATAGTGCTACGAGCTACGAAATTCGTAGCGTCTTCGTAGCAACCACCAGATGCGATTTAAATATGTTTTTCATCCCATCTATTCGAAAAGAGCTAGTCTAATCCGTGTAAACAGGGCATGAAGTAGCGCTTTGCTGGCGATGTTCCTAGCAGGCATTTTCATATCTCACTAGCTGACCCGGCGAACTTTGTTCCGCCTTAAAGGCAATAAATAAGCATTTTTTTTAATTGAACGGGATAAAAAGTATCCTATGTCCTTCTTCTGGCTCTAAACTACCTCCCTGCCAATTTTCAGCTAAATCGGTTCAGCCGTTCTTGAGTTATAAGTGGAGTAACTAACACGACTTTCTTTTATATATATGTTACAGTCAAAACTCATAACCAGTCAAAACCACTTTTGACTGCAAAAAATAGGCAAAAGTGGTTTTGACCGATGCCCTTAGTTAAAAACCGTTTTTGACTGATTTTCGCAGTCAAAAGTGGTTTTAACTAAGGGCATCGGTCAAAACCACTTTTAACTGCAGAAAAACAGTCAAAAGTGGTTTTGACTAATTTAAAATTTAGATTGTCAGTCAAAACTCATAAAAAGTTGAGGTGGCTAGTGAAAATTACAGGAAATCAAAATAGTGTTATGAAACAATTTTAAAGTTAAAAGTTTACGTACTTTGAAATTCTATCGGCATTGTACGTGACCTGTGAATGCAAATACTCAAAAATACGCGCTCGTAATTTCTTTCAGAGCCAGAAATTAATTATAATTTCTGGCTTTGAAAGAAATTATGGAATATTACTATGGAATTTAGGTTTGATAGAAGTTTGCCACAGTAGAAAGCGATGGGTTCTCGTGGTGTGGGCATCTTAACCAACCTTTTTAACCGCATACTCGAGACTGGCAGGATCCCTGCCCAATGGAGGCTAAGTGTCATTACTCCAGTGTTCAAGGGCAAAGGATCTGTGCAGGAGTGTGGAAGTTATCATGGTATAAAGGTCAGGTCGAACACCATGAAGCTTTACGAGCGTATAGTTGACTCTCGGATCCGGCAGGAGTGCACTGTCTCGGAGGGCCAGTATGGTTCCGGTCATGGTACCATAGACCCTGTTTTCGCCCTAAGGATCGTTATGGAGAAATACAGAACGAAGAATACGCCTCTGCATTTTCTGTTCCTGGACTTGCAGAAGGCCTTCGACTGTGTCCCTTGCGTGATGATCTGGTAGGCGCTGCGGACCAAAGGGGGTACCAGAAACTTATATTGAAACCATCCGAGCCATGTACAGAAATTCCGATTCTATGGTGCGAACTGCTGTTAGTGACACTAAATCTTTCCCCATTACAGTCGGAGTCCACCAAGGATCCGTCCTCAGTCCGTTCCTGTTTAGCGTATGCGTAATACTGGACGCACTGTCCGTAATCATCCGAAACACACACGAGCAGCCTCCGTAAATGCTCATGTATGCTGATGATATTGCGCTAGCGGATTCGGATCAGGGACGGCTTGGAAGACGTGTGAATGCGTGGAAAGAGTCGCTTGAGAACGGCGGTGGTTTGCAAGTCAACGTAGCGAAGACCGAATACTTGGCTAGCAATACCACAGATCCCACACCTGTCTGCGAAGACGGTCACATGGTCGAGCGGACAGACCAGTTTAAGTAATTGGGATCTGTGCTTCATGCGTCCGGCGACATCGATTGCGGCGTTAAGGCCCTCATTTCGGCAGCTTGAGCTAAGTGACGAGAGGTAGCTGGTGTTATCTGTGACCCTAAAATGCCGGTTAAACTGAAGGGGCAGGTCTCTAAAACTATCATTAGACCTGGAGTCATGGAATTTTAAACCACGTAAACTTTTAAATTGTTTCATAACACTATTTTGATGATTTTCCTGTAATTTTCACTAGCCGCCTCAACTTTTTATGAGTTTTGACTGACAATCTAAATTTTAAATCAGTCAAAACCACTTTTGACTGTTTTTCTGCAGTTAAAAGTGGTTTTGACCGTTGCCCTTAGTTAAAACCACTTTTGACTGCGAAAATCAGTCAAAAACGTTTTTAACTAAGGGCATCGGTCAAAACCACTTTTGCCTATTTTTCGCAGTCAAAAGAGGTTTTGACTGGTTATGAGTTTTGACTGTAACATATATATATATATATAGATTATTATTGCCCTGTTAGCAGGGCAATAATGAGATTTGAATTTGGAATGTGAATATTTTTAAAAAGTTTCAATTAACAAAGAGTTCCTATCACCGTACTGCGTGTCTGATAGGTAAGTGATGGGTGATAGACCGAGCAGGTTAAGCAACACATGTGTCTGATAGGTGAGCGATGGGTGTTCGACTGTACAGGTAGAATATTGGTAAAATGGAGGGTTTTGGTAGAAAATGGTAGGTTTTGGTAAAAAATGGTAACGTTGGCAGAAATTGGTAGGTTTGGTGAAAAATGGTAGGTATTGGTAGAAAATGGTAGTTTTTGGTAGAAATGGTAGTTTTTAGTAGAAAATAGTAGGATGTAGTAGAAAATGGTAGGTATTAATGGAAAATGGTAGGTTTGGTAGAAAATGGTAGTTTTGGTAGAAAATAGTAGGTTAGGTAGAAAATGGTAGGATATGGTAGGTATTGTTAAAAATTGGTAGTTACTGTCAGACGCGAACAATGGTCAAAGTACGTAACTCATTTTCTCATAGAGGGTGATGAAAAGTAGAATGTTCACCTCGGGAGCAAACACTATTTTTCGCTCGAGTGAGGTACTTTGAATACCTCGATTCACTCGGGATTCTACTTAAGAATCCCTCGCTCCTCTCTGGATTCAAAAAACACTCTCGCCGTAAAAATAGTCTTCTCTCCCTTGGTATACAATCTACTATTAAAACTTAAGTTTTTCTGAAACATGATCCGTATACTTCGTGTTTTAATTGTAGACAATGATTTGACACATCTTCTTTAATAAAAAAATGTCAAATACATTACAGCAAAAACGTCAGATCGTAGTCTGAAATTAAAAAAAAACCTAAGTATGTATAGGTAGTTGTTGAAATCCCACACGAAAATACGTGTTTGTGTGCAAACAGAAAGCGAAAGTCCAAAGGCCGAGCCACTTGTTGAGAGAAACCATAGGCCTCAGCTAATAATATAGAAGTATGTGTTTTTTGATAATTAAGTATAACTTATACATTTCTTCACCCAAAAACCTAAAATGAATTTTATGGAATGACATTTATATTTTAGATAAAATTTAAGTCCAATATAAATCACTGAAATCTCGCGGTAGCTAATTTAATCTACGAACCCACAGATTAATAAGTACCTAATTCAGATGGATACAACTGCTTTCCTCGTTACTCTACCGTTTACTCCAAAATCTACCGGCCTGGCCCCTCATGACGTAACTCTGTTGCTAACAAATATCGATTGAAACAATTGAAATTGTTGACTTATGCGTTTACGTATGAAAAATTTGACAGTTACAGTCGCTAGTTTTAATTGCAATGCCAATTTGTTAGCCATTGAATGATCAACAATTAAAATTGTTTCAATCGAGATTCTTTAGCAACAAAGTTACAAAATAAGGCCTATGTAGTAATTTATTGCCAGAGTTCGAATGAGATTGGTGTTCCTATTGCAATGCGGCTTTAGTTTTTATTGTTTGTCAGAGTTCCGTCTGACGATATTTCAAAATCTTCGACGAAATAAATCTCCCGCGTCGTTTATTCAAAACATTTTTCAGAAGGGTCGTTCTTTTTTGCATTTCACTTAATTTGTTGGTATCTTAGAAAAACTCTGAGTTTTAATTTTAAATAGTACCTACCTATATAAAAAAATCGAAGTTGCTGTTCGCTGAATATTATTTGATTTATTAAAATAAAAATGACCATCCCTTGGATTAAGTATTACAAAGGCTATAAAGGTACACGTTTTCCGTACATGGCTACATAATTATTACATTTGACGTGATTTTAAGACGCGGGTATCCTCGCGATGGTTTTCTTCACCGTCCGTTAACGGCGCAAATTTTTTCCTTAAAAAAGACATATTGGTGCGCTTCGGTTGGGATTCGAAACTATGACCTTTGTAATAAGAGTCGGAGTATCAAATTTACGTCTAAAACGCGCTCTAAAAATGTACCTAAGTAAAAAATAATAATTTATTTAAGTCATAAAGGCAATTAAATACAAACAGACATAAGTACATGATAAAATTAATAATCTAAATATTAAATTCACATTAAATAACAAAATAAAATAAAAACTAAATACAACACCTAATAGACGCTAGTCGAACAACCCGCCCCGGATGGTCCCCGATGCAAAAGAGCCCATCACACTATCGGCATAACCCCGCTGGATGGCTATGGCCAACCTTTGCATCAGAAACGAACCAGACCGCTCATCAAAAAAGTAAGTTTCAATCGTAAGTTTTCCTAAGTAAAAATAATATAAATATTATATCTCATCTACTCATCATAACACAACCTTAGTCGATATTATAATAGGGTTAAATGACGCCTGGTGTGACATTTATTTATATCCTAAATTTCCTACAAATTGATGGCCTCCTAATGAAGTAACCTACATAATTCAGCTATCAATAAACTATATTCCCACTCACCACGATTTTGTTCCCAGTGTACTAAAAATCGAACGTACATTCATTGGGTTCCAAAGAGCTTTAAAGTATTGAAAAACAATCCTCGACAAAAGAACTAAAGACAAAAGAAATACATCAATAAATGTAGGACAAATCTAGTGCTAGATGGACACTAAGTGCTTCCTCTACGTGTGAAAAGAATCAAAGTCAGTTACTAAGCCACCGGAGAGTCTAACGACGTGGGAGTAGCTTCAATGTATTTGTGATAGCTTAAATCGATTGGCTATATCTCTTCCAAGAGCTGGTAATTCTTACTAGGTATTTATTTTAAGAGCGGCGTTGGTCTAGTTAGTGGTAGATACTACGACTTTCATTCTAAGGGTCGTGGTTTCAAATCTTGGCCGACCGTGCACAAAATGTGTTTATTTTATGAATAAAATATGTACAACTAGAAAACCCCGCGAACTCCGTTTCGCCACCAGATGGCTTCGTTTTATGTAACATTTCGTTTGGTGATTAAAAGATGAAGAATTTTTTTTTTGTTTTATATTTGAAAAGGAAAATTTTTATTACATTTCACAACAGTAATGAATTCATTTGGATTACAAAAATGAAGTGTTATTTAGTTGAACTTCTCTAAGTAAATGAAAGTGAATCCAAAGTAAATACTGAATCGAAACGTGTCCGCAAATTATCCGTTTCATTGAAGTGCTCTTTGGTAAACCACATTTTTTGTTTTTTGGTCGAATCGAACCCGCAACCTCCTGCATTGCAGCCGCGCTTTCGCACGACACGCCACATAGGTCGTCATTATCATACGTCATCGTCATACGTCATTGTCATACGTCATCGTCATACGTCATCGTCATACGTCATCGTCATACGTCATCGTCATACGTCATCGTCATACGTCATCGTCATACGTCATCGTCATACGTCATCGTCATACGTCATCGTCATACGTCATCGTCATACGTCATCGTCATACGTCATCGTCATACGTCATCGTCATACGTCATCGTCATACGTCATCGTCATACGTCATCGTCATACGTCATCGTCATACGTCATCGTCATACGTCATCGTCATACGTCATCGTCATACGTCATCGTCATACGTCATCGTCATACGTCATCGTCATACGCCATCGTCATACGCCATCGTCATACGCCATCGTCATACGCCATCGTCATACGCCATCGTCATACGCCATCGTCATACGCCATCGTCATACGTCATCGTCATACGTCATCGTCATACGTCATCGTCATACGTCATCGTCATACGTCATCGTCATACGTCATCGCTGAGTTTGATTTTGATTTTCCAGCTTTTCTTTTTAAATTTTTCCTGAATTTTCTTTGCTATAAACCTCACGGAGCCCGAGACCTTTCCAACGAATGCAAAACCGTGGAAATCGGTTCGTGCGTTCTGGAGTTATAGCGTCAGGAAGGAAAACCCGACTTATTTTTATATAGTAGAAGATAGATAGATATGAACGTTGCTCTTACGGCGTAGGAAAACATAGTGTGGAAACCGACACCACGGTCTGAAGGCATGGAACATTCGCTAATCCGGAGTAGTCTCCCGTGACGTCTGACGACGACGAAAAATAAGCAGGCTAACAAAAAAAGCATTTAATTAAGATGAGTGTAAAACTTTTTTAAAAGATAAAAAACCAGGTTACGGTTTATCACCGGATGATAACTATATAACAGCTAACGCATGTTTTTTATTAAACTAAACAATGTAAACATGTCACTTTGAACGAGATAACAAGTATTTCTTATTTTTATTGGTCAAGACATTTTATTAGAAATAATATCAAGGAAGGTCCCGTATCTGACCCCTTGATGGTCAGAGCACTCGCCCGGCAAGTGAGGGTCATGGGGTCGTACCCTTTCATGGGAGGATTTTCTTGATAAAGTTTAAAGCTAATGCTTATTTAAATTAACTATTCTGGATAAGCGTGCTTGATACTCGCAACTATTTAACAACTTAAATCCATACTAATATTATAAAGAGAAAAGATTTGGACTTTTGTGTGTGTGTGCGTCTGTATGTTTGCTAAGACTAAACTCAAAAACTACTGGATCGATTTCAAAAATTCTTTCACCATTAGATACATTCACCCTGAGTAACATAGGCTTTTGATCCCGATATTCCCAAAGGATCGGGACTTGCGCGGGTGAAACCGCGGGTCGCAGCTAGTTGTTAAATAAAGTAACGCTATTTCCTGTGAGATATACGTCAAATGGTCACCTATATCACAGAATACATAAATAGTTGCCTATATAAAAAAAAACCTTGAGATAATTTATGATGGCGCTTTCCTCAAAAGAGGTTTCTTTGGTTCTGAGCAAACCTTTGATATTTTATAATAAACAACATTACGTGAAAGAGTTACCTTCTAAATAACTTCGTATTTCATTAGCATGACAGACAAACATTTTTATGTAAAAATATTTGGTTATCATTGCCCATCAACAAAACCATTAGGGAAAATGAAATTTTAAGTTGCCTTAGATGGTTATCGAAAAAAATCGATCTGAGGTGAGCGCCTCCTCCGATATTATTATAATCTTCAAAGGCCCCTACACACACTATGCCACTGGTATAGCTTGCTTTTTAGACGTAGATACACATAGCCGCCGTTGTTTGTCGGTAATTAAAAAATCTGCTACAAAACAAACAGACCTCGTGCAGAGCATCATGCATTTCTTCAGTCGTGAGAGCCGTTAATGGTGTGCCCAGCAAAAGGCTGCGTTTCCACCAGAGCTAAGCAATGATGTGTTACTATCAGATACGTTTGTTAGAACGTATCTGTAGTAGATCTGGATCGCGTGATTTTAGATTTGATTTGAAATCGAGCGATCATATGGTTCTAACAACTTCAGCAACGCATCCTCTTTTAAATTTGGTGGAAAGGCAGCCTTACCCCATGGTCATACCGGAGGGCACGGTAATGCGGCTTCTTGAAGGTATGCCTACCGATTATACGACTAGCATAGTGTATTTAATTAATCAGCCATTATCGTCCCACTGCTGGGCAAAGAAACACAGCTATATAGCAAGTAAAAGTCAAGTCACCCTCAAGTAAGTGTCGAGCTCGTCCTTCCATCGTCGTGGTCAGCTACCCAATCCCATTCAAGCATCGCGACTTTCTCTAAGACATCAGCGCATCACCGAGTGTATAGAGACCTTTATATTTCATTCCGAACCGCCGAAGCACCCACTTTATATAGGTAAAGTGGATGTCGTCAGTCGATATTTATTTGATTGGCAATCCCCGATTGAACTTTTCCTTTTAAATATCATTAAGTACCCCAGAACACTCTTTAAAGATTTTAGACCAATTGATAATGAGATAAAATCCGTTTACCTCTCTGTTTTCGATTGATGGCTTTATGATATAAATAAACAAGTTACAAATATAACATCTACTACGGAATGGATGGGTTTTCTATCCTATACTATTTACAAATAATAATTTAGTTATGTTAATGAATACCAACTAACTGGCGTAACGCAATTATCTCGCGCGACTCCTGATCTTAAATATCGAGATGAATAAAATAAAATAACAGTATATATAATGGAGTTGGCGTATATAAATGGTTTATATTCATAATTTTATTTTTCCCGGGTCATAATCGCGTGATTTTAACTTTTTAATTTTCTTACCTCGACGTTTAGACCATGTTACAACGGTTTTGGTCGTGGGGGGAAACTGTGGGGGTCTTGGCCGCGTTTATGAGTTCCAATCGTGTTAGTTTGAAAACATTATTGGTTTAAATTCTTTACTAAACATTTAAATTTTCTTACTTTGAATCGTCCCTACCTATCTAACTTAAGTACAAAGAAATAAAAATTTGCGGTGAACAAACTATAACTACTATCTTAAATAGTAAATCGATACCTAAGACATATTACAGGAGACTACTACTATCATACTTGGCGAAACACAGACTCAGCGTTATGAAAAATTGCTAAATGATCAAAGAATATTCTTTTTCTGGACTGGCACGACATTCAAGGAATTGATTCTTTTTGTTCGTTACGATAATATTTCCGCTTGAGTTCGTTTCAATTTCAAATATTCCAACAAATTCCTTTGTCGTCTTAATTTGTGTGTTTAATAGCAAAAGTCAAATATCGCTAACGAAGTTCATCACACTCCGTCAAAGAGTTTCGAACAAAACAGTAGGTATGAACGAACTTTGATTAAGTATGTCTCTTTGTAGTCAACTTGCAGTTTCTAACATGCTTATATTTTAATTTTGAAGTCCTTTTGAATCAAAAACCTACAAATTAGTGCGTCAGCTTGGCCGGACCAAGCAATAGATTTACACCAAACTACGCTCATTATATAGTACTTATTTGGTACCTTAATTCATATAACATTTAGTACCTACATGGTTTCGAAAACATTAACGATACAAAGTAGCCGGCTATACTGACGTCAGGTTGGCCGGACCACCTTCGATTTCTCGCCATCCACCGCTACGTGCTCCACGTTATATATGACAAGATTTTGTACCTATTTGGTAGCTACGCATATATATATTTTACAGTCTTAAGAAGTTCTAATAAAAAGTTATTATAAAAAAAACCATATAGTGCCTGCTAAAAATGTACACAGCTGAAACCAATGAAAGAACCGAGAACTAAAGTATCCAGATAGCTACTTTTGACGTAAGCATTCCCCATTACAGAACTGGTATAAATCCGGGAGATAGTTGCTTAGGCTATACGCCCAGTGATAAGTCATAAGTCGTATGGGTGCGTCGTCATCGCAATGTCACACGCGACGCTACGGCGACGCGCAGCCACCACGACTTATCAGTGCGCATATCATCACTGTATCAATAGTATCAATCAAAGTCGCTTAACTCCCGCTGTCTGTCCCTATGTCGGTTCAGCGGTTTTACGTGATTGTTGTTACTCAATCACGTAAAACCGCTGAACCGACATAGGGACAGACACACATGCATGCACAAACTTTCAGCGTTATAATATAAATAGGATATATGCACCGTGCGAAGCCGGGGCGAGTCGCTAGTAGCCTTATAAAATCAAATATTTAGGTTTGAAACTAAAATAATCATGAACTTTGCAATTGAAATAAAAAAACGTACCCAATTCCATTTACTTACCTCTGTAATTAGGTACATTTTACAAAATAACCATCCTCGAAGGCAGGTAGTGAGATTTTAGATTTCCAGAACTGATATTCTGCTTCACAACGTTTCTTTCAAGTTTCATTCCGGCATTACCAATTGTTCGTATTCCAGTGGTCTAATTGAAAACCAACTGCTTTTGTCGCCAGACTTTTTCGAATTTGTTTTTGTTCGAATTGAATGGAAACTCTCTGCGGTATTAAAATTTAAAACGTACAGCAAAATACGAAGCTAATATAAAACAGTTTCTTGGCTCTGTTCCAGATGTAACGTAGTAAAATAAATTGATTTTCGTTAATCTCATTAGATTTCCATGAGAGTCGTCTTCGGAACTATAAAGTAGAGAAGTTCAATTCCATCAAGAATATTCCTCATTGTCTAAAGTAGTTCGGTATCTTCTATAATTCCAAACTATCCTGTTTTCTGAAACCTTGTTTAAAGTTTCCCTGTTTTGAGTTTAATCGAATTGAGTTTACTTGAGTATACTTACTTGTATTTTTACTAGATTGTAAAATAATACTTTGGTACCAATAAAGTTTTTAAATTCACACTATTTTTTAACATAGTTACTTTACATTTTAGATAGATAGATAAATTCTTTATTGTTTAAGAGGATAGTCTCCATTCTCTTTCTCCATACAAAGGTAGTTTAATTTTTCCTCACTGGATAAAGACATTAGAGCAAATATGTGTATGCCATAAAACTTTGACTATGCACGACGACGACGATCTACCTACCTTTTTATTTTTTTCATTTTATTATTTATTATTATTTTAATTAGAAAATAAAAAAAAAAAAGAGGTAGATGCATTGTCATGACAGATATAGGTTTTATGGCATAAACATATTTGCTCTAATATCTTTATCCAGGGAGGAAAATTTAAACTACGTTTGTATAGAGAACGAAATGGAGACTATTCTCTTAAACAAAAAAATACAATAAAAATAAAAACATAATACCTTAAATCTAGGTGGCACAATGGGCGGCCTTATCGCTTAAAGCGATCTCTTCTAGTCAATTTTACCAGGTCTTCAGAGGAAAGTCTTTCAACTCTTTCTCCATACAAACGTAGTTGACTCTATGCAAAGACATTAGAGCAAAAAAGTTTTAACACCTAAATATCCAAAGACCATGCTCCTACGTTTTTTTTCGAATTGGAGTAGATTTAAAATTTAGAAAAATTACAATAATAAATAAACAAAATG
The DNA here is from genome assembly GCA_958496205.1 of Idaea biselata. Lineage (NCBI taxonomy): Eukaryota > Metazoa > Arthropoda > Insecta > Lepidoptera > Geometridae > Idaea > Idaea biselata. Next base: position 21,868,858 of record OY292402.1, read on the forward strand.
TAGAGGCATGGTCATGGCCGATATAGGTTGTATGGCATAAACATATTTTCTCCAATGTCTTATCCAGGGAGAAAACAGTCGACTTTTCCACTAATCGCGTATAAATTTTAATATTGAAGAAACTATATACCTAGATACCAGGCGCCGAAACGCACAACTATTAGGTAAACTTTAACTATAAAATATTATAATGTAAAATTGCTAAACATATTTATTACTAGCATAGTCCCTCAGCTTTACCCGCGTAAGTCCCGATCCCGATCACGTATTATTTTTATTTTCTTATTTTATAACATACTCGACATTTCGACTATGTTACAAAAGTATAAGTTAAAACACTTTTTACAATAGCCTAAGTTACAATAATACGCGATTAAGACCCAGTAAAATGTTACTACACTTCGGTACAAACATTTTATTAAACTTAGAGAACAAAATGTTAGACAACGGAAGCTCATGAAAAGGCCTACGAGCGTGTAACTAGCACTTGGGAAGTGTTAACACCACGCTGACCATAAACTTTTCGGTTTTGTGAACATTAAACGAAGGAAAAAGCAAACCACGCCTTGAAACATCTCACTTCTATTGTAGAATATCGTTTCGACAGACATTAAAATGGAATTTACGAGCGGCCAATTTTAGACAAGATTTAAGTACTGCCCTTAATGTCTTGTCTATTGTACCTACGTTCGTTCGATGTAAAGTCATTTGCACGGCATATTTCTATTAAGTTTTACGGTATAAGGTACCTAAATACACTTTTTTAACTTACACGATTTTCGTCCATATTCATTTTTAGAACTTCGGGTCTAGATCGCGTTATATTAACTATTAAATCCATTAATTACCTCGACGTTTCGGCAAACGGGTTACCCCGGCCGTGGTCCCGAGAAGGCACAATTCTCTTCTCGGTTGTGAAAAATTGTGTCTTATCGGGACCACGGCCGGTGTAACTAGTTTGCTGAAACGTCGAGTTAATTGAACTTAGTTTTCACACAGAATTCACAAAGTGATATAAAAAATATCACTGTGCACCCTCGCTCTCTCATTTAAGTAATGTTCCCGGTTGCATCTTTCTCGGAAGCCCGGAATCCGCTAAAATTCCAAATTATTTGGAATCGGCACAGTAGGTTAGGTACCTAAAGTCATCATTGACCACACTTACTTCAAATAGATTTAGCAAAAAAATTACGGCCGGCCGCGTGCTGGACACCAACCCTCCTTGGGACTAAGTTGTTTATCTGCCAGGCAAGTCACTTAGAATGTATTTACAAGGACTAAGAATCGCATCTTAGACCACATCATTATTTTACAATCTGGTGACAATAGCTAAGCACGCATATCAAATTTAAAAGACATAATCCGCTCTATAAGTCTCTAAAAATAACCTTTTTTCAAACGAAATATATTATTTTAAAGATTTCTTCAATAAAACGGCACTTATTCGGTTTTATTGAAAAAATCTCTCGTTACACTAAGTTCTTCCACTGATGTCATTTCTGACTGTATAACACTGACCTCCATGGTACAAGTCGCTGGACAGGACATAGCGAACTTAATTTTGTGCCTATTTGATCTGCGCCATATTGCGCTGTTGTCGCTCATTAACCCCCGACGGAAAAAGAGGGGTGTTATAAGTTTGACGTGTCTGTGTATCTGTCAGTCTGTCTGTCTGTCTGTCTGTCTGTGTATCTGTCTGTGGCATCGTAGCTCAAGAACGGATGAACCGATTCCAATGTAGTTTTTTTTGTTGATAGGTGACGTTTGCGCGAGTGTTCTTAGCTATGTTTGATCAAAATCGGTTCAGCCGTTCATAATATATGTTGGTTGAAGCTCGGATATAAAAACCAAATGTTTTCAAATATGCCCGAGTGGGGTATCAAATAAAAGAGCATGACTTTTGTGACAAGAATATGCATGTTTAATCAAAATCGGCTTAGCCGTTCAAAGTATATGTAGGATCAAACTCGAAAAAAAACCGAATGTTTTCAAATATACCCGAGTGGGGTATCAATTGAAAGGACTTTACTTTTGTGAGAACAATATGCATGTTTAATCAAAATCGCTCTTACAAAAAGGGTGAAATAAAAAAATTAAATTAAAAATTAAAAAAAACCCCGACTTAATTTTCTATTGAAAGTGATGGTGACCGTCCACGGAACTATTAGTTCCACGGACGGCCACCATCACTTTTAACATAAAACGCGCGACAACAGCGCAACATGGCGCTAATCAAATCGGCACAAAGATCTAATGTCATTTTGTATGGTATACCAATTCCAGCGTACTTGTATAGTTTTCATTTCAGTGCTGTATAAAGTTACATATATTTGAACTAAGGTTGCCGACATTTTTGGTAGGTAGCAAGTAGGTAAAGGCTCTCAGCGCTTATTGGCAATTCCCGCAGGCCGGCGCGGCTCGATCGCAACCATTCTTTAGTTTCAAGCAAAATGTACAAATCTAGTTTATTGAACAAGAATTTAATAAATATTGCTTTTATCGGGTTTTTTATGTCCTACTTGCTTACTGCAATTTTAGCTTATACTAGGCACGTCTTTAGTAAATTTTTTTTATTGAAATAAATCTTATTTATCATTATTTTCTTTCCAAGAGTGTTGAAAAACATTGTATGATACACGCGAGTATTCACGATTACCGATGACTAAATACCACCTCCGCTGTTATAGTAATCACCAACATGTCACACTTGTACGTATCATATAAGCGCCTTACACGTTAATTACTTCCTGGGCGACCGCTTAAGTGTGGAATTTTGCACAGTGGGAGGTAACGTGTTGAAGGTTGTGCGTGGGCGTGGTAGGAAATACACAGTCGCAGGTAACCGAGTCCAATCTCAAACAAAAAAAACAGACAGTCTTTAAAAACATTTAAATCGTGCTACCGTAGTGTACGATTATCATACGAAAACGGTAAAAAAGAAACTCTTTAAGATCACTTTGTCGTCTGCCTGTCAAGTTTTTCCATAATTTTATTTATAGGCCAAGCAGCAGGGAAACCACCTCTTACGTAGCCTTGCAAAAGGTGGTGTAACAAATTTTATGATTTTATGTTATTTAGCTAAGTTAGCTTGACATAAATTCAATTTCTTGACCTTGGGGCACGACGGGGTATGTCCGATATTTTGCTAATATTTCGTTTTTTGTACATAGTGCCTCGATAGTAAGTGATATGACAAAAGTGTCTAAGAACAGTATGTAGAAGTCAAAAACGCTTACATTCTGTCCATACATGTCAATTCTGTAAGTCTTACAGGTAAAAAGTTACAATCAAAAAAAGAAAAAACAACATTATATAAAATCAGTATATATTTCTACGACAATTATTTTTAATCGTTTCCATAATAAGCAACAACAAATTATTTGTGGCCTACAAGATGGCGCTAGTAGTACGACACGGTGTCCTAAATGGCGCATTTAACATTTTTCTTCTTTTGATTGTAACTTTTTACCTGTAAGACTTACAGAATTGACATGTATAATACAGTACAGAATGTAAGAGTTTTTGACTTCTACATACTGTTCTTAGACACTTTTGTCATACGACTTATTATCGAGACACTATGTGCAAAAAGCATATTAAACTCAAAATATCGGACATACCCCGTCGTGCCCCAAGGTCAAGAAATTGAATTGATATCAAGCTTACTTAGCTAAATAACATAAAATCATAAAATTTGTTACACCACCTTTTGTAATGTGATTTCCCTGCTGCTTGGCCTATTATAATAAAAGTTGCATCTCTATAAGATATTTTAACAATATCAACAAATAGATTACTAAAAAAAATGCTACTGAAAACTTATAATCCTAATTGGCCCAATTTCTCGCCATCTTTGGCATGAAAGGTAAGGCAAATGGAAAATAGCGTCGTAAATGTAAACAATTGCAAATATAGCAGAGGGTGAAATAAATTAATTACATCCCAACTTCGTACCCAACGGGTTTTGATTGAATTTAATAAATATTTATTAAAATTTGAACGGATTTATTAATATTTGATTAAGATCGAACCTTAAGTGAACCATTGTTATTTACGTACGTACCTACGAAATATAGGTGGTAGGTAGGTAGGTATTAGTATGTATGTGTTAATATTTCACGCCTATTTCAACATTGTGGCGTACCTCGGTCTCGGTATGCTGAGACGGAAGACATAGTCCCCAAAGGAAATTAATATAGGAAATTAAATAATTCTATTTATTTATTTTGGGGAAGAGGGAATGACAGTTGAGTTTCTCGAGTATCGGTTCCGGTTGACTCTTATTTTATTTTATTTATTTAGGAAGACAAACAGTTACACGGAAGAAATATATGTATTTATTATGTTATAATGTTGTTTATTATGTTTATAGGAAATAGTTTCTTTGAGTATGCTCAAACAAACTAAATACAATAAACTAAAAACATTTATATATCCCTTCGCATACGTCACACATATATTTTTCTTTGTCCGTCTGCCGATAAGCAGAAAAAAAATCTGTTGTTACAGGAGTTGTTACAGATGGCTTTCGTGGAATTGGAATAGATAGAATATGTTTGCACGACCACAAAAAAACGAATTATGTACCTCTATAACCCGAAAAAAAACTATTTACGATAAATTGCAGCTGTTGAGTTAACATTTTTTTATTCAAATAAATAAGGTAGTCAATTTAGTTGACATTGCTATGTCAAATTATGTATAGGTTTCATTTTAATTTCCCATTGGATTTTTTTTTGTTTCAAACAAAATGTTATCTTTATCTCTTACCAAAGAAAAATCTAAAAACATTACCTATAATTCCTGGTGTAATTTTTAAATTCCATTTCTTGTTAACAAAGGGACATTAACTTTAAACAAGAACGCCTACACAATTAAAACACGAATAAGCTTAAACCATTTCGTTCCCATAAACCTGTGTGCACATTAACGGAACGGCTATCATTAACCGTATTCACGTACAGCGTATCGCGCCTTTATAATATCATAAGGAAAATGTTGATAGCGTACAGTGACTGAGCGTTAGCGTAACTTGACTAATGAAAGCTGCCTGATAAGCATGTTACAAGTCTTCATATTGCTTCTATTACGGTCTCATTTAAAAATAATAACTAATTTTTTTTGATGTGAAACATCTATAGGCGAGAGGTAAACCTAAAAATTTTCGTGGCATTACAGGCCATGGCGAAGCCTCGCCTTGCTAATATGCCTACACATAGTGCTAGAAGTGTTAGTTAATTTTGAGCGACTTTCTAATGGCTGGCCGGTACTGTAGAGACTCGGACTTCTGTTTCGAAGAAGACGGCGTTCGAACCTCGGGATGATGAGATCTTCTTGTTGGCTTAAAGATTTTGTCGAAGACATCGACAAGTCCTGTTTTGATGTTTCACATCTGCCAGGCGTCCCGTGACGGCTCACTTTTTTTTTCACTTAGATTCTGCTAAGAAAAAAAAACTAAATTTCGATATAAGTACGACCTTGGTACCTACTAATTGGTTCCACATAAATAGGGTGTTTCGACGAGGGAGTATTAAGCCGAAAGGGAGTTGTTCTAGAGGTCTAGGCGAACAACTTGGGGTAAAGAAAATCGAACTTTTTTTCGAAAATTTTAAAATTGTATCACTAAAAAAACAGCTGTTTTTGTAAAAAAAAAATGCAATTAATGTTTAGATTGTAGTGGTCCAAACTAAATAAAAGAGCACCTTAAGGCCAATGACCTAAAAAAACAGCTGATTTTCATGCAAACTTTAAACTCAAAATTTTCGAAAACTACTTCGAATTTCCAAAACTTGTAGAACAAAAGTTGTTCACCTAGACCTCTAGAACAACCCCCTTTCGGCTTAATACCCCGTCCTCGGTGCACCGTGTATATCTATACTTCGTCTTTAGGGTTCCGTACCCAAAGGGTAAAAACAAAAACTGTCTGTCTGTCCGTCTGTCACCACGCTGTATCTCATGAACCGTAATAGCTAGATAGTTGAAATTTTCACAGAATATGTATATTTTTGTTTGTTTAACAAATACATATATTTTTAATAAATACCGTGCCATTCATCCGATTCATCCGATAATCCGATCATCCGTAATTCGACATCCAGCTAGTGACTACGCCGCTAGCAGCTGCACTAGACCATTGTACTTCAAAGGTCTCTTAATGAGACAGACTGCACAAAGAAATTAATCAGGATGACAATAAAACAAAGTATCGGGTCGAGATTGCAGTGGCCAATGCAATGGCTCGCTACTTACACTAGATTAATGAACAATCGAATTACAAATGGTTTTTGAACGAACCAGAACAATAAGAAAAACTCTTTTTACTCTAAATAAAGTTTTGCCTCAAAATAAATCTATTGTAGCTCTGAGCTTCTTGGCAGAAAAGCAGTCTAGTAGTTAAGAGTAAAATATTGTATGTTATGTTTTCCATTGAGGGATAATATATACTAGACCTGACCGTGTCCGGTCCGGGGCGGGGACGGGCTACTATTAATCATCATCATCATTTCAGCTGTAAGAAGTCCACTGCTGGACATAAGCCTCCCTCATAGATTTCCAGATGCATATATACATATAGAGAGCAGATGGTCGTTGGGGCCGAAAAGTTCTCGAATGGAGACCGCGGATCGGAAAGCGCAGCGTTGGACGTCCACCAACGAGATGGACGGACGACTTAGTTAAGGCCGCGGGTTCACGATGGATGCAGGCCACTTATGACCGAAGCATCTACTATTAATAATAATAATAAATTCTGTGAACAACACACAGCGCCATCTAGCCCCGTGGTAAGCGATTAAGCTTGTGTTACGGTGACTAGACAACGGATATAATACATAGATTTATTTTTCTTTTGTAAATACATACATATTATACATAGAAGGACACCCAGACCAGACACAAATATTTATTTTTTAAGCATAAATACTGTAAACATAAACATACATAAATATTGTATGAAGACGTACGTGCTGCGTACGTGCTACGCAGCACGGTCAACATGCAAAACAAAAGCTGTCTTCATACAAAAGTAGACCGTCCCGCCCCGGCCCGGACACAGCCCGGTTTAGTATAAATAAACCATTCCATACAGCTCGTATATACCCCTTAAAAAGTTTAAGTCATAATTGTATCGTTTAATTACAAAAACTTGCTATTGTTCTATTTGAAAGACAACAATTTATTTCCATTTTAGATAGTTAAGCGGTCTAGACATAGCACACAATAATAAAACAGAAGATCTTTTGTCTATCTGAAAATAAGTTACTTTTAATTTGTTGTAGGTAGGTGATGTTTTATCATGGTAATGAACTAAGGCTATACGCACACTGAAAAGGCGAAGTGACTTTTTAATAATAATTTCTAACTAAGCCATATAACCGACGGTAACGGCATATAATAGAGTTACCCAAACTCTTCCCGTAGGTATCGTAAAAGGCGACTAAGTGATCTGGGGGAGACTAGCAAACCTTGAGTTCTCTCCGCGCGGTGGAGGGTAAACTGCTTGGTCCCTAGTAGGGTTGGTATCGGACAGGCATTAAAAGTATTTCCAAATCTAGCTGCAGTGGGTATCAGTAAGTCAATGATGACTAGCCACTGTGCCGACCTCAAATAATTTAGTCAGAGGACCCCGGGTTCCTGAGAGGGATGCAACTGGAAACATCGCTCAGATAAGAAGAAGTCATATAATCGACTTTTACAGCTATACACGGTGCTCCGAAGAGGGGGTATTAAGCAGAAAGGGGGTTGTTCTAGAGGTCTAGGCGAACAACTTTTGTTCTACAAGTTTTGAAAATTCGAAGTAGTTTTCGAAAATTTTGAGTTTAAAGTTTGCATGAAAATCAGCTGTATTTTAGAGTTTGAGGTCATTGGTCTTAAGGTGCCCTTTTATTTAGTTTGGATAACTACAATCTAAAAATTAATTGCCTTTTGTTATACAAAAACAGCTGTTTTTTTTAGTGATACAACTTTAAAATTTTCGAAAAAAAAGTTCGAATTTCAGAAAGTCGTAGAATAAAAGTTGTTCGCCTAGACCTCTAGAACAACCCCCTTTCGGCTTAATACTCCTCGTCGAAACACCCTGTATATTATGTAGGTATAACAGTTTCAACTGTTGACCACGTTGTATTCGATCCACATCATAAAATCTCGTTACTGTATCGGACGACAATTTCTCTATAGGTAGGAGTATCGGGGACCAATATAATGTGACTCCCAAAGCACAAGTTCTGTTACTGCTGTGTTCGTGCCGAACACAGCAGTAACAGAACAAGGGTCAACGAAGGTGGGTAGGTATCTCAGTCTTTGGGGAGTGCTTATCAGTTTACGACGATTTGATGGAAAAATATCGTTCTATTTTGTTGTCACCTACACGTGAACAAAAATGAAAGATTTTATTTGCGTAACAAACAATAATGTTTACAAAAGAAATGCAACAGAAACTTATTGAAAATTGGCGGCTTTTTTAAAAAGCGAGACGCGAGTTTAATCCTTTTGCCTTGAAAATATGATATCTAAACTGCCTTGACTTGGCTTGTGCTCTGATGGCAAGATAACAGATGGAGTATGTACCTACTATTATAGGATAGATAATTGCTTTATTTGTACAACAAACAATAAACAAAATTATCTATCAACAGTAAAGACAGACACAGATAAACGTGGAGTAAGGTCGGAGAAGTGAGAACATGCTTTGTCTTTTTCCGTGACAAGAACTTTCAAAGTTGACAGACAGAAACAAAAAATGGTCAAATTACTCTACAAAGTCATAGAATCTCTGGTATTATCCAGATTACGGTACCCTATCACAGAAGTTACCCTTACATTTTAGAACTAAGCTCTATATTTTTTCCCGAGAATCTTTTAATCCTCACATCCCGTTTAGCTCGATAACTTTGTTCAAGCCAAGCTATTCACTCTGAACTGCAATTGTTATGTTGGTAATTCCTGTGAATCTATTTTTCTCTACAGTTTAATTCTGAAGCTGTACCTAAGAACATGCCACGAAATGGGCTAGAAATCTCGCATTCTTTTGTCATGAAACTTGGAGTAGAGGGTCGTTTCAGGCTCACGAGAGGATTTTCATGAGATTGGAACTATTTGGAACGACTCTCTCTTTTAACTATATAGTTTTTATAATACACTATCGTTTAATATATAAAAATACAAATAAATAAGTTTCCTTGCTGAAAAAAATTATCTACAAAAATATTTTTTAAATGTTTATTTATCTAAGAGGGTTTGATATATAAAGACATTATCCATGTACTTAGATAATGACGGGGGTGTCATTATCCATGTGGATAATGACACCCCCGTCATTATCTACCCCCGAATTAAAAAAAAATGTTTTAGATTTACGGACAGACGTCCCTGGAACTAGGATATTTTTTGGAGTATATAGGTGATGATTCATTATAAATCATAACCTTTATCCCTGCAGTAATTATCTTAAAAACGTGATATATTTTCGATGGAATTCTGCCTGCGCTTGTCGCTACGGTGAGTCTCTCGGCTTATATAAGATTGAAAGCTACGAGTATTTGCAGGAAGCATCGATATTCACCTACGCTGATATTATTAAATAACTCGATTTTCCTCCTGCTCCTACCTAAAATAGGCATCCAATCATTTTCCTGAAATTACATCATCACTGTTCCAATTTCGATAACCGGGTGAATTTTCTCAAATCTATTACAATAACAGAAAAATATTACGATCATTTTTCTATATCTCCAAAGCGACTTACTGGTCAACTACAGATCCACACTGCTCTTCTTACCAAGTTAAATAGGTATACCATATTAATAAAAATAACCTCCATGAAAGTATAGTAAATACCAAGCTATGAGAAGTGATATTCATTGACATGGTAACTATCCCGAGTCCAACATTGTCAGTCCGCTATCAGAGATAACAACCGGGACCAACTGCTTAAGGGGCCTATAGCCGCTAAATTCAAAATCCATGTCGGGTTCGTCGAAAATTGGTGATTATAAAATTTGGATAGGCTTTGAACTAATAAGAAGTCTATGTCTTGAAAGTACACCAAAATATTACCTACAATCCCATTTACAAAAAACTACAACATTCTGTCATGAAATAATAACAATTTTCGATGAACCCGACAAGGATTTCGAGTTTAGCGGCTATATATCTCTTAACATATTTTCCGAGGCACGGAGAGGCTCGAGGAACCATTAATTGAGTGCTCCTTGTAAAATATATCAGTCTGGTACGAACATAGCCTGTTAATATAGAAAAAAAAGTTTTAGGTTTGAAAATGACCTAAATATCAGCTCTTTAAATAAAAACTAGTTCCATATAATTCCAGTGACATTACACTGTGTAAATGTTTATCAGCAATAACATAACATCTAGGTATCTACTCGTAACATTGATATCGATAATCCCCCTAATAAAAACGCTCAACTTTTCGAATAAAGATACAAGGCAACACAATTCTGCTACTATCAAGTGTTGTAAAATCATTTACAAAACTACGATACAAATCAATATGTTGTTTGATTTTATCGTTGTAGAATATTATGTCAAATAGTATGCCTATTATTATACTCTTTACGCATGCAGGCTTATCGCAAGCCGAACGACCAGTGCAAAACTCAAAATATGTTTATTCAATAAGATATTCACAGATCATTTTTGAATTGTTAGTCCTCCAATAAGAATAAGACACATGAAACTCATAAGGTTATTGAGAACAGCAGGAGTAATATTTTTAGTATTAGCCCCAGTTGTTAAACTTATTTTTAGGGTTCCGTATCGAAAGAGTAAAAACAGGACCCTATTTTCGTATTCTGGTGTGGCTCAGATTTCAGGTCGTCCTAAGGTCTCTAGCTTGAGCCAGGCCTGATCCGAATAACCATACAAAATCGTCAGGCCTAACTAGGACATCTAGCTCCTCAATGGCCTAGCTTGTTTATATGCGACATTAACAAGCGGAGGCGGATAAAGGTCGAGTATTATATCTCAAAGGAAAGGCAAAGCCATAGACTGTCGTAATCCAAACAATTCCTATTCTCAATGTTGAATCATCAGCATCCTTGTATTCCTCAGAGAGCTCATTATAATGCCAAGTAGACATTAACAATCCACTCCTTCGGGTCACAATGTGAAATGTAAAAAGAAATGTAGGTCCCGACGTGGGATTGTGAATTGAATGTGTTTTACTTATTTTCTATCACGTCAATGGCTTTTAAACTCGAGGATTTTCAAGGTTATTAATAGTTAACTTAAACGATCGTTAAGTCACGAGTAAAGGTACACTTGACTAAAAAAGTTTTAAAACATACCTATAGATAGATGAGACATGAAATTCTAGAGACTGTTAACTGTCGATAAAAATCTATGGAATTTCACTATGCAATCTATAAAAAAGTCCTGGAACTATATTTTTTTTACACACAATAGGTGAGCGTTTGACCACTATTTATGAGCATTTGTATGAGCACTATAGATAAGCGTTTGACCACCACTATTTCACCTGATGGTAAGTGATGATATGGTCTTAGATGTAACACGCTCATCTAGAAGAAGGAAGACGGCAATGGAACAAGATCTGACCCGTCTTCCTTAGTCGCTGCACCGTCCACCGTTTCGGAGCACGAACAAGTCCGCTTCGGCGCTACGACTTAGACCGGTGGGTGGTAACAAGCCGCGGCCGTAGCTTCCCACCAAGAAACTCCTTTTGGTCGCCTTTTACGACGGTACCGTAGCCATATTCTTTTATAACCGGGCCACAAGGCCAGAAACCCGGGCTACAAGATTTCAATAAAATATGTCCCACAGATAACCCTATTCTATGCCAGGGATACACTTTACTTTACTATCATAACCTGGTTACCTCAAAATATTAAACATCAAAATATATGTGCGTACATAAATGAATGACCTCTGTGACGCGTCTGGCATTGCATCCGGTTATACAACACTGAAAGAAGTGGGTTCGATTCCCACCGGCGACTATAAGTGTGCTGACCAAGTGACCATAAATGTTTGTGGTTCTAGGTGTTTTCTACATGTATCTATATTGAATTATGTAGTATATCCTAGACTACCTCCTTCTTCATTTCGTGTAATGGTGTGGCTCACCTAGTGTTAGAGTTTTCAGATCGCTGTATGGCCTCTAACTTGACCTAACGACTGCTATCTGAGATAACAACGGGACGGGACCAGCTGCTTAACGTGCCTTCCGAAGCACGGAGGAGCTCGAGAAAATGTTTTTTTGCCACACAAATTATCGGTCATCCATCCAAGTAATGACCGCGCCAAGCGTTGCTTGACCCACACAACCGTTCAAGATCGGCAAGTACAGCTAAGCTGAGCTCCTCAGAACCCATAGCTTAGTCGCTTAGTTTGGGGCTTGATGACCCTGTGTGCAACATCCTGGAATATTATTTGGTATGTGCTAGGTAAGCCTACTCGAATCCGTTTTTATAATATCCGTTATTTTTAGTCGTAATTTTCAAAGTAACCTTTAAAGTATATTAATCAGAGAAAGGAATATTGGCCCAATGCTATTTGGCTGAAAAGCAAAACCTATTTGGCACACGTTCGCACTTAGACTTAAATGTATGTGCCATTATTTTATCCTTGATTATCAATAGACAAAAGATACAGCAACTTAAACGAGGCTATTGTAGTGTTTTACATAAAGTTAGTAAATATAATATAACCTACATAAGGGACCCAGTTCTCTAAATCTTTACATATAGGTATGTTATAACGTCCCCAACTGTGACCAGCAAGGGTATAAAGAGAGGGGTCCGTTGTACCGTCAGGCCACTCATACCAGCATAGCATACCATAGCTTGGCTACCTAAATAGCAGCACAAAATATGTTCGATGTTTATAACATAGTTTTTAAATGGTAACAGACTGTGGCCGCTGCTTTTATCAATATCCACTACCGGTCTAAGTTGTAGCGTCAAGCGAACTCGTTCCGTTACGTAAGGTACCACTGTCCCGTCTTCCTATTTTCTAGGGGAATATCCTTGACCATTTTCCATTACTAGGAGGTCCATAGTCACTCATTGAGTATTTTGTATGAACGGATCCCTAAAGTGCCCTAAATATGAATAAAAGCAGAAAGATCCTCCAAGACTCGAGAAAAAAAAAATATCGACAAAATACAGAATCAAATTCCTGGCTGTATACGATCATTCAGCCTATATGAACTTGTATCACACGTTGTATCCTTTTTTATGAAATTTCTCGAGGAGCGTAGTACAGACTTTGATGAAAACAAAAAACAGCAGATACGTTACCTAGTTTCGGAAAATGAGACGATAAAACTGCGTCTAGCTGACGCACTAGCCTCAGTCGTATATCGAACCGTAGCCGCGTGAGCAAGTGCTGTCACACTACGATAATCTTTTTGAAATCCCTAAGAATGCATTTTTGCTTATTTACAAATGCCTGAATCACTCTTACAGACAAATGTTTTTAAATACAATAATTTTATGAAAATGCATGTAGGTGTTTTTAGCTCATTTTTCGAATACGCATTGTTAGAATATACCGTATCTACTATTTCTAAACAATCTGTAGGTACTACAGAGCAAATTCATGACGCTCGAAATAAAAGTCTTGATAACTCCAGAAGCCCTTCAAGCCATATAAATGGAGTGTGTAGTAGGAAACGCGCAGTAAGGAATTACCCTTATACCATCCACGGCAGATCAAAGTATAAAGAACAAATGTTCATGTTTTTGCTACCTACCGGAAGAAAGACTGGGATGTTTATCGGTATGGAGGATGAAATTTATTTTCAGTGCCCATTAACCTTGATATAAAAATCAGGGTTGGCAAACGAGGGCTAAAGTGGTGAAAATATCTTGGAAGTACCTTCATGACATCAGGGGTGGTAAACACAGTCAGGAAGTAAACTATAGTGGTGGATATAAATATCTACTCACTTATTTTAGTTTATCTATTTCAATAATGTTTTTCTCAAATAAATACTTATAACATAAGTAAATTCGATTGTAAAACTTTGAACTGACTTAAAAAATATATCCATTCTTTCTTTAAGAAAAGAAGGAAATAAAAAAGTTGATTAGCTTAGTATTACTTATAAGTATACAATACAATACAATACAATATTTATTTATTATTATGAAACTTATTAAACATTTCCCAAATTACATTATAAATCAGTTCCACACTAAGCACAGCTTGTATCGCAGTAACCGAGATAACAATATAAAAATGAAGATGACATTTAATAATTAAAAGTCGACACATTAGAAGACATAGAAAACTCCTAAGGAAATAACGTTAATAACTAACTTAGCCTAGCCGCACACGTACGTGTTCCGTATACGTTTTCCGTATTCGGGATTCCTGAATGCTTCAAATCCATTTAAAATGCATTGATGACCGCGCACGTTCGTTTTGTTTCCGAACGGAAAATATGCTGACTGTAAACATTCCGAATGAAAAAAATACCATGTAGCTCGGCCGAGCGTTAGCCATGGCAACATGGTAGGCGGAGTGGGGGGGTGTTAGGTTTTTTTCGTTACGAAATTTCTTCATTCAAAGCTTAAACCCCGCGATAAAAGCTATGCAATAGCTTAAAAACGTAATCGGAAAACGTATACGGAACACGTACGTGTGCGGCCAGGCTTAAACTCTTGAAAATTATGTAATTTTTAAATTCATAACCTAAATTCGATAATGAATAAAATTTTGTGAGTACTACCTTCACGGTTTATTTATCTAACTTCACAAGGTTTATGTAAGTAGCCCTACACGTGTTATTTTATCTGCTCCTACATTTCCAATTACGCTAGGTCCTAAGTTTCCACAATGGTTTTCGGGTCGTTAGCTCCCCTAACCAAAATAAGGGAATAACATTTTATTATATTAAAGTTTACTTGATATTTACATAAGTAGACAGTATAGATAACATAAATGTGAATGAATTTTATGCCTCTTTGAATATCTTTTCGATATTTCTTTAGGTTCAAAGTCAAAATACCGTTGGTTTTGATTATATTATACCCTGAGTTAATGTATAAACTTTTCCAAGGGCAGCTTGCACAAGGCTTCTAACCCTACTTTTAAAACCAGCTGTCAAAGTGTCAAAAACGTCTATGTTAGTTCTATATTCTAAGATTTATGCATAAATAATATCAAACTTTTGAATCGAAATAATATTTTCTGTGATTAATTCATAAATAATAGATTAGGAGGGGGAAGTTGGTTATCTTACCTCATTAGTACCAAGTGGAGACTTATATGGTGGAAAGAGTAGTTAAAGTTATGCCTAAAAAACTCGGTCAGCCGCGATTAAGCCTGGGCCCGTCTGAGCTCAGCCTGTTTTTAGGGGAGCAATCGGGCCTGGGAACTTACCTCATCGAGTACCAAGTTGGGACTAATATGGTGGTAAGAGTAGTAAAAGTTATGCTAAAAAAAGTCGTTCAGCCTCGAGTCAGCCTGGGCCCGTCTGAACTCAGCCCGTTTTTAGGGGATCAATCGTGGTATGGACGGGCCCAGGCTGACTCGAGGCTGACCGAGTTTTTTAGGCATAACTTTTAGTCTACTTTCTACCATATTAGTCCCAACTTGGTACTCGATGAGGTAAGTTCCCAGGCCCGATTGATCCCCTAAAAACGGGCTGAGTTCAGACGGGCCCAGGCTGACTCGAGGCTGACCGACTTTTTTTTAGCATAACTTTTACTACTCTTTCCACCATATAAGTCTCAACTTGGTACTAATGAGGTAAGATGACCAACTTCCCCCTCCTAGTCTATAAACATTAAATACCTACCTACCACAGTTAAATAGCTAATTAAGTTTAGTGCAATGTCATGCAAGCCGCTTATGAAATTACAAATTAATATTATAATTGTTGTAAACCCACTACCTAGCTGTGGTAATGTTTATTTTTTTTATTTACGTACATTTTTTTTATTAAAAAATCGAAGTTGATGTTAATATGCTTTTCGAACATCACTTATAATAATAGACATTTTCATCGAATTAGATGATTTATACAAGCAACTTTAATCCATGCTACATATGGCACTGTAGCCCGGGACATTATTAGTTGTATGTAGGGACCTAATAATAATACCACCTTACTTATTATTCCTCAAAATAAACAGGCATCTACAAAGGTGCGTTAAACCAATAACAGTATAACTAAGTTTACAAAATAAATAAATAAATTCTGCGTACCTACAAGTACGTGAACGTACGTAGGCAGCGGGCTTCAAAGTGCTACGTAACTGAATAAAATCAAAATTGGTTATGGGAGAAAACCGCACTCGGGTATTTCATGCGAATCAAATTCATCCTAATTTCACTGCACATATACTATACATAGACGGTTTTGTACGATCCATTCATATGGTTTTAGTAGGTACATAACTAGCTGGGTCCAGCAGTTTTACTCGCGTATGTCGCTATCCCGTGGCATTTTTAAAAACCCTGTCTTAAAGGATTCCTAAACTACATGAAGATGACACTCACCACACAGCTCTCTATTATCAGCGGTTTAGGCTGTGCCTTGGTCAGTAAATCAGGATAAAGCATTTCATGCATTTCATTCAAAGATGTTTTGATAGATGAATAATTTAATTCCTCTGACGACCTCTGTGGCGCGTCGTGCGAAAGCGCGACTGCAATGCAGAAGGTTGCGGGTTCGATTCCCGCCGGGTGCAAGTATTTATGCTTAAAAATAAATATTTGTGTCTGGTCTGGGTGTTCCTCTATATATAATTTGTATGTATTTACAAAAGAAAAATGAATATTAGTGTTATATCCGTAGTCTAGTCACCGTAACACAAGCTTAGTCGCTTACCACGGGGCTAGATGGCGCTGTGTGTTGTTCACAGAATTTATTTTATTTATTTATTTATTTATTTATTTATTTATTTATTTATTTATTTATTTATTTATTTATTTATACACCTATACCATCCCTAGGACTTAACTTGTCCTAGCTATACCATTCATAACCCCTGGTGGTGCTAACAGAGCAATCAGATGTTGAGTTGAGTAGCTATGGTCACCACCTACCAGTGATGCCTGTTCGCTACTACTTGCGTATACCATCAGCCTGAAGGAAGGTACATAGACCGGTTCAGCCACATAGGAAGACGAGTTAAAACTCGTTATACTGTCGATAGTCTTCTTTCTATATCCTAAGGACACGTGCTACATGTTAGACTATCGTCACGTACCACTTGCCGAGATGTTTACAAAAATCTTACCTTGCGTTGTAGACTTATTTAGAACAGTTTAGCACGCACACACTTCCAATACATGTAGCAATTATATTGTTATTTACCTGAGAACCCGTTAATAGATCAGTCAATCCGAGCAGTGAGGTGTGTAAACACCCTTGAAATCGCTCACGATACCTACTACAAGTAACGAAATTAGATCAACATCCTTCGCAATATACCTACTTGCGATACCATCGATGTGTGGGGAGATAAGACAATAAAATAATTAGATATTGAACACGTACCTCAGCTGCAAGGCAAATCGATGTTCTCCCCTATTGGATTTGGAGGATTTCAATTTGGCTTTTTTACACATGAGCAAAAAGGATAAATAAGTAGGAACCTATTATCTACAAATTGAACTGTAATGAGCAGTCGTTTGATACCACATACTACATTAATAATACTAGCTGCGCCCTGCAGTTTTGCCTGTGTTATTTCCGATCTCGCAGGACTATCGGTATCAAAAGTAGGCTATGTCCATCTCTAAAGTCCCACACTATCTCTCTACCAAAATTCATTAAAATCGGTTCAGTGGCTTAGGCGTGAGCGTAACAGACAGACCGAGTTACTTTCGCATTTATGATATTAGGGCTTATGCCCAAACGGGCCACAAATATATTAAATCCTTTAGGCTTCCATTGAGTTCCGATCGGGTCGAAACAAAATTAGTAGTTAAGAGCATGTTAAGTTAATCCATTTTTGGCCATTTGTCAACTATTTCCCCACTTTTCACCTCTAATAATAGCACTGAACCCGAGATTAATGAGATTTATGAACAAAAACACTAATAGCCATTCTTGGGGGATTTGTGAAAAAAACAAATCAGAAAACAGATAAAACTAAAAATTATAATAGTTAATAATGTAATTCAGCAACTATTTTTACAAACCTCACTTTATCAGTTGCATATCCAACCTATATTTACAATTCAAAACTCTACCCCGTGGCATCAAACTTGGTCGTGTCTACACGATAAAATCACGAATTGACATTATCGTGTGAATGTTGCCCGTTACCGTCCTTCGACCCCATGATTTGGAAATGAAACCGGATGTAATGGTACCATGAAATTCGCAAATTATGGGTCTTGGGTACGAAAATCGATTTAATGATCTGTTTTTGATAATACTCATATCGTAAGAGATAACTTAGCTGTGTTTAGTAGACTGATATGGATCGTATTTGAAACTATGTAGGTAGGTAACACCTTTTATAGTTTCATCTAAATCGCTACACCCCAGCGCGCAGCGGTGCGACTTGGCTTTAGCTTAACCACATAATAGGTGATAGTTACAAAGAGATTGCGCGACACGCCTCGCCTCCGCTCCGCCGCGACTTATCAATCAAAGCAGAATTGTTTCTCCTTCGATCCCGGGGAATTGGTATTACCATTTTTTTACCCCTAGTCAGGTGAGACGTATCACCGAAATCGGACCACGAGGAACTTGTCTTTATAGGGCACCATCCCTTTGTCCGTACTATGAAAAATATAAAAATAAATAACCTATATATAGGTAGGTAGTAGGTATAGTATTTAATTTTATATTCTTTACCTATCTAATATTGAGTAGTAGGTAACTCATAAAAACGGCGGATATTCCTAGCTTAGTTAAATAAAACTATACCTAAAAGGTCAAAAGCTTACTTTAAAGCTGGAGGATTTCCTTATTTTCCTTAAAATAATAATAGAAGGATTTCTTCATAAAACAGAAATCCAAGTGAAACACTTTAAAAATAAATCGATTTAAACGAAATTTAGCTTCATAATTCTTTCTTTTTAGAATGCAACGAAAAGTGTTTAATAAAAAAAATGCTCCAGAAACCAGCATTAAAATTCCCTGGCAAACTCAAAGAATTTATCCCATTAGAGACAAGCAGATGAGACAAACTTTGAGAATAAGTGCATGCACTTTGCCAAAGGTCATAAACTAATGATGACAAATGTTGGGAATCTCAACAGATACCGAGCACTTCTTAGAAATCCCCTTTTAATTTGATAGCCAAGTTAGAATTATTCTTGATCTCGCCTTCATTACACGTAGAACTTTGCTCATACAATTATCTTAGCAGCTTTTCTTTTGACATTTCAACTTTATACGCTGAGATTTTTTTAAAGTTAAACTGTGGAGTTTTTAACGTGATCTTGTGGACCACTCAAATAGTGCCTATTTTTAAAACATTCCTAGTGGAATTATTTAGGTGAGCCATACCACGAAGAAGCCATGGCTCAGTTAAGTAAACCTTAGTTGTAGAAAAAAAAACCCGCTTTGGCTGACTATTGTTGATGTCCTTAGCGTGATAGAAGCAAACGTGAAATTAAAAATAGGTGGAACGTTTTCAGTAGCGAAGAAAGCACGTTTGTTATGGATTACACTCTCCATTGTCTTCAAAGTACTTTTTCTTTACAGGAACTTACACCATTTATTTTATTTACCATTTTTCTTTGAATGAATTAGGTTTCACTTCGAGGCATGTTCATAGCTAGTTTTAACATTTCAGACTGCTAGAGGGCGCAACGATAATCAAGTTTTTAAGAAACTTCTTGATGTTTTTTTTTAAACCTATTTTACCTATTCTGTGTAGGTATTAGTTTTTGGTTTTGAATAAACATCTTTGATCAACCTACAATCTGGATTGTCCTTTGTGTTTATTTACCTCTTTTTATATTAAAATTTATATCCATTAAGTCGAATACGGTCAAATGTGGAAGCCAAACTTATTGAGAACCCAAAAATGTACTTATTACAGGTAATGGATAAATAATATGGTAACAAACAATTTCATAACGCGGATGAAAATATGAAGCTAATCCTATTAAAGTTGATTGAAATCCTATTTGATTTTGTGTTGACCAATCAAATGCGTTTTTCAGCGAATTGAAAATTACTATGCTATCAAAATCCCAGAACGACCATTTTTGATTAACGGTTTAGTGAAACATTTATTTTCCATGAAGTTCGTAGTAAATAGAATGAATTCGCTTGAAAGACGTATAAAAGATTTACGTATCAGTGGAAAAGGCTCCACAGTGGACAGTAGAAGGCCACCGAGTTCTAAGAATCGACACCACCAGTCTCAGGGGCGCCTTCAATATTGATTTCTAATATCACCTCACCCATTATCCCTCTGGAAATATTTGCAAGCTGTCACTTTTCAATTTACAATTTTTATACACTTTTAAATTAATTCTGTCTATTTGAAAAGCGAGAACGGTCATTTTTGGATAATTGAAGAATGATTTATGCTAGACCGGGCCGTGTCCGGGCCGGGGCGGGGCGAGCTACTTTTGTATGATTATAGTTTTTTGTTTTGCATATGTCGTCAGTGCCCCGTCCTTGCCGAAGCCGTGTTCGTGCTGTGTCTATACATAAGTAGCCCGTTTTCACCCCGGACTAGCATAGTCGTGGGCAGATTTTTGGATACAAACTACTATTCTATTAGTCGTTTTGCTCTGGTATAGATTCACCTGTAAATAAGTTTTATTAATAAAGATAGATGACGGAATTCTGCTAAGAATATTGCGATAATTTTCCTGTAAAATACCTACGAATTTGTGTAGGTATTTTACAGGAAAATTATCAAATAAATGTAACAATTTGTCGTCTTAATGAAAATCACAAAAACAAAGTTGTTTCCAAAATTTAAATTGAATAAGTAACATTGTAATCTTAATTTACCTGTAGCCACCGATTTATAGGAAACAAAATTAGATAGAATCTACCAAATCTACCGAGCTGGCATCAGCCCGCCAATACAGTCTGTTGCGATTCACGCGACTGAGCGAGACTACATGCCATTTTTTGTCAGGGTTCAGTCTATAGGTACCTACTTGCTCTATTTCAGAATCAAAAATGTAAACGAACAACTGTCAATATCAAAGGAAAAAGTAAATAAAGAGTGGTCACTTTCAACTAAACGTATGAGTTTTTGTTTAAATTTTTGATATGAGATTCCGAAATAGAGTTAGATGGTTTTCTATTTGCAATGCGGCTTCACAATATTTTATACATTATATTGATTGGCGGAGTTCCGTCTGTCTAATATTTCAAAGTCTTCGCCTGTAGGTTTGTTTGTCCCTCGGGTATAATATCTTGAATTGCCGAGACGAGCGTTTCAAGTGTCAGTCATATTTTATTTTAGACATAATGAAGAAGATTAATATTTTGTCCAATGATAGGTACCTATCTAATAAAATGAAAATTAGATGTTTATCGCGGTTAGGTAATCTCGTGGAAACTTCGGAATAGAAATGATGGTAAGTAATAGTATATTTTCAATTCTCTGGTTATTAGGTATTAATGAATTGATCCAAACCAAGTTTCATTGTAATTGATTCAGTAGTTAAACACAATTCTTCATCTTCTTCTTATTGTATAGTGGTTCACCTAGTGTTAGAGTTTTCTGGTCGCCCTAAGGCCTCTAACTTGACCTAACGACTGCTATCAGAGATAACAACCGGAACCAACTGCTTAACCTGCCTTCCGAAGCACAGAAGAGTTCGAGAAAACGATTTTTTGCCACACAAATTATCTGTTACCCATCCATGTATTGAGCATTGCTCAACCCGCACGGACGCACTAATTAAAGCATGATTTATGCTAGACCGGGCCGTGTCCGAGCCGGGGCGGGGACGGGCTACTTTTGTATGAAGACAGCATTTGATTTGCATGTTGTCCGTGCCGCGTCCGTGCTGTCTTCATACAAAAGTACCCCGTCCCCGCCCCGGCCCGGGCACGGCCCAGTCTAGCATAAATCATGCTTAAACATTCATCTCACGCTTTTTTTCGGAATAATCGTCAAAGTTCATACAACCTCGAGCTAATGCCGTCTTATAATTTCATTTCCTCAAATCCTTCCTCTATCTAACTTCCAAAACATTCGAGGAATGTGATTTTGTTAACCGCAAGAAAAAACCATGGAACGTGGATTATTCCGAATATTTTACAACAAAAATGGGTGAATGCTAAAAGTTATACCAAGCCGAGCATCTTCATTGTTTTGAGACACAATAACGGCTTGCTGTAAACAACGCTTTTTAATTTTTTACTTGCCGCGTCCCGCTGACTTTTTCTGATGACGTGAGAAATAAATATAAAGTAAACATCATTCATATATTAATTAAAAAATATTGTAAATGAATAACTGCGTCCCGTGGTTTTCCCTGCGTAATTTGTTTTAATTACGCAGGTGTTCGTTCGCAAAAAAAAATACCTACCATAAAATAAAATATCATTAATTACGAGACAATAGAAGTAAAAATGTCAAGTTCATTTCGTAAAGATTTCCCTATTGTGCTTTTATGTATATCTAATTTCAACACTCCTACGTCGTATGTCCTACGCAGATCTTTACACAATTTTATTAAATAAAAATTTGTTTGTTTAGCAGCCTACGCAACGCAAGTAAATATAGGTAGGTATATCATAATTATGAAATAAACAAATCCTAAAGTTGGAATAGAAGAATAGAAATCAAATACGAAGAAATAAGAGTGTTTATTTAGTACGGTTTGAGTACCTACCTTCTTTTTTTTGGGATATACCCACGTGAAAGAAATTGCCTACGATTTCCATTAAATAAATATATGGAGGTGATTAATATCTAAACCGTACTCCCACATTTACTTGGGTTTACATTTCACTCACAGCTCTTTTCTACGTATTTTACACTAGTAAGAGGTATAGGTAGAGTATATTCAGGTAATATCGGATACGGGGGAAGACCGTATCACTCAAATATCTCCCAAAATAGGTGATATTTTTAGTGTTAGCCACGGTGTTTACAAGAGCAATTTACCCCGCACTGAACTGGGGGATTATTCCCAACCTTACCCGAAATCCTAATCCGGTCGGAGGATAAGTCAGGAACTCGAAAAAAATATTATTTTAATTCATAGCCTAACCCTCTTTTTAACCTGACCCGATTTATCGTTCCATACAGGTCGGTTTTCCATCTCCTCTTCGTCTAGAGTCTAGACGCATAAGATCAAAACAAACAAAATGGGCATCCGGCAGTTGCATAAGACCTGTTTTGAGAAATATTAGAGTCATACTGTCTTCCCCCGTATCTAACCTTACCTGACAATACCTACCTCATATACCTCATGAAAACTATTTTCCCCGAAGACCTTGCATGTGTTTATATTAATTGCCCGCCCTCCTTATTGATTGCTTATTTTAATAACAAAATCTAACCATCGTTAATAACAACCTCTGGGGGCGTCTTATAAAATATCAAATTATGTTCTTGTTATAATAGGTTCGTGTTATTGAGGGGTGAACCTGTTTTTAACCGAATTCAAGAAACGGGAGAAATTCTTTACTTAGTTGTCTATCAACCCCCTTACTTATAAACGCCGACTAAATTTATGTAACGTATGTCACTGTCTGTTAACTTTGACACTTTATGTCACAGTAAAATACAAACGTTACATAAACTTAGTCATCGTCATCGCTTTTAGTAAGGGTTAAACTGGCGGTGCATCCATGATACCTATTCAATATTCATTTCTGCATACCTTTTTTAACTCCTAAAGGGAATAAAAAACTAAAAAACAAGATATTAAGTCTTATTAACTTTCTCTATCAATGAGGTCATATTATTCTAAAACCCATTTTATTAATTAGGTGATTAATGTCACAATATACAAATAGATCAGCCATGCTATAGTTCTATTATTCACACGCACGCACACAACATACCGAATTTCGTTTCGTGACGATCTCTACAAAGTCACTCCATCCACAAGAAGGTTCTAAAAGATTAGCCTCAATGGAATTATTTCAATGGAACGCTGCGCCTAATGTCTGGGCTACCTAGTTGTTTTATATGACACTTTTACCATAGTTTTGAAGTATATTTTACTTTGAAAAGTAATTTAAGTGCTATCAATTCAAACTCTATGCCATTTGAGAGAACGAGTTTCTGAATGATAAATGACGCTTTCTTTTTCTTAGTTCGTTAATAAATCGTAGTAGTTTGTTGTGTGAGTGTGTGACCTACCTACCTTGTTTACGTCTTAACACTATTTTATTGTAAAACTTTTTTGGCGCTGTTATACATAGGTATTTTGATAGGTATATAGATATTGTACGACGTTACCTACTCACAGCGCAATCTAGCCCCAAACTAAACACTAGACTTGTACACTATTTTTTTTTGTAATGAGTGACATACTTAATATTATGATCCATATAAAACACCCAGACCAGAAAGAAATATGTTTTCGTCCTGACAAACGTCAGGGTTGCTATATTAAGCTGGGGTCCCACGGCCCGTTATATCACAGGCCAGGCCAGGCCGCGCTACGCCTGTCGATACCTGTGCGACTGATTGACTGATAAAATGGCTTGATAAAACATGGGCCGTGGGACCCCAGCTTAGTTGTGACATTAACAATTATTCATGTTTACTTGAAGAGCAGAGGCGTTATCCCTGAAAACCATCAACAAACTTTTGAAATACCTAATGATAGTATTATCATTAATCAAATTCACGAAAATGAGCAGGAAAATATAATTTTCCCAACCACGGCACGTAAACAAAACAGAAAAAATCCAAGTCCATTCACATTTTTTATTCACTCGACCCTTAAATCATAGAGTAGTATATGACCCATAGACGATATTGTGATTTTATGCATTCGTGCCGCGAGATCTGACCTTCCATTTGATTTATTCCTTAGTGCGAATTCCGACAAAAATTGGCAAAAAATATAATTTGGCGTAACGCCAGTCCCCGGCACGCACGCTCGCTTATATCGATGACTGTAAATCTCGGGTGACGTTGGCATCAAAAGATTTTTCTTGCCCGTATCGGGTGTAAAGATAAGATTACTGAAGAAACATGTCATTTCATAACGCAAATTGGAAGTTTTTGCGGCATAAATTATTATGAGTCACCGGAGGGATGATTTGATATTTTTAGGCATTGATTTGACATTAGGAGCTTCGAACGTGATAAAGTATTATTTAATCAAGATCCTTGTTACTAATGTAGAGGCGAATAAAGTTAATGACTTGCTTAATGGATGCCGAGGAAATCCAGTGGCCGATTCGAGCTCAGTGGCGATCAAGGAGAAAAGGGGAAAATCGTAACTCGAAGAAACTGGAACAATTAATATTAAGTACTACTTAGAAGGTTTTTCTTATTTTATTCGTATACAAATCTTGTAAGTAGGTCTCATCCTTTCAGGTTTTATCTATTTTAACTAACGACTGCTATCAGAGATTGCTTATACGTAATTAAAAATCTATATCTATAAAATGCTTTGTCCTGACTGACTGAACGCTTAAAGTAGAGAGCTGACATTTGGAGAATGTGTTGTAGAAATCCAATAAGAAAGGGTTTTTCGAAATGCCCACGGGATCGGGACTAAGGCGGGTGAAGCCACGGGACCCCAGCTAGTATTCAATAAAACCAGACAGACAAAGATAAGTGGTAGAAGCATCTAAGGGAAAAAAAAAACCCCATGAGTTTCTTGTGGTTTCTTCTCATCGGAGGGCGCGTTCCGAAACCTCGGTAAATTAAAATCTCGACGTTTCAAAACGTACGTATGTGTGTATAATATACGTTCTAAATGAATAAAAAAATTTTGAGTTTTGAGTTTTTTTGAGTAGATAGAAGACGAAAAAGTTTCAAGGATTACCATTGATGGTATAAGTTAGTTGTTTCACACAGGGTCGCTAGATAGTGCTAAAGAACAACCACGTGGCCTGCATGTGATTGACCAAGTGGTTGTTTTCCCACGTTCGGCCGCGGCATAAGCGAGACTTATCATCCCCACCGGCCCAGAGGGTTACTTCGGTTCGTTTCGATACGACAACGATACGATAATACGATGGTTCTACTGTCACCCTACTATCAGAATGTGACAGTAGAATCATCGTATTATCGTATCGATGTCGTATCGAAACGAACCGCAGTAATCCTCGTCGAATCTCCTTGCGAACTCGTCCTTAGGTTATCCAACTTACAGCCACTTTTAATTTAAGAGTAAACAGGTCAGACGGAATGGAAATAGGAATTAAAATTGTAGTAAAACACAATGTTTAAATAGGAATTGAAATGGTAGTAAAATACAACCATTTTAATTCCTATTCAACTAGACAATGAAAAAATAAATGATATAACCACTCAGCTTTAGAGTTCTTTCTAGCTTATCTAGGTACAAATTGTAGTATACTAGTGATATCAATAACACGATGTTATCAATGTTATACAATCAAATTATCTCTACGTTTGAACAACGACTGATATTTTCCCAATTCTCAAAATAACTAGTTACTAACCAAAGCGACAACTAGACAATATTGCACACTTATATCCCACCTAATCGTATTTTATTTTAACTAATTATTGTCACCTACTTATAATCTTTTGTCAAATAAGTTTTTCATCATAATATTGAGCCGATATATTCACAAAAATCTCGAAAAATTTGCAAAGCAGTTGAAGAACTGTAATAC
Organism: Idaea biselata; assembly: GCA_958496205.1. Lineage (NCBI taxonomy): Eukaryota > Metazoa > Arthropoda > Insecta > Lepidoptera > Geometridae > Idaea > Idaea biselata. The sequence goes on from OY292402.1 coordinate 21,895,577, forward strand.
AATTTGATTTAAGTAGGTACTTTAAAACAATATCTAATATTTATTCGAAAAGCAAAATCAAAACCCTAAAATGATTCCCTTGAATCCCTAGGCATTCCTACCCAAAAGGCTAAATGCATCGCCTCTTTTTTTAGTTGCACCCAGCCCTTTAGTCACCAGAACTAACACTTTAAGCGTAGTTGTTAGGCTATGAAATAGAAATACAAACAAATATAACGAAAACCGGACTTGCAACATATAACGAAAACAACGTGCAACCTCTGTTAAAGGTTCTCTGCCATATTAATAGAAGAAAAATTCCAAATAATAAATTATTTACAATATCTCTCTCCACCATTATAATCCTGTAAAAATGTTGTCTCTCCAACTAATTGTTGTATTGGAAAAATATATAGGTTTTAAAGGTAGAGCTGCTCATTGCACCGTATTTAATTCAGTTTATTAATTAAAGCTTCTGCCCAAAAGCCGTCGGGTTTCGGCTAGCTTCGATTCCATCGGTACCGTGGTTTCGTTTATCTATTTACCTGGTTAGAAATGTTAATAACTTCGCAAGGCATTTCACCTTGACTGACGTTGTCTTTCGCAACTATTGTTAAGTTTGAAACAAACTTAAACCATTAAAAGCCGCAGTTCAGTTGAAAATTACTGTCTCCATTGCTCTCGATTACGTTCCAATGGACGATGGATTACAGTTTGCGAACGAATTAACGAATTAATCTCAATAATTTACGTGTCATTCGTTTAATTGGTTTACATAGATACTGCACAGTAATATTGACTCTACATTTGCGATTATTGAAAATGTGTAATACATTTTGACGGCAGCGTTCTTTAAAATTGAAGGTACATTTAAAAAACCTGTATAGGAGTTTCTTTTGTAGTGGGTATGTAAGACTGCACTTAAACAAATAACTCCTAGGATTGACTAACATGGTGTTATTGTTATAAAAGGTAAATCATCATCATCATACTTAATCAAAAATATAAATTATTTGTAAAGTTATAAATTATTTGGGGGTCTGCAATCTGGTTTAATATGCAATTCAGTTTTATTCCAAAATGGCGAGTATTCCATGATATCTCTTTCACGCATGTTTAGTAATTTAATGGGCCACTGATTAAGTGGGGAGTTTTGCACAGTAGGAGGTAATGTGTTGGACGACAGACGCCAAAACTTTGGATATGAACTGAAAGAAAGTATCTAATCTGAAAGTGGACAATTTTTAATTTGCAGATTCGATGCGTAATTGTTTAACAGCCATCGTTATCCTGTCTCCGATAAAATGTAATTTTGTGACTTTTCTACTTTCTCTTAACTTTCTAGACCTCTTTCCTATTTTAACAAGGACCCATTGTATCGTCTTTCTAATTTCTACTCGTAAAAAGACTATTTCTTATTCTGTTACTTTTCTGCTTAAACTGTCTTGCTTTAAGTTAAATGGGGATAAGGATAGGAGTTAATAAGGATGGGGATCTATTTCGATTTTAACTTGAACAACCACCTGAACTGATTAATCCAAAAATCTACCACCTTTGCATTTCACTATTTAAAATAATTGAACTTTGTAAACCACGGAACTGAATGGAATAGGAACTAGCCGAAACCCGACGGATTTCGGGCAACAGCTATTTTTATATGTAAAAACAGACACAATTTTAAAGTAATATTGTGAAGAAATTGCAATATTGCATATATTTTTTTGTCTAAATAGGTAGGTACAGTAGGTAGGTAATTGTGGTTAAGAACTAATTGTTTTATATTATTTTATTTTTATGTCGTAGAATTAAAAACGTATACCTAGTTTCTTAAAGTAATTAATATGACCAAGTGGATGAAGTGTGGTTTTTGTGAAGATGAATTACTTGGACGCCATTGACAAGTGAAAGTAAGTTCTGAAAATATTTTTTCAGTTGCCGACGGTAAAATTTTAGTTGGGTTGTTAACTATTACGATTAGAGATAGCATATCATTAAACAATATGTAGAACTGTGAGTGATGTCATAAAAACTATAATAAAATGATAACGCAAATCGGATTTGTCCATACGTTAAATGAAAGTAGTTACCTACTTATCTAATTTAAAATTTTATCAATTCGCCAATTCCCATGGCGTTTTACTGCCTCCTCTAAGAGGAGGCTCTTTCCCTGCAGTGGGTTTTTTAAATTAGTTTGCTACCGAAAATTCTTTTTCTTTGCTAAAATGTATCTAACTTAACCTTAACTTTAATAAGTAGGCGCGAAAAAGTAAAGCAGCTGTACATTTAATAATTACGTAAACTCTCAGTACATAAAGTTACTTAGATATTACCTATTTAAGTAAGTAAATAATTAAATACCTTAAAAGTAGTTTAACTTACCTTAAACTGCATCACTACAGAACAAATCACTCACTTTTTCACATCCAAAAAAGTCAAGTGCGTAATATTCATTTTTTTCTAATAATTCTACTTGTTTTTTTTTCTAATCAGAACAGCCACACAGACTAAAGTTCAACCCATATTTGGCGAAAAAACACTGTTAAAGTTTATTCATGAATTTTTGTATTTAGAACACAGGTGTCCTGAAGTTTTTGGCGGGAAGTGACGTAGAATGGCGGGCCAGTGTGGCAGGACACGGCACTCGCGGTTTCCTTTGCTATACTAGCTGAGAGCGGGAAAGCAACCCGCTTCGCTTATGCGCCAAATAGATGCGCGGACTCTCTGCTTGTTGGATGTGCAAGAGAAAAAGTTTAAGGCCGGCTTGCACAATGATATAAACATGTTTAAGCTCGTTTTATGTGATTCAGAACTGTCAAAATATCGACAATTGTCAAAGTGTGGACATCAATAGTAGCAATATTCTATACATCGTTTTTTAATTGCAGACTATGATTGGACATATCTTCCTGAAGAAAAAAATGTTAAATACAAAGAATCAAAACGTCAGATCGTAGTATGAAATTTAAAAAAAGAAGTCTCGGTAATGGACACAGAGTTCCATGTTACATTGTCCGTAAATGGTTTTTAAATTGATTTAGGGTTGATTTTTCAATCTACAGATATATCTGTAGGATAGATTTGAGTTAAGTTATAATTTCTGTAGATTAAAATCAAACACTATCAAAGTGTACGCCGGGTACTAAAGTTTTTAAAAAAGCATTTTTTCAAAAGCAGTATTCCTAAGTGTGGATTAACACTAAGAAATAATGTTTACAAACACTACCAAATTAAAAAAAAAACGCTGAAAGTGTGATTTCGTTTTAAGAAACGAAACGATTCTCTGGTGTTACATTTTATTGGACAGATATCTTTATCTAGCTAGAGATCTGGAAAAATAGGTTCTTAAATAATTAGTGATGATTAACAGCTGCATAAACTATGTATCGTTTATCTTTTACTGTGACGTGAACTTTTAAAGTTTATTTTATTTATTTTATTTTATTTTATTTTATTCGGAAAGCAGACAGTGAAATATAGCAAAGTTGACAGACAAACAAATCTACACAAATATTATAAAGAGGAAAGATTTGTATTCGTGTGTGTGTTTGTATGTTTGTAATGAATAAACTCAAAAACTACTAAACCGATTTCAAACAAATTTTTTACCATTAGAAAGCTAGGTACATTAACCCTGAGTTACATAGACTATGATCCCGATATTCCCACGGGATCGGGAATTACGCGGGTGAAACCGCGAGACGCAGCCGTTTATAAGTAAGGGGGTTATATTTTTAAATTGTTTTATGCAAACCGCCTTCGGACTTGGTAGGTAAGTAAATGTGATTTGATATGACTACAATTTAAATAAATCATTTTCAATCTACATTTATAGTGTCTGAAATAAAGTTGCGTACAACTTGAAGTTTTATCAAAGATGTCTAGTTTATAATATTTAAATTAGTAATGCACAATGGTACAACAGACCACGTGTAGTACAACTGGTTTTTTTTCTGTTTACCATTTTTGATTGGCGTTCTTAAATAAATGAATACATTTTTTCGAGCATCTCCGCAGCTGGCTCGTTGGTCTAGGGGTATGATTTTCGCTTAGGGTGCGAGAGGTCCCGGGTTCAAATCCCGGACGAGCCCAAACTTTTTTTTGCAATTTTTATTTAATTAATGCACATTGTAGGATTTTCATAGAATATATATAATACATTTGTATAATAAACTGCATCTAATTTATAACTAGCTGTGTCCCGTAGTTTTACTTGTGAAAGTTAAGGGCGTTTATTCCATTCTCTTTCTCCATACAAACGTAGTTTACGTTTTCCTCCCTGGATAAAGACATTAGAGCAAATATGTTTATGCCATAAAACTTATATCTGGCATGACTATTCATCTTCCGAATATTTTTTTTCATTTTTTATTATTATTTTAATTAGAAAAAAAAAAGGTTCGTACATTGACAAGACATGACAGATATAGGTTTTACGGCATAAACATATTTGCTCTAATGTCTTTATCCAGGGAGGAAAACGTAAACTACGTTTGTATGAAGAAAGAGAATGGAATGAACCCTCTTAAGATTTTTGGTCTTTCCAAATATTATTTCTTATCGGATGCCTAGGTACGTCATATACTATACTATCAACGGTTTAGACTGCGCGTTGATTTATCAGTCAAGTCATTCATGCAGAACTAAGCGTTTTATTAGATATCGATAAATGAATTTATTACTCACTTATCTAACTGATTTTACTCGATCATAAAAATTTAATTGGGAGTTTTGGCGGGAACGCGTTGAGAAAATGTCATGCTGAATTTGCTTTTTTGTGCAAACTAGTTAAAATGCGTGTAAATTATTTAATTTCGGTAGTTTCGTAAAAGTATGAGTAAAGTAAGAAAGAAAACTAATGCCAAACATGGACTATCCTAGTTCCTTCCAAATCTCGTTAAAGAGTTGTTGTAAAATTCTTAGCCGCCATTTTACTATGACTCCCTCGACTGGAGTTATAACACTTATAACTAAGACTTGACTGCTTTTGTATTTGCAAATAACTTGCAAGTATTATAAGATACTTGACACTGGCTAATACTCAAATGCCACTGCTTAAGTGTGAAATTTTGCATAGTGAGAGGTAACGTGTTGGAAAAGGGAGGCCAAAAGTTTGGACCTTCGTTTGAAAGTAGGCGATATACAGATATACACAAAATTAAGTTTGGCATGTTTTGTTGTAGGTATTTAAAACTTATGTAACCTATGTAAACCTATGTAAGTAGGTATTTAAACCAAGTAGAAAATAAGCAACGTAAATTATTAAAATTTCCTAATAAAATGTATTGTGAATAATAAGCAATGTGAAGCCACGGCATGCGGCATTAGATTAGTTAAGTTAAGAGGATAGTCTCCATTCTCTTTCTCCATGCAAACGTAGTTTAAATTTTCCTCCCTGGATAAAGACATTAGAGCAAATATGTTTATGCCATAAAACCTATATCTGTCATGACAATGCATCTACCTTTTTATTTTCTAATTAAAATAATAATTAAAAAAAAATATGAAAAAAATAAAAAGGTAGATGCATAGTCATGACAGATATAAGTTTCAATGGCATAAACATATTTGCTCCAATGTCTTTATCCAGGGAAGAAAATTTAAACTACGTTTGTATGGAGAAAGAGAATGGAGACTATCCTCTTAACCACCTTCAAACTATTTTAGATTTTAGCATAATTTTCTTAGAAACAGTCACTGGTTCCAAATAAATTCATTCAAGATATTCAAGAAAATCAAGTTAGGTAAGTAACCTGAATAAATTCTAAATTATAAATGCGAAAGTGTGTTTGTTTGTTACCCGTTAAACGTCAAACGGCTTAAACTATTTGAATAAAAATTTGCATAAGTGTAGTCTAAGTATCGAGAAGGATTTAAAATAGGTTTTATCTTGATATAGCGACAGAAACGGCGTTATGTACCATTCACATGTTGTCTGTTTTCAAACAATCCTACTAAGCAAGACTAAGCCAGTGCAAAATGACTGCATATCTGACAGACCAGCAAACCAGTAGAAAATGTAGAGAAGAATTTGATTGTCTGCCACTTATGGAGTAACATAGCAATATTTAAACTGAAATGTGACTTATTTATGTCAATTTGAATGCAATTGTCAAGGGGTTAGGCCACAGATCGCAATACGCGGATAGAGACAGAAGACTTATCATAGTCATTTAGCAATCAACCCATCCTACTCTAATTATTAATCTTATGAATTAATAGCCTTATTAATAAGCGTACAGTAAGGTCTGAGTAATGAGAACATGCTTTGTCTTTTTTTCAAGTTGTAAAATTACTCCGACCTTACTCCATGTCTTTTATTAAGGCTATAAGAGTCTATCTCAACGCTAGTCTTATTCTTCGATTAGATCTATAAAATAAAAGATTGTCCAATCACACAATGCTTTTTTAAAACTGGCTTACAGGATTGGCTGGTAAGTTTTAGACTTGACTTAGTGGGGTGCCATAGAAATCAGCATCGTATGAAAAGTCCATTAAACGGGAAAACACACAGACCGTACTGCCTATCAAATTATGAAATGGCTTTATCTAGAACTATGAATACCTAGACTGAAGGGCGAACAGATGTATGTATTGACCTTTGATTCTGTTTATCTGGCAAAGCTTGCAAATATACCTACACAGTTCTTGCGTTGTTTCTGTACCCACACAACTTGGAAACACTCTTTGCTTCATGTAAATGAGTGTATTTATTCAAAACGGGTTGTAATAAAGCAATATTGTGTAGTCTATATTTAACTGAATGCTGGTGTGGGCGCGGGTCCCATGTGGGCGAAAACAGGGGGTTAAAATGGTAGCTTAGCAGTTTCTGCAATAAATTCTGATTTTTAACTTGTTCACAATAACTGTCGACCTCTCATAGTTGCGTGGGCACCGACGTCATTCGAATCTTTATTCAGACCCTTACGGGCTACCTGCACAGTTATTGTAACTGTGTCAAAAGGCAGGAATCTGCTAAAGTAGGTGCAGAAAGGTCACTTACTACGAGCTCTTGTAATAGGATCTAAACAGCAGTTTAGATCCTATTACTACTTATTCAACCATCCTAAACCTCCTTACTTATAAACGATGATTTTAACCAATGACTAAGTTATGTAATGTTTGTCACTGTCTATCAATAGGCATGTCTTATGTTTTTATTGCTCAAGGCATTTTTACTAGAAATATTACAAGGAGAAATAAGATCATCAATATTCTCCCATGACCGAATTCGAACCTGTGCCCCTCGCCGCTTGCCGGGCGAGTGCGCTGCTGTGTGGGGTTCCTGTGTGGCGCAGTAGTAGCGCACTTCCCCGGCAAGCGAGGGTCACAGGTTCGAATCCTGGCACGGAAGAATTTTTGATGATGTATTTTTCCTTGTAAAATATTAATGTCTATCGACTATGAAACGTCATACATAAGACAGTAAAAGACAAACGATAGGTATATAGTTTATGCAGCTGTTAATCATCGTTTATAACAACAGGGCTATTCTATAACTAAGATGTTCTTGGTTGCAACCCTCTGTGGAGCCACAGGGTCCGCTAAAACTCCAAATTATTTAAGGTTGGCACAGTACGTAAGTCATCATCAATCATCCATCATTGACCAAGTCTTTGGCAATATTTTTATGGCCGGATAGATTTGGGTGACTATGCGCGGGTGTTCTTAGCTATGTTTGTTCAAAATCGGCTCAGCCGTTATAAATATAGGTGGGATTAAACCCGGAACGAAAAATCTAATGTTTTTAAATATGTCCGTCTAGCAGCTCACCGCGGTTTCACCCGCATAAGTCCCGATCCCGTGAGAATATCGGGATCAAAAATAGCCTATAGCCTTCCTCAATAAATGGACTATCCAACACCGAAAGAATTTTTCAAATCGGACCAGTGGTTCCTGAGATTAGCGCGTTCAAACAAACAAAAAAACAAACACAAACTCTTCCGCTTTATAATAGTATAGTAATAGATATAATGTGGGAAAGATTTGTATTTTCGTGTGTGTGTGTCTGTATGTTTGTAATGAAAAAACTTAAAAACTACTCGACTGATTTTAAAAATTCTTTCACCAATAGGAAGCTACATTCACCCTGAGTAACATAGGCAATTTTTGATCCCGATATTCCCACGGGATCGGGACTTACGCGGGTGAAAGCGCGGGACGCAGCTAGCACCAAATATAATGTACCTAAATACGTTATACATACAATATATTTTAATTGTGTAGAATATCTTTATCACTCAAACTTGTACCTATTAGGTATTTTATGGCTAAAATAAACTTTTGTTGTAAAAAACTTTTGTATGAATATTTTTAGATACCTATTCTCTGTAACTATAAATGCTTTTGACCTAAGATACTTTTATAACTTTTCTATACCTAGGTAGATTTAACCAGAGACTCGAAGGTAACAAAGTTTTAAAAATAGTCAAAGGTCGTTTATAAACAGAGTCTAAAGACTGAAATAGCCACTTAGCACCGCGCTACTGTGGTAGACCTCCCTTTTGCGTCAATTAATTAAATTAGGCTATTGTTAGGCGTTTGAATGGTTTAGAATTTAAGTTGAAGCCTAAAATAGAGGACTGGGGTCTTACTCTGGGCTTAACTGTTTGTTTGATCAAATTGTTCCTTTACTAATACCTACGTAACTTACTATTTCACCAAACAATTCTTAGTAATTTTTGTTGTTAAGAATGTGATTTTCTTTCTTAAAATAGTTTTAAATAAAATTTATTTATGTGTGTGTTTTAAATTATAGCATAAATTATAGCCGATGTTACTCCTCGATAATGTAGGATCCTATTAGTTAAAGAATGTTTGAAACCGGTTTCAGAGTTTCGGAGAAAGTAATAAACACCACTCTATTAAAAATTAGTTGGACTTCACATCTACAATACGTGTTAGTACAGGAGATAAAAAAATCTAAAGTTTTTTTTTAAACTGCACGAGGTAGTAATTTCGACCTGAGAGTAAGGCCCCAGAACAGTTATGTAAAGGTCACTGAGGTCAATTTGAACCCTTTCAACCTATCAATTAATGCAACACTTACATTTTACCTACCAAATTATCAATTAACAAGTAATTGATGTAATACTTAAATTCTTGCATGGCTTTTACAAGAACATAACAAGCGATCCGACACGCATTTGCACGGCTGCAGTGTACGTGCACAAAACAATAGTATACTATAGTATACTATTGTTTTGTGTAGTAGTATGTGCACGTACACTGCAGCCGTGCAAATGCGTGTCGGATCGCTTGTTATGTTCTTAATTTCTTCCCTAATGATTTACATATATCTAAATTATAACTAAATTATGGTGAAATTTTATTCAAAATCCGTTGCATGATCGTCATCTCCATCCATCATTCAGACGACCTAGGTAATTCGTCTAAGCAATGTTCAAGTTTCTTCGAAAACGGTATATCAATTGTTGATGTTGATGTCCTAAGTATTAGAGTCACTCATAAAAACTTGTAATTTTTAATTCTTGCAAATTTTTCAAAAAATCGTCGTTTACCATTAGCGTGATGGTAATTCGACTGAATGGTGAAAAATAGACAAAAAAAACTAGCTTGTTATCTTTAGACAGTCTTTAATTATGTAACTAAGCATACAACTTAATTTGTCTATTCAAATCATTATTTTTAATTTCTTAATTTCCTAATATTCTCTACCTATTTGTAATAAATTAACTGCTTTATTTCTATGCGTAAAAATAACAGTTAAGTACTTATGTACCCTACTAACCTGAAAACAGGCATTATTCCTGGCTTACAAAATGCGAAATAAGCATTCAAAATGCAACTACCAACCACAGATGGTAGGTGTCATAAGTTGCTACCACACAATATTCTTGTTATATGACTGAAGTAAGCACAAATCCAGCATCCATATTACAGGACAAGCTGCATAATTTGAGAAAATAACTAAGCAGGGCTTTTAATATGAATACCGGACGTGCGACAGATAAAATATCAACGTACGTATATGTGTTTTAAGCACCCCGACACAGAGTCTGTTGTTTTTGTACCTATCTGCATTGTTTTAATCTGCATGCATGTCACAACATAGTATTATCGTGTAATAGCAACTTATTTAATCTAAGGCCCTGTACAGACGTTTGTTGCAATGGGGGCGGTCACTTGCATTCGGGGCGGTTGGCGTTGTCGGGCCAGTCGCAGACGTTCAGTTTCACGTTGAACACTGTGCCGGACTGACATTGGAACTGCATGGCTTCGCCGTTTACGCATCGCCAATACTGAAAGAATACAATATTAGCATTATAATCATTCAATTAAATATTCCAATCGACCCGTAAATTCTAAAAAGTGACCGGGAGAAAACCTATGTGACATTCCGGGATTTCAGCTATCAGCCATTCTTAACGTAATCATTGTAATCGCAACAAAAATCATTTAAATTAACTGTAGAAGGCCAAAGGTCAAATTATTATAACAATTGTTATTACTCCATACCTTTCCACACTCTTTTTTGTCAGCCACAAAGTCATCGCCTGACTCGCAGATGTCTGAATGTTCGATTTCATTTTCCTGAAAAGATACGTAAATTATTTAGATGTTGATTTACCTTATGATGTATCGATATTATAGCACTAGTGGTCGTACAAGGAGTTTTTGTAGATTATTTTTCTAACAAATATTATATTTACTAAATTTTAATTAGTTTTTACGATATTTCGCCAATTGCAACTGGCTTGTTCACGATTATTTAAACATGTTAAATACCCCGTTATTTAATAATATTTGAAGTATGGGTTACTTTCTTTCTTTTTTTCGTACGTTCGTACAATTAAAGTACCCCCCTCCAGGTATTGAAAAAAATTACGTATTTATTATTTACCGTAGGCGTTTCAATTTCAGGTGTTTCTTCAGGTTTCTCCGGTTTTTCAGGTTTGTGCGTATTCTCTACAGGGGCAGTAGTCGGGGCGGTAGTGGCAGGTGGGGCGGTCGTCGGCCGCGTCGGTGCGGGTGTGGCCGGCTTTATCGTTGTGGGTATCGGATCACCTTCCGAAGGGTCCGAAGGCGTCGACGGTGGACGTGCCCATTCCGGCTGCAGATAACATCAACATGAGTAATGAAAGAGCGGTCCTCTACAGATTTATAGCTTTCTTATTTGTGTCGAATGTCGTATTTTATTATTGTTTATGTGTCTGCCGAATGTGGACCGATGTTTTTGTGATTTAATTAATTACTTAAGTAGGTTTCGGCTGGAAGTGTGGATCAAAGAGATTTGGTACTATTGATAAGTTAGGTTATCTAAATGAGGTCCAAACTAAAGAACTAGTTTGGACCTCATTAAGAAAAAATGTAAAATGGGCACACATTATATTTTAAAAATACATTTACAAACATACAAACCTACTGAAACACATAACAGATATCTGTAGGTGTTTTATATTTGGTTTACGGGGGAATGGAACCTGCGACATTCTGGATCGAAGTCAAAAAATAAGTAACTATGCAACTGAAAGTTTCCATTTTTAAAAGCAGTGAGCAATATTTCCTAAGTGTGGGTTAATACTTTGACTCACTTTTAATAAATTTTTAGAGTCTCTATACGTTTGTTACGAATATGTATACATATTATGTACTCACTGTAGGTGTAGTATTTCCAGTTCTAGGCGGTGGTACTTTATAAGTGCTCATGTGTTTATGCAGCAGTTTGATAAGTGGGTTCTCATCACCACAGAGTCCCCTGAAGTCGTCCATATCGATGGCCCAGGTCATGGCCCCGAGGTAGCCCTTCTGTTTGATCCAGTCCATCTTGATCTCGACACTGCGAGGGTCCTCATAACCGACCCATTGGGTGCCTTTGTACGCGTACGGGCATTTGCCGTGTTCGTCCCATTTCTTGGTCCATTCGGAGTCGTCTTTGTCTACTTCGGTACAAATCTGGAAACAGAACGAGTATTATAGATAGATAGATAGGTAGGTAATTTAGCATTCCGCACTCAACAAAGAACCCCTAAGATAGCAACTGAGTATTAGTTCGATATGATATGAGATATGAGCAAGATGGAAGAAAATTGGACAAGTTAGATTGGCGAGCCGAGGACTTTATCACGTAACTGCAAGGAACAGATTTTGAAGAACGTTGAACGTGCGAAGGATTATAACTTTCAGAGCAAAATTCTTATTGTAAACTCTAAAATTCTTATTGTAATATTTGTTCATATCAATCGCCATGTGTGTCTTTCCGTTTGTCTGCCTCGTAATCAGGTATTCCAAAACATAGAATGGATTAAAGATTTCTTTGTTGGATTAAGTTATATTATTCATAAGTTGTTTTTAGTTGTTATAGTGCTGTATGTTTCCCTAATACACCTAAATAAATAAAACATAGCACATGTCTTGCCATGGCGCCTCCGCCCGGCCGCGGCAGATTGGGAAGACCCAAGAAGTGCTGGCTTGACGTTGTAAGATCGGATATGCGTGCAAATGGCCTCACTACACGGGATGCCGAAGATCGTGCGAAGTGGAGACTCTCGGGCTCTCGAGAGAGATGCAACCGGGAACAACGCTCGGATGATGATGAAATAAAACATAGCACAAAACATTTTTCTACACCCTTTTTATCACTACTTTTTGTACTCTCAATAAACAAACTCACTCGGAGCGAAGCTAGTCTATGTTAATTTTTTAAAATGTAACAGTAGGCATGGAACGCCATTCGCCAATCCGGAGTAGGCTCCCTCAGCGTCTTACAGCCTAACCTCTTCTAAAAAGAGTCCTCTTGCCCTACAGTAGGACAAATCAACAAGCTACCAAACAATAGTAATCAAAATTGAACCTTATCTTACCTCGTAATAAGCCCAGAATCCTGTAGCATTGGTATAAGGCGCAGGGTCACCACCGCCGGCTTCCTTGTTGATGTACGTGCCGAGACCGTAGTTGTTGTTACCGGCTGAGAGCGTGAACGACCGTCCGTAGAACGGGATCCCGACGACAAGCTTGTTGCTGGGGCAGCCCTTCTCTTCCCAGAGGTTAAGACCGTCGTTCTGGTACAAATAATATGGGTAATTTAATGTGTGCAGAATAACCTACTTGAACAAGGGATAATACTTTCTGGGCCTGGGGTCCAGAAATGCTCTATCCTTCATTCATTATTGGATAAGGCTTTAGAGCTGTGTGATGACATTTGTGGTAACATGTATCATTTACGAAACAAGCATCGAGCGCATTTCTCCATGTTTCGATACGTAGACCGTTCAGCACTCTCAGAAAGGAGAGTGAGTGAGAGGTGAGAGGAGAGCATCTTTAGATTTACCATCTGATAAGATGAAGATTAAACGCTCATCTATATACAAATTTAATAAAAATGAAAAACTACTAACTTATTCTACTTCCTTCTAAAGAACATCTAGGTATATTTTTCCAATGTATTATCCAATATTCAATGTAAGGATCAACTACACATTTACATCATATCTGACGAAAGACCGAACCAATCTACGCAACGTGAAGTTTTCTTTCAATTACGCGACTCAGCAAGTGAAGGGAATTCTTTCGAAACGGTACCTACGAGTATATAAACCATTTTCCGAAATACGCTTCTCACATCGCGGAGAAACGAATAGTTCCTTAGGGATGACCGAAAAACTGCAAATTGGTTACATGCCACAGCATTTTATTTATTTTCGTCAGCGAAATTGGTGAAGTTATTTATTATTTGAAAGTTTGTTGATATTGATTTTGAATTCGTACGGACTTTGGTTTCTTGCGCCGTCGCAACCGGATGTTGTCCTAATTTCAAACGCATCGCAAAGGTCATCCATAAGATACAAGTGTCTTTACACGTATTTTTTCCACAGAAACCTATTAAAAATACTGTAATATAACGTATTTTTTCCACAGGAACGTATTAAAAATACTGTAATATACGTATTTTTTCCACAGGAACGTATTAAAAATACTGTAATACGGCCGAATACATATAAGCAGCTCTCAAAGTCAAACATTTCCATACCTACTAATTTTAAATTTCGAAGCTGCTCAATTATTTAGGTACGCCTCAAATTTTAAGTGGCGTTTCGTACATTCGGCAGGAGAACAGACAGTCACTCCTCTTACACACTTTGTTCCACGGCGGAAATCGACTCCGCACCCTTCGGCAATCAAACCTTTACCAACCCTGCCACAAAAACCGTAAACTTACTTCATCGTTGAACTTTTTTTTTAAAATGCTTGTTTTAAAACTCGTTTGAACTGTGATCGTAAAGGAAAAGTTGGTAATTACCACGTTGAGTTTATCGTAAGCCCACTGGTCATGCGGGCGTTTGTACAGCGGCGAGTGAACGTCGGCGAACCCTGCCCAGTTGCCGCGCAGGTCGTATGACATCACGTGGATCGCGTCTAGCTCTCTGTAATGAAAAAAATACATCATCGGTGAAAATTTCAACCGTCTACCTATTATGGTTCATGAGATACGGCCTGGTGAAAGACGGACGGACTGACAGACAGTGGAGTCTCAGTAATAGGGTCTCGTTTTTACCCTTTGGTACGGAAGCATAAAAATGATCAAAAATAAGAGAGTATTTCTGTTACAAACGTGAAATAAAAATGGATGAATAACTTTGTGGATGTGGATGAATGGATGAATACTTCTTTTTTATTTTAGGTACCTACCTTCGTAAAAGTATTATACCCACACAAAATGTGACAGTTTCACCTAGCTACCATTTTGGATAGGTATTTGATTTTACATCATTTAAACTTAGATATTATTTAGGCTTGAAAACTTATGAATACAAATAACATTAATTATTCTTATTAAAAATCAGAACCGACTTTATCACTAATCGTTTATCTCAGATCGAGTTTATACATAAATAATTCATACCCCAGAACTGTCTCCTCCACAATGGGGGGGTGATCCATTCGGTAATAAAAAGGCAGGAGGAAATAAAGCAACAAATTCCTAGCCCCGGGGTGGTAAGCCTTTTATGTTTATGATTCATAATAAAAATACCCATGTATTATGTGATTTGAACTCCTGTGACACATGATTCAATATCTTCGCCCCTTCTTTAGCCTATTCAATACTTATTCGTGTTTATTCTACGTATTGTACATGTAAAGTTACGGATAAGTACGTATTGTACATGTCTACAGTATGAGTAGAGTTACGGATAAGTACTACTTATGTTAAAATCCTTATTCAGTCTACCTGTTTCCGTAACTAAGTGGAAATACTCGTAAAACCAGACTAACTAAGTAAAGCTTTTATTTTTGCTAATGGACCAAAAGTTTCCTAACATTTACAAACGAATAAGAAACGATTGCGTCACAACGTTTATGTATGTGCTTAAATCTCATCATAACTTAGATATCTATACCAATCCATCGAAAGACTATTTATTAAATTGATACTTACTTTCGTTAGTACAAAAACCAAAACAATCTACTAAGAAAATCATCCTAATCATTTTACTTACTAATCGGCTACTTTGCTCAACGAAAAGGTATTGCTATCTTTTCGGGGGCAATGCTGCTAGCCTTTTGGGTACCGTACCTGGGGACTTATTTTTGGTTATTTAATTTAATTTAGTGAATTAAGATGGTGTACTGAAATACATTGAACCCTTACTAATAAATTATAAAGTTATAAATTAAGATCAACTCACTCGCAAAGTTCAGGAACATGGTACCCCTCCATCAATCTGAAGTTAGCCAATGGAACAGCAGCGGTCAGTTCCCATCCTTTACCAGCTCTGATGAAAGCACGTTTCAACTCCTGGACGAAGTAAAGGAATTTATCCTTGTCCGAGAATGAACCTCCTCGATCGGCTGCTCCAGGATATTCCCAGTCCAAGTCGAGACCATCAAAATCGTATTTCTTTAGGAAATCTAGAAAGAACAGTATCCAGTTAGATTGTTATCATTTTTCGGAGCAAACAGAGCTATCCAATTATCCTCCGGAATCTAGTTAAGATCCCAGCTTAGTACGTTTATTCGTTCATCGTACCATCCTACTATTGTAATGTGTTCTACGTAGGTTACCATTAATATTACTAACCGAGTAGCTCTTAATAATATCAGTATCGCTCGGGTAACAATAATTTTCACATTAAGCAATCCATTATCATAAAATGAATTTAATTTTACCACCTAATTAGTAATTACACACTTCAGTATGGATATAGGTCCTTATTTAGAAACCGTTTGATTACAGCGAAAACAAAGATTTATTATGATTACGTTTATGATTTCTACGTTATCTTTTTGTTAAGTATTCAATAAGTACAATAGTTCAGTGAAATGCGACCGATTTTTAAGTTTGTAATTGACTTTTTTCGCCTCTTTCTATAGTTTCCGTATCTAATATTTCTTTTGTTTTTATTGCTCAAGACATTTTTACAAGACATATTTAGTTTCAAGATTATTAGTATTAGCTTCTGGTGACCAAAGGGCTGGCGGCTACTTTGGCCAAAAAATAGGTATTGCTATCCTAATATACCTAGGGACTCATTTTTGGATTATTTATTTTAATTTATTTTGTGAATTAAGATGGTATACTGTTGGTATTATGTGAACAAATGAACTACACGGCTACGAATTTGTTAAGGTTAGTATTACAATACTTTCTTGAAAAAACATATTTTAAAAGGACAAATGCATCGGAACCCCCGTGTGGTAGCGCACTCGCCCGGCAAACAAAGAACACAGCTTCCAATCCTGTCGTGGGAGATTTTTTGAAGATGCATTTCTCCTGGTGAAATATTATCTAGTTTTCGTGTGGTAATAACTTGCAGCTTCAAAACGGAGGTATATTTATATTTATTCATTAAGAACGATGTATAAATTACATGAACGTTTACAAATGTCGAGATTTTAAGAATACCTACAGAAAAACAAATTCGAGAGACTGGGTTGCATTTGTGGTTAGCTTTTCCTTGTTACCGCTATATTCCAATGACTGAATTGTCATTCTGGAAAAAAAGCATAATATCCGCAGCCGTAATCAAAAGTAAGTAGAGCAAAACTGCTACACCTCTATTAAAACCAGTGGTAAGTACCTACGGACACATTTTTTCCTACTTAAAATTGCATTGTTTTGTTATGTCATAGATCATTATGAAGTCATTTCTCGATATTTCTAACAATTTGTGTAGGTAGGTACCTATTTTTCACACACACACACAGTTCGGGAATGCACACTTCAAAAAATCTACAAGTTGAACTAAAACTTACAACAGTCCGGAACAGTTCAAAATAATATTTGTGAACTCGACTGAATTAATTACCTACCAAAACGGTATGCTGCAATTAAATTATACCTACTTTACGAGATTTAGTAAATAACTGCAGAAGTTAGCAGCAGTACCATTAATTCTCAACGAACAAAACTATTCATACTAATTAATTTTGTTACACTAAATTCAGTTACGGAGACTGAATTACGCTATTACTCTCAAACAAACGCTTTGGTTTTCGGGACACGTAAATTTAAACGACAAACATTTGCCCTAAAATTGACTAAAACATGTATCTATCTATGCTAATAAAATGTTGATGTATCGTTACAAGTTATAAATGGATACGTATCTGCCGGAACTTTAAATTAAAATCGGTCACATTTATGCTTTCGGACAGAAAATTGAAAATTGTATTTTCACAAATAACCTTGGTTCTTTAAATTCTGTGTTTGTATTGAATGTATTGAAAGAAATACTACTTTTGCGCGAAAACTACTGAAACGATTTCAATGAGACTTTACATGTAGATAGATTGTTATTTCAATTGTTAGTTACAAGGAACTCTGTTTGATAATAATTAAACAGAGTTCCTTGTAACTAACAAAACTAAAATAATAGTTTAGTTTTTGTTTGCTATTTTGTTTAATTTCTACACCCCTCTCATCCCTTCAAGTGTCAATTAAACAAGCCCATAACAACCCAAACCGTACTTACCTACATTACCTAACTCTATTAACCGCACAAAGACAAATAAACCAATTCTTATAAATCAAGGCGTGGATTCTACTAACTGGATGTAAGACAATATATATCTATACTAATATTATAAAGAAAGGTTTGTATTTTTGTGTGTGTGTGTATGTGTGTATGTTTGTTATGAATAAACTCAAAAACTACTGAATCGATTTCAAAAATTCTTACATCATTAGAAAGCTACATTCACCCTGAGTAACATAGGCTACTTTTTGTCCCGATATTCCCACGGCATCGGGACTTACGCGCGTGAAACCGTGGGACGCAGCTAGTTAGAAATAAATCCGTTATTTCTTACCAGGCAAATAAAAGCACTCGTCCCCTTTATTAAGGGTAAAATAAAGCGCTATTATTTTATATTACCTAAATGAACTATTATCATAGGTACTTGAAATCAGGTTTAATTATAGGGTGGTGTGGTGACCGGACACCGCGGCTTTGATGCATAATGTTGCGTGTTCGATTCCACACGTGAAATAAACATTTGTTTTTGTTCGGAGTATGTAGGTATAGTAGGTAGGTATGTATTTACAAAAAAAAAACACTTTTGTACCTATAACAATAGTCTACGCTTTTAACCCTTAGCCACATATATACCGAGATTTCTAGTCCATCTCTTTCAAAGTCTCATCTACGTCTATTAGATACATAATTTTAACAAATTAGGCGTCAAAACGTTTCTAAATAATTACTTTTGTATGTAAATTTAATTAGACTGATAATTAGGAATTAACTCTGTAGTTTTTTTAATACTGCATTTTTACAGATAATATGACTGTATTATTATGTTTCCCATTGGTCACAGTGCTGTTTGTACTATTCTGGTCAATGGATTCATCATCATCATTTCAGCTGTAAGAAGTCCACTGCTGGACATAAGCCTCCCTCATAGATCTCCAGATGCTTCGGTCATAAGCGGCCTGCATCCACCGTGAACCCGCGAATCCGCGGCCGCGGCGGTCAATGGTCAATTCCAAAATCACATTGGCATAAGTATGATAGAAAACAAAACTGCTTAAATTGCGTAATCAGATAAATAAACAACAAAAAAGTATTTATCCATAGAATTGTGCCCTAAAATATCTTACCAACAACGCTTCTGATAAATGCCATCCTAGTGTTTTTTTGTGCCACCATATAGGAGTACTTAGCACCGCCTTCGGCCCAGCCGCCCACAGCCACCATGAACTTGACATTGGGGTGGGAAGAACGGAGCGCAGTGAAATTCTTAAAGCCATTCTGGTCGACGTCCAACTGTAATGTGGAGTAAAGTTTGTTAGATAACAGCGTTTTCATTTCTAACGCCCAATATAAGTAAGTACCTATACGGGATGTTCTCCGGTAGGGGTATTTAGCCAAAAAGGAGTTGTTCTAGACGTTTAGGCGAACAACTTTTGTAACTTTGTTTTACGACTTTTGGAAATTCGAGGAAGTTTACGAAAATGTTGAGTTTAAAGTTTACGTGGTAATGAGCTGTTTTTTAAGTTTGAGGTCATTGACCTTAAGGTGTATAATTTAAACATGAATTGCTTTCATTTACAAAAACAGTTGTTTTTTTTTTCAGTGAAACAACTTGTTACGCAAGTACATTCCAAGTAATACGCTGCGCTTGCACCGATGCACAACAACAGGCGATCACGCGGCCGAGCCACGTTTGCAGAGTCAGCAGGCGCCATCGAGTCGCCGACGCGACACCGACTTTACCTAGTTTTAGAAATCATTTCTTTTGTGCATTATGATTCCAACTTCGATCATACTCGCATTGTATTAGTTCGTAATTACTAGTTAATAAAGCCTTTGCTATAATTTTCGGTTTTTTTTGCAACTACCGGCTGTAGCCTCTATATCTGGCGCAGTCTTGTGGATTGCAGTAGAGTCAGTGAGTCTACGCGCAGTCCGAACCTACGAAAGAAGCTGCAGTCGATAGGTATCCGATAATCGATACGGCGGAGAAAACCATGTTGTAAGTACTGAATCTTTCTCAGTCCTTATTCCCTAGTTATAACCTAGTTCCTAGCCATTAACCCATGTATTAAATTTGAGTACTTTATTTGGTAAATTTTCGTAACTCGGATTTACGAATTATTTTACGTGTTAGTTTAGTAGGACACTATTGTTCGTTTTGACCAATTTATTAGTAGGTCAGTATTGGTCGTTATAACCCCGCAAAATTTTAGTTATAATTTATTGAGTAATTTGATCAAGATTTTTCATCCAAGAGAATCAGGATCTTCTAGGTTAAGTGATAGTAATTGTAGATTTCGAGATAGGAATTTGTCTTTTGACGAGCGCAGAAATATCAACCAAGACAATATGGCGCTACATGATCAAAACGCTGCAGGAAATAATTCCATGGCCGTATTAGATAACATACAAAAGTCCTTAAGACTTTTGCCCGAATTTGATGGAAACCCGCACATATTAACCCGGTTCATAGATCTAGCCGATCAGTTAATTCTTGCATACTTTAAGACAACACCTGGGCATGAGCTCACTAATTTATCTTTGCTCAGTGGCATTTTAAATAAAATCACGGGCCCTGCGTCCCGGCTCATAAATACGAGCGGTGCTTCAGACAATTGGTTAGGGATCAGAAATGCCCTAGTGAATAACTTCGCGGACCATCGTGACGAGGTCTCTCTTAATACCGATTTGAACGCACAGACTCAGGGGTCCTCAACCCCACAAGAATTTTACGAAAAGTGCCAAAATTTATTCAGCACCATAATGACGTATGTCTCGCTTCACGAGGACGTCGCTTCAACGATTACATCTAAGCGTGAGTTTTATCAAAAATTAACTTTGAAAGCTTATTTACGAGGTTTAAAAGATCCGTTAGGGTGTCGAATACGCTGTATGAAGCCTAAATCTATGGAAGAGGCCCTGGAATTTGTCCAGGATGAGCTCAATACCTTATACGTTCAACAGCGAAATGAAAGTGGTCCTAGTAGGAAGGAAGGGCAGCCGCCACCGTCACATAACTTTAATCTCCCACTAAATAATTTTGCACCAAATAAGCCTTTCACTTTTAGTATGCCATTTAATATGCCCAAGCAACCAGTTTTCGGTATGCCGGGCCCCTCGCGGCAACCACATATGCAAGCACAACCTCCTCAAGGTTGGAAGTCCAACTTCGCTATGCAAGCGCCCCGCGGACCAACTCGCACTCAACAAATGATGCGAGCACCACCTCAAAATTATAACCCACAGAGTAATACGTTCAGATTAAATAACCGACCACCACAGCAGCAACAATTTAATTTCGGGAATAGTAACAACCACCCCCGTCCTATGAGTGGTGTAAGTCCATTTGTACCTAGACAGTTACCCCCGACATTACATGACTGGCGTCGATCCGGGAATCCGCCACCGAGTAACTACTTTAAAACTCGGGAAGTTAACTTCAACGATTTCGATTACGACTGTACCGATTTTGATTATCCGTATGACAACTACGATTATGAATATGACCCGATGTACTATTATAACGAGTACCCACAAGGTCCATACGAACAACCGTACTATTCGGAACCCGCAATAGTGGAGGAAATTCCTCACGTATCGAACCCTTCTAGCGATGAAAATTTTCAGCAGGAGTCCAGTATAGAAAAGCAAAAATAGAATTAAATTTCCATATCCAGAGACAACTGGGGTACATTCAAATTTCAAATCCCCCTCTGAAATTTTTAATTGATACAGGTGCAAATCAATCTTTTATCAGCCCGGAAGCTATCGAAAAATATTTCAGTCATATACCCCTTAACTACGACCCCTTTGAGGTTACAAATGTACATGCTACGAGTAAAAATAACTACTCTATCACTTTGCCATGTTTCCCCGAATTTCGTGAACAGGGAACATTCACATTATTCGTATACAAGTTTCATAATTATTTCGATGGCCTTTTAGGACTTGATCTAATGGAGGCGTGGAGTTCGAATATTGATCTTAGGAATAAAGTACTCGTAACTCGTAACGCTCGCATTCCTATTCACATGTACGACTCGCGCAATGCTAACCTCTACGAGGAAATAATACCTGCAAATTCTACAAAGTTAATTAGATTACCTGTTAACACGCGAGACGGAGATGTGCTAGTAGAAAATCAAACCATCTGTAACTGCTCAATCCCAGATTGCATAACTACAGTAAGGAACAACCGAGGCTGGGTAGAAGTTACTAACCCCTCACCTAATGACGTCATATTTTCTATGGACCGACCTGTAGTAGCTGAGTTATTTAATATCGAAACTCAATGTACTGAAATTTTATCCGAACGCGCTAGAGAAGTCATCTCTCGACTACGTACCGATCATTTGAATCCGGAAGAGCGTGCAAACTTAGAACAGCTGTGTGCTAATTTTTGTGATGTGTTTTATATTGATGGTGAACCATTAACATTCACCAATAAGATAAAACACAAAATAAGAACTAGAGATGAAATTCCAGTACATACAAAAACCTATAGGTATCCTTTTGTTCATCGACAAGAAGTCAGAGACCAAATTAATAAGATGCTTGACCAGAATATAATCAGACCATCTGATTCTGCATGGAGCTCACCAATTTGGGTCGTACCCAAAAAGGCGGATGCGTCTGGAAAGGTCAAGTGGCGCCTTGTCGTTGATTTCAGGAAAGTTAACGAGAAAACGATTGATGATAAGTACCCGATTCCCAACATAACTGACGTACTTGACAAACTTGGAAGGTGCCAATATTTTACAACTTTAGACCTGGCTTCTGGATTCTATCAGGTAGAAATGGATCCAGAAGACATTCACAAAACTGCATTTAACGTAGAGAATGGCCACTATGAATTTTTAAGAATGCCGATGGGACTTAAAAATTCTCCATCAACTTTCCAGCGTGTGATGGACAATGTTCTTAGAGATCTACAGAATGAAGTGTGCCTGGTCTATCTAGATGACATTATAGTATTCAGTACCTCCCTTCAGGAGCACATGAATAACCTGGAAAAGGTCTTTACAAAATTACGAGAATCTAACTTTAAAATCCAGATGGATAAGTCTGAATTTCTAAAGTTAGAGACCGAGTTCCTAGGACACGTCATTTGTAAGGACGGTGTCAAACCTAACCCTAATAAAATCCAAGCTATTCAAAACTACCCCTTACCAAAGACCACCACTGAAATCAAACGTTTTCTTGGCTTACTTGGGTACTATCGAAAATTCATCCCAGATTTCGCTCGCTTAACTAAACCACTAACACAATGCTTGAAAAAAGGTTCGAAAATAACTTTAGATCAGAAATATACCGATTGCTTTGAACACTGTAAGACTTTGCTAACTAACGATCCCATATTGCAATATCCAGATTTCACTAAAGAATTTATTCTTACTACAGATGCATCTAACGTAGCTATTGGGGCCATATTATCTCAAGGCCCAATAGGCTCGGACAAACCGATCGCCTACTCATCTAGAACTCTAAATTCCAGCGAATGTAACTACAGTACAATAGAAAAAGAACTTTTAGCGATTGTATGGGCAACTAAATACTTTAGACCCTACCTGTTTGGCCGTAAATTTAAAGTTATTTCAGACCATAAGCCATTACAGTACATGATGAATTTAAAAGAGCCAGGGTCACGATTAACAAGATGGCGTTTAAAACTTAGTGAATACGATTTCGAGGTCATCTATAAGCAGGGTAAAAATAACACCAATGCCGATGCCCTCTCTAGGATCGAATTAAACAATGAAGAGATTATGTCAATCGTTGTCAACCCATCTGAAACACCTCACGATGAATCTCGGACTTTAACAGCCACAGAAGCCGATAATGGTTCCGGTTCCAGGACCGCTACTGTGCATACAAACAACGAAAATCCGATCTTAGAGATTCCCATCTCAGATGAAGTTCTGAATAGGTTCACTAAGCAAATAGTTTTCAATATAGTAGGTGACATTAAAGGTAGACCTAAAGTTACAAAACCTTTCGAGACCCATACGCGAATATCATTACAAATTTCAGAGTCTAATTTAGAAGATGACATTATCAACGCTGTAAAAGAATATGTTCATCCTAAAATTAAAACCGGTTTGCTTATTAACCCTCCATTGGCTATGTATTCTATCATTCCTATCATTCAAAAAACTTTCAAAAATTCGGCAATGAATATTTCACTAACCAAGCGCGAAGTAGAGAATGTAAGTGAATATCTCAGGCAACAAGAGATCATTAATAAATACCACGATGGAAAAACCAACCACCGAGGTATAAATGAATGCTATCTTGCCCTGTCTCATAGGTATTACTGGCCGAAAATGAGAGAAGCTATAACTAAATTCATTAACGAGTGCACTACTTGCGGGCAAGCGAAATACGATCGTAACCCGATCAAACAGCAATTTAAAGTAGTTACACCAGCTACTAAACCCTTTGAACTAGTTCATCTCGATCTGTTAACTATTCAGGGTGAAAAGTTTCTCACCATCGTAGATGCATTCTCTAAGTACGGGCAAGCCTACTACCTAAGAGACGGAACCGCCGTGAGCGTAGTTCAGGCCATACTCAATTTTTGCACCCATCATGGCATACCCATCACCATAGTAACAGATAACGGTACTGAGTTCACTAATCAACTAATCGCAGAGTTTGTAAGGGTTCACAAAATTCACCACCATAGGGTAGCACCTCATGCTCCAAACGAGAACGGGATCGTTGAGAGATTTCATTCTACGATACTAGAACATCTTCGTATCTTAAAATTAAGTCAAAGATCAGAACCTGTTATAAATCTAATGCCCTATGCCTTACTAGCTTATAACAGTAGTATTCATAGTTTTACAAAGTGTAAACCCATAGAAGTAATCACAGGTCACTTTGACCCGCGTGATCCATTTGATATAGATATCTCAACTCAATTATTACAAAATTACATGCTGAATCATAAGGATAAAATGACTATAGCTTACAATACTATACACGAACTCTCTGACGCTTCACGTAAACATCTTACTGATTGTCGAAACAAAAATCGAGAACCAGAAGCTGAGTACTCACCCGAGCAGCAGATTTTCGTCAAAAATCCGTTTGCTTCCCGTCAGAAACTAGCCCCTCGTTATACTCACGATGTTGTAATGGCCGACCTTCCAATTCACATATACACTAAGAAAAAGCGAGGTCCGATAGCCAAGACTAGGCTGAAAAGGGTCCCTAAATCTAGTACATTGTTACAGGATGTTCCTGATCCTTCATCTCATCCTGTCACCAGCTCTGATGCAGGAGATAAGACTTGAGAGCCTTGACAAAGGTCCTGGAGTCTTACCTTTCAAGCTAGGTTCCGCTAGACTTGTAACTCATTATCATTCTTTCCTACAATTTGTCGATTTGCAAATCATTAGAGATAAAGTAAATTCAGTTAACCTTCAGTTAGACAGTTTAACCCCGAATCTTCATAATAGGACCAATTCACTATTCGAACCGCATCTTAATTACCTTAGAAATAAGCTTTATACCGTTTTAGAACAGTTACAGACCTTCGAGAGTAACCGTATTAAAAGAGGACTCGTAGACGGTCTCGGATCTGTAATAAAAAGTATAACCGGTAACTTAGATTACACCGATGCATTACATTTCAATCATGCCCTTAAGTCCCTTCAGGACAACGAGAATACCTTAGCTACCGAATTAAATAGTCAAGTTAGCCTTTCAAAAAATTGGACATCTCAATATACGACAGTTATAGATAGAATAGTTGAAAATCAAAATCAACTAATTGTTCTTATCAATAAAGTTAACGAAAGTGTAGCAAGTAACGATTACGACCTGGTGAAATACGCACACTTAGCTCAAGTTCTATTGATATTAAGCGATAATGTCGATTCGATATCCCAAAAGCTACATAACCTACAGAACGTATTAGCTTTCATTAGGACTTCCACGGTGCATCATTCGGTTCTTAATTTGTATACTCTACAAGCTATGATTGGCAAGTTGAGTACACTATATAGCAGAGAGAGAGTTTTGAGTTTAGATTATAGGGAATATTTCGATATAATTAGGTTAGGATCTTATTACGTAGGTAACGAGATAGTTATAGTATATAAATTCCCCATCATTTTGGCATCAATTTATGATATGTATAAATTATCCCTAGTTCCCAATAAAAATCACGAAGTCCTGTCGCCTCCTTATCCTTACCTGATCCTTTTTGAGAAAGACTTCAGGTACATTGAGGCTGAATGCCCGAAGACCAACAAGTGGTACATCTGCGAAGACAACCAGAGCCCGCAAAGCCGAACACCAGATGATTGCATCCAGCATCTAATCGCCACGCAGCAACGAAACGCCGCCTGTCATCCCGTACCAGTTTCACTAACCATGCCTGCATACGAAAAACTCGATGAAAAACATTACACCGTCAACTTCCCGACTCCGACGAAGGTTCGACTCACCTGTGGACAAGACCTTTACGAGACCCTACAAGGCAGCTACCTCGTCGTTATCCCGCAGAGATGTTACGTCGAGACCCCACTATTCACGATCTCTAACACTAACGATCGTCTACAAGGCCAAGCGTTGAAGCTCATGGATCTACCCGATGAAGTCGCTGCTACCTCGTCAGCACTACCCACGTTGAAGCTCAACTCCATAAATCTGAAAAATCTTCATTCGATCAATACTAAGATCTCATCGCTGTCGACCGTAAAACTCAATGATAACGTCAACTACAGCGTGTACCACACGACCATACCTATGTACGTGGTACTATTAAGTGCATGTGTCCTCACCATAGCCATGTACTTCAGACACATGAAACGATTGAGAATCACAACATCTGAATCCCAAGAAGGGAAGCAGCATGAGCTAACAGCAATCTACGCCGTTCCTGTTAAGACAGGGGTTGATCCCAACCAACCCCCGGCTCAATTTACGACATCCGTCTTCAATAATCGCCGTTCTTCGGGGGGAGGTGTTACGCAAGTACATTCCAAGTAATACGCTGCGCTTGCACCGATGCACAACAACAGGCGATCACGCGGCCGAGCCACGTTTGCAGAGTCAGCAGGCGCCATCGAGTCGCCGACGCGACACCGACTTTACCTAGTTTTAGAAATCATTTCTTTTGTGCATTATGATTCCAACTTCGATCATACTCGCATTGTATTAGTTCGTAATTACTAGTTAATAAAGCCTTTGCTATAATTTTCGGTTTTTTTTGCAACTACCGGCTGTAGCCTCTATATCTAACTTCAAAATTTTCGTAAAATAAAAACAAATTTCCAAGAACAATAAACAGAAGTAGAACAAAAGTTTGTTAAACAAATTTGTTCTTTTGTCGTAGAACACAAGTTGTTCGCCTAGACGTCCAGAACAACCCCCTTTCGGCATACCCTTCTTGAAACCACCCTGTATATGCCTACTCAGGATCTTGCAGAATATTTATAACCTAACTGTGAACCTAAAAAGATTGTTACAGTGTTGATAAATCTACAAAGTAATAGTTGGGGAAGGTTTGTTTTTGAGATAGGTTAATATGAAGTTGAACTTTTTTTTATTAATTACCGTGCGTGCAACATGAAACTTTTGCAGGTTGCGAATAAATTATTGCTTGATGGTTATGGAATTCTGACCATTTTATGAATAAAAATAGGAAGTACCTAACTTTTAGAGTGCTTTTAATGAAGTTTCAAATTGCACGCGACAAAAATACTATTTAGTTTTACAATGTTTACTTCTAACAATATATCGAAATATGGGCGAAATAGTTAGCGGTTAAACTATTGTCGATGGATACGTTTCTGAGTTTTGCAACGGAGATCCTGTAGAGAGCCGGGGCTTAAATAAAATATTTATTAAGAGGAATAACAACGCTAACGACCTTGAAACTGAAAATCCCTGTCAGGCTCATCGAAAATTGTTGATTATTTCATGACGGAATGTTGTAGAACTTTTTTTTGTGTATGGATTGTAGGTGACATTGTTTCCTACATTTTGGTGTAGTTTTAAGACAAAAACCTCCTATTGGTGCAAAGCCTATCCAAATTTTAGACAAAAAATGTCTGATTTGGCTAAAATGTCGATAGGCTTCAATACGTTTCGACATATTTGTATGGAAACTGCACTAAAATATCGGAAACAATGTCGCCTACAATCCTAACACAAAAAAAAGTTCTACGACATTCTGTCATGGAATAATCAACAATTTTCGATTCGCCCGACATGGATTTTGAGTTTAGCAGGTATAGGGCCCTTAACACTAGTATATGTATCTACTGTATACGTAGTTTAGTTACTTAGAATTAAATTAAGGTAACCAAAAGACTGGCTTTTACTTAAGGGCCCTATTCTGAAAAACTGAAAATCCATGTCGGGCGCATCGAAAATTGTTGATTATTTCATGACGGAATGTCGTAGAACTTTTTTTTGTGTACAGATTGTAGGCGACATTGTTTCCGATATTTTAGTGCAGTTTCCATACAAATATGTCGAAACGTATTGAAGCCTATCGACATTTTAGCCAAATCAGACATTTTTTGTCTAAAATTTAGATAGGCTTTGCACCAATAGGAGGTTCTTGTCTTAAAACTACACCAAAATGTAGGAAACAATGTCACCTACAATCTGTGCACAAAAAAAAGTTCTACGACATTCCGTCATGAAATAATCAACAATTTTCGATGAGCCCGACAGGGATTTTCAGTTTCAAGGTCGTTGGCGTATTTACTCCTCTTAAGCCATGATATCATTCTCCTAACTTTTACCTCTATTATCACCGCATAGGCTCACTCATAAATGCATATCATTCATAAATGGCCTCACTACGCGGGATGCCGAAGATCGTGCGAAGGGAGTGGAGACGTATAAGTAGGAAAGCGGACCCCGGGCTCTCGAGAGGAATACAACCGGAACATCAATCTGATGATGATGGAGGTAAAAACTCATATTTCTAACTGATCGATATTGCCATCAAATGAGGTAAGTAGGTAATATAGCTCTTTTGGATCCCCCTAAAAATCCATTTAAATTATTATAACACAAAAATTTGAACAACATGTGAAGGGTACGGAAAGATGTTCACCTCCGGATCAATGATGAGAACTTCGCTGGTCGACTCGGTGACGCCGATGAAGGAGTAGATGATGTGCGTGCACATGTCCACCGGGATGTCCTCGATGCCGTACCGCCCCACGCCGGGCCGGTACACCGCCCAGTTGCTGAAGTAACATACTATGCGCGCTCTGCTGTCCGCTGCCAACAACGATATAACTTCAAGGTTCTCCTTTAAAACATTATCTTAGTAACTAGATTTACAAATATTATGCAACTTCCTTTTCAAAGCGACGACGCGACGACGTTTGGATCATGTCGTGGTTTAGTGTTTTAGCGAATTAACATCAGTTGTTTTGGAATCAAAATTAAAAGCATTTGTTGCATCAACGCCAGTGTGACGTCAATTAATTAAAGAATAGGATAGAAATCGAATACTAACATTTCTCTGAATTCCCACAGCATCGGGATAATACGCAAAATAACATTATTTACCTACTTAGTACGAGTTTAGTACGCGTTAATTAATATCCTTGAGTTCACTGACCCTACTGAAAACGCGGTTATTTATTACTTTATATGCATAACTTTCAGAACAGATTTGTTTTTTTTTAATTAATTAATTCTATTGAGTTCCGAAATCGATTCAAATCTAAATAAAAAGGGGTTAACGTTGATGAAATAGAACACTCGTGTGTCAAACAGAATTACGTACTTAACCATCCGCCCACAGAGAGATATCCAGCTCTCTACCCGTTTCCAGAAATAACGGATACAATTTAATTGATTCATTCACACGACCCGCAAAGTGGTTTAAATATTACCTGCCCGAAATATCTACTTTACCGAGAAACGGATTTATATATTACATAGATGGTTCTTACGGACACACGATTCGAGAGCTGTTTTATAATTTACAGGAGCTTCAATTAGTTTCAGGGATATTAAAACCGGACTTTATTTGGTATTGACCGAAATACTTAAGAACGTGGCGACTGTTACCATTTCCATGCAAACTTAATAGAATTTAAGTTTGATAAGATAATTTAGAAAACTAAATTTTTCATTATTTATTTTGGTATTAAGTTTGTATGGAAATGGTAACAGTCGCCACGTTCTTAAGAATAAAAATAAGTAAAATAATGCAGCCAGCTTAATGGGGACTTTTGGCCGTAATGGACTAAGTCAATTGATATATTTATTATGTTTGCTTTTAATAGAATTAATTTCTCTCAATATTATTTAAATTAAAAATAATAAAATATCAAAAGAAGAACGATGCGAAAGAAATAAAGAAATCAATTCACATTTAGGAAAATCTAGAAATTAAAGTATTATTAACATAATACAACAACCTACGCAGGGTTGGAACCTGAAAATTTTAATTAAAAACTAGCAATCTAAAATAAAAAGTTTTATCCTAATGCAAACAAAAAATCCAAACAGTCTCCTACGCAATTCCTGTTGGGATATTAAACCTTAATTTTGGCGGTACGTAATTATTAAAATTAATGATACTTTCCCGTGTAATAACGGCTAGGTATTTGAACTGTAAATGAGTGTACTTACATTCAGAAGCCGTGGAGACCACGAGGACGGCCAACGTCGCAAGTATAGCTCGCATTTTGCACCTGACGAGAATAAATATTTATATAATTAGCTACCTTGAACCAAGGGATATTCTTTACGGATGTTTAGAATTTTTGTGCAGGTGTATGTGGAAGAAAAGTTTAGTTAGAATTTGTACAGATAGATTCTTTAACTCTTTTCGTTTTTTTCAGGGCGTTTAATTTGTAATAGGATGATGATAAGTATGAAGGCTAATATTTGAATTTTGTTTAAGTATTAGCAAAAGTTGCCTGGAAGAGATCGATTTTTAGCGATAAGGCCGCCCATTGTCGCAACACGGTAATTAAACTAGTGCGGAGGGTAGTTTTTTAAAGAATATTTTATTTATTTATTTATTTTTTGTACCATTATTGTTATAATATAGTTTTAAGTTTAATTTAATTTTCTTCTGTGTTTATTTCATGTTTTTTTTATTATTTTTGTAATTTTTTTTTGGTACAATAAAGCGTTATCTGATCTAATCTATCTAGCTTCTTGTAATCTAATTGGATGTTGTTTTTCTATCTATATTCTTTTAACACTTCACTAATATAATAATGTTAGTTGCCGATTCTGCAGGCAATATAATTTTATATTCAGAAGTACAGAAGTAAATAAAAGCATCCTTTATCAGTTTTCATATACTTTTGTTATAGGGAATTGACTACCCATTTATGCACGTATGTAAAACAAGCCCCATGTTTATTCTAATGCTAATTGCTCAATGCAGTGATTTTTTATTGATTTTTTTTATTTATTTTTTGAGAAAAAATAGACAGCCGTTGTTAACATTTACCATTTTAACAAACAAATAAAATGTTAAATCCAGGCACCTACTTCTACCCTGATTTTGGTTTAAACGGTTAACCGACAAAATGTTCCCACCGCGAATGCTATCGGTGTCAATTTAACCAACAGTTTAATATAATTTTTCCGGATTATTACTTATTAGTTATTACAAACGTTTTACCCTTGTTTCATATAACAACGTTTCATCGAAAATCATTTTGACTTATTTTAGTTACAATAATGTCATCATTGCACATAATTATTCATTTGGCAAATATTTACGTTTTCTTTTCTACACCACATTATACCAATAGAATATTCGATAAAATACATGTTATACCACCTGAACATTACATTAAATGAACGAACTGTAAATTATGTTAATCGATATTATTATTATACAAAGTGATTATTATTTTCTTAAACGTTGTTCGAATAAGTAACATTTTATCAAATGTTGTTTTAAGAAACAAGGGTTAACCAATACAAACGACTTTTTGCGACCTGTTTGAAAATACATTTCACTTTGTAACTGTACAGCAGTTACAAAGTGAAATGTAGGTATCGTCGTAAATCCACTGTTTGTAAACAGAAAAAGTAAAAAGGAGAAATTCTATTTGCTTCTCTGCTTATGAAAGAAAAATAAAAATATTTTATGACTTTGTTGTGCTCTTACTGAAATCATCGTTCAACCAAAAACAAAGGAAATGTTTGCTGGTGGAAATTGTCGGGAAATCTGTTTGCTTTTTATTGAGTATGAATGTTTTCATATTTGTCGCCTATAATCTGTACCGAACATAACCGTGTTTTATTTAGTTTTATTATAGTTTTATTTTACCAAATAAAGAACTAAATAACGCTATTTTTTGAAAAAGTGTTTTCTAAATTTAAGTACCAGGCGGGACTTGAACCCGCGACTGCTGGTATTCCGTTCTGAAAGCCTTAGGAGGCTTAGCCGTGGCATAGCCCACGGCTAAGCCTCCCAAACCGAAACTAAGAAACCACCTCCACGTGTTCTTGCGATCTACCGAATCTACTGATCTACCGGCGAACTTTGCAGTTCAACTCGGCTTGTAATTTTCTTTTACACATAAATGATTAGGTACAATATAGATGACATATTTTTAACCCTGTAAACAATTTTTCTTAGTCCACAAAAATACTACTTTTAATAAAAAAAAAGCTTTCAAAATTGTAGTAGGTACCCGGCGAGACTAAATAACGACTAAATATTTCGATATTTTACCTAATACCAGCAACTCAAAGAAACCTCAAAAACTCCTCATTTGCATACAACAACTAACAACAAAAGTTTTAACCAAAACCAAACAACGATAAATAAATGACAAAATTGCAGAGGAATTTCCAACAGGAAAATTAAATGCTGGAAACTTTTATTGATAAAATATTGTATATCAACACAATTCGCGTTTGTGTTTTAAATAAATGTAAAATGGTGTGATGTGAGCTTACAAAATATATCAGAACCTACACGTCGCGTTTTAAATGTTTGAGCTCGTTCAGCTTTTCCATTTTCATCTATTTTATAGACGTACGGTTTGGATACATTGTTAAATAAACTAGTAAAATGGCCTTTTAAAGTATTAAACCCTGATTTCGGAAAATTAATGTTATATTATTATAAATATACCTACCATAGGTATTTTTAATCAATCAAAAATCACTTATATACATATACCTACCATATACACTTTGTTATTATTTGTTTTACGACCAGTAACATGGGACTATGGAGCCGGGGATTATCCCTATCTGCACTATAAAATGGACAACCACTAGATCACAAAGCACTATTGTGAAAACTACGGATGAAACTACTTGAGCTATGGTGATGTGATGGTAGTTTATCGGCCACTGGGGAATCTATGGGGATTAAAGCGCCTGCTGTAACAATGTCCAACAAACACGCAAAAGTGGCAAAAGGAGACTCCCCAACTCACAAACTGGGCACACTACTCAGCAGAACAAATTACTGCAATGGAGGGACGTGAGAGGTGGAGAGATGGAAAGATGGAGAGACCTCACTGGATTTTAAGTCATCACTGATATGCCAGAGGGCGGGCCAACTCATCAGTGACTTGAGGTGTCCATCCTCCGAGCATTTATTCGGAAGTCGGGTCGGATCTTGTTCCAATGCCGCCTTCCTTCGTCTAGATAAGCTTGGTATATCTTGGATCAAATCATCATTTACCATCAAAATGGTTAGATGATCGGTGCCATCAGATAAGAAACGCACATCTAGCCTTTTTAAAAATAAATTTAATCGCAACACTAAAAACTTGTAACTGTAGCGACTCCATTAGTTTTCAAATTTGTGTCGCTAATTGAAGCGAGCATGTTTTAAAATTAAAATACATGCTAACTTAGTTATAAACACCTGAACCATCTCATTAAGTTCCCTCGTTTATCTGCTTATACTATTAAAAGTACTTATACCTACTTAAGGCAGGTACACACGTTATGAGCGAACCACTTAGAGATTTGTAACGGCACCGCTCTGTAACGGGACCTAGCTCTAGATGTGTCACTCGCGGTATGACCCAGTGTGCTATCCGCCTACTGTTTGTTTACAATGTTAACATTTCCCCCTTACTTATAAACGATCACTAAGTTTATGTTAACGTTTGTCTCTTACTGTGACATGAAGTTTCAAAGTTAACAGACAGTGACAAACTTTACATAAACTTATTGATCGTTTATACGTTAGTAACTTAGAAAAACTAGCATCTGATATTTTATTTTCTTTTGTTCTCGAAGATATTGTTTTTAAATATTATAATGACATCTAAAATGATACAATTTTTTAATTTAACTTCCAACTCTACATCGACTGCAATTATTAACCGACCTCAAAAAAGGATGTTCTCAATTCGGTTGTGGCTATTATTTTTAAATACTACTGGAATTAAATATCTTATAAATATAATTATTTATTTAAGTAGTTCAAAAAATTGAATTGCAATTCCTTACAAACTAAAATACAATTAAATTCATTATTTCAAGGCTAGTTTATGTCTCGATATATTCAAGGGATTTAGGCTAATGCCCCGTATTTTTAACCCTTGAACTTAAAGGTTAAAATACGTACAATTTGCGTGTTTTTCTATAATTAATCATATTTTAAAAGCCTATATTATTTATCAATTCTTAAGCGTATGTGAAAGAATTCACATACGTTCTCGACCAAGAACCAAGACTAAATCTTAGTTAAAAACCTGGGATTGATGACTACACAATACAATTATTTTGTAGTCTCTAGGTACAACTTAAATAAATACTAATTAACCCAATAACCTACAAGCATTAACCTGTTAATTGACTACCTACTAGTAATTAAAACATCATTAATCTCAAAAATAATGGACGGTAAAAAAACAAATGTATACTATACCTAATGCCGCAAGTTAGAGTTATGACCAGAGAATCAATGAACTAATAACTACTAAATTATACTATTAAAAGTTATTATAATAATGTTTACTTTTAACATATTTAATATAGTTTCTGGCTATACCTATAATTTAACAATAAAATATATATATTTTTACAATAATTCATTATAATATTAAAAAGAAGATGTAGGTACCTAGTACCTACTCTACCTCTACCTATTATAGAAACACTAGAAATCTATTTAAATATAATACGCAGGTAATGTTTCCGTTACAAATCACTGTGCGTCTTCAGTTTAAAAAATTACATAATTAACTTTACGTACCTACTAGTAGATGAATCTATCTTCAAGTATTTGTCCTTAGCCCCATTCGAAATGCAAAGCTAATAATGAACTTTATATTTTACTGTTTAACAATTACAGCTAGATGGCACGACAATCACATTTGACTTCTTAAAGATGGATTTCAACACACTATAATGGAGTGAACTAAAAGGCCAATTGTATGGTAAACAGGTAAAAATTGCGCTCTCTGTTGCACCTATGTAAGTTCCTATTTCCTATCCCGTCATGGGAATATCGGGATAAAATTCTCTTTTAATCCAGGACTTCATGTAAGTAATATCGTCAAGCAAACTCATCTGTTTCGATACGTTTCGATCTGTTTCGATACCTTCCTATTATCACTCGTAACCAACAAGTCACAAGCGAACAGGAACATGTGTGTAAGCTTGCTATATCTTAGACCTTATCGTCATCTATAGGTGATAATGATAACGATCAGCGTGTAATTATAAAAAAATCTGCATCTCTTTGTTACATTAATTAAAGATCACTCTGGGCAATCTTATTTATTAACTTCTTAACAGTACAGACAATTGAATCACATAATTTCCTATATTATGGTTATTATAATTGACATTTATACAATAACTAGGCGTATACTGTTGACAGCACCTTTCGATTAATTAATAAAGCCGAACATGCACCACCCACTTTACTAAGTCAGTTTAGCTCTGTAGGTAAACTGGCGTTAGTAATCAGGGGAAGTTCAGATTAATGGTACTAATGGTCTTATTCATGATATGTAATGTTAACAGCTAATTCCTTTTAAGCAATTGCACAAACAGCTGACGTTAGTGAGCACGACAAAAGGTTATTTTTGTCCAAAATGCGAATTTACCCGAGCCTTAATCACGTTATTTTTATTTTCAATTTTCTTACCTCAACGTTTTGACTATGTTACAATACCTAGTCTTGGTCAAAAAGGAGACTCTTCCACCATAAAAATCACGCGATGTTATTAACCAAGTAGGTACCTACTTACATATCCATTTGAATTTGAGTAGGTTAGGCAGATTCTAGTAAACAAATTAGTTAGAGAAGTATTTAAGAAATTTCATATAAGAATCTTAAGCAAAGAAACAAAACAAGTTCTATGTTTACTAAATATATGACTTTAACATCTCATTTTAACCATCATCTTTCACTTAATAAAATACGTAAAAGCAAAACAGTTAATTAAATATCGTCGACTTTATTTAGCCAACCGCTAATAGAATGAAGTTTAGAAGAGTCGGCTTCAAATATTTAACTGCTATTCCAGCTTTGGCATTTATTGGCTTCGAATGCCGCGGTGCTGGTTGGTTCAAATACAATTATAAATAGAGTTTCCTCGTACTTTTACCTCGATAAATATTGACCGACCATTCATTGATAAATTGTAAATAGATACCCTATTTCAGAAACTTAGATCAAAAATGTAGGTAAACAAAAATCCGATAAAATTATTTGAAAGTGGGCTCTTTATTTACTTTTTCCTTTAAAAAAATGATAATTGTTTTATTTTTTTATTAATATAAAGTTCTTTGTTTACATTTACGATCTAAGTTTCTGACATAGAGTATAGGTTGGTATGCATCTTTAGGCGTACAAAGGTTTACTATTATTTACTTGTGCATTTGCGTTTGCTCGATTGACATTAAAATTTGTTTATTTTCGTATTTTTTTCAATAAACTTTGATAGGTACACATTTTAAACTTACACGATTTATATGTACCTATATCTACCGTAGTATCATACCGTAGTATGTAAATAAATTAGGAAAATTATCCCGACATTCATCCCGAGATTTTCCCAGTCACGGTCGTGAATAGGCTATCTATTTTTCAAATTAATTATCCAAAACGTGATTGGGATCCGTGTTACTAAATTAATGGTTTTGTTTTTTGATTTTAAATGTATAGATAATCGGCGAATTATAAACGAGTTGGCAAAGTATCAAGTATCTGTTTCAACCCTAAATTGTGGGTGAGCTTTCCAAGTAGTTTTTTCTCGAATATGTTGGTTGAAAAACCAACGTTCGCGTTGGTTGGTTGATTCCCATTTAAAGGAAAACTACTCTAATTAGTGCTCGGTTTTGTTAGAAAAAGTGCACGGTTTTACCTAGGTTTTCGTTTTTTAGTTTATTTTGTTCTCTCTCTCTCTCTCTCTTTGAAGAATATTGACAGGTACTTAATATATAGGAAACTAGCAGAGACCCGCGGTTTTACCCGCGTAAGTCCCGATACCGCAGGATTTTTAAGGGCCCTATTCTGAAAAACTGAAAATCCATGTCGGGCGCATCGAAAATTGTTGATTATTTCATGACGGAATGTCGTAGAACTTTTTTTTTGTGTACAGATTGTAGGCGACATTGTTTCCGATATTTTAGTACAGTTTCCATACAAATATGTCGAAACGTATTGAAGCCTATCGACATTTTAGCCAAATCAGACATTTTTTGTCTAAAATTTGAATAGGCTTTGCACCAATAGGAGGTTCTTGTCTTAAAACTACACCAAAATGTAGGAAACAATGTCACCTACAATCTGTACACAAAAAAATAGTTCTACGACATTCCGTCATGAAATAATCAACAATTTTCGATGAGCCCGACAGGGATTTTCAGTTTCAAGGTCGTTGGCGTTGTTAATACTCTTAATAAAGTCGTTCTTAGTGGATATCTACATACTACAAAGAACATACTCTCCAAATTTCAAGTCTCTAAGAGCAGCGCCAGCGGTTTGGGCTTTGCATTGTTAATATAAGTGAGTCAGGACTTTGAATTTTATATGTATAGATAGCGTTCAAAGAATATTTCTGCTATACTTCGGCAAAATTTGGCTAAATATTAGTGTTGCTAACATTTCTTTACTACTTCTAACAAAAAGAATTACAATCACCTTGGTAGTATAAGTAGGTAATAATTCCGCATACAGTCAAGAGCTTGGTCACATCGCTGCCTATTGCAGGATCCTTGCCAGAATACTGATGAGTCCACAGCCGTGTTCCGAGAACTAAGGTCACCGGCCGAAAGTGAAACCAACCTTTGTTCTTGTAAGTATTGACATATCGAACCACCAACGAACCTACACAGGACACACATAGAGGTACTGAAGTAAACTTTAAATATGAGAATAATAACATTGAGATTGTTTTACGACGTTTTCTGCGGGTGCAGACTTTGTGGAAGGCTACGGATACAAATTGTCACCATCCACTGGCATAGTCTTATCGCCAAGCATATTCGACCGTGTTCCGATACGTAGGCCGATGCAGCCACTAATAAAGATCAATCGACACTCGTTCCACTGATCTTCCATCACTTGTGTTACCAAAAAGTCACGACAAAACAAAACGTATATCTTCTATATGAGGTTAGTTCTTTAGGTTTAGTTCTCATTTTTATCTATATTTATAAAATGCTTTGTCCTTACTGACTGACTGACTGATGCATGAGTGCACAGTCTAAACAGCAGAGTAGTAGTGTAGAGAGACAAAAAATTGGAGATCATGTTCTTTATGTGATGTAGGCATCGGACAAGAAAGGGTGGGTATAGCTAGTTTTTAATAATAGAAAGTAATTCAAACAGTTCTAGATTATGAAGATATGATAGGCTTAATACAAACACTACTGTAAGTGCACTTTTTGTGGACATAGAAAAATTCTTGGTTATGAGGCATATTCATATTTTTTTAAAACACGTGCAATACCAACGCAATGTATGTACCTAAATATTGTTACAACATTACATGTAAAAATTACGGTACAGAAAGGCATACTGAGATAAAAATAGTTTTAAAATCAATAACGTTACCCAAAAACAATAGCATATTGTACGCAAGTTTAAAACTATAAAAATGACACAATATTTGTAAAAGACCGTGTCGTCGTATTTAAATGTCAGCCCTCTCTTCCCAAATACCTACAAAACTTACACAAACTATTGTTATTTACTGTAAGTATTACACGTAAATAGTTATGTGATTAAAGAATTCCTATTACAAAAGGGAGCCAGTAGTTAATTTCCTCAAATGGCTTGTATTGCGTGAGATTTGTGCGTGACAATTTGTTTTCACTAACTTCATTTACGGAAACGTTTTGTTACGGTAACAAATTATGTGTTTTGATACAGGTCAAACGTAACGAACATTATCTTCTGTTTGTAATGATCATTTTAAATTAATTCTTAGGCTTAAGAATGTTTAAAAAATCTATATACGTATGTAAAAGAAAGTCGTGTTTGTTACACTACTTATCACTCATGAACGGTTGAACCGATTTGGTTAAAAATTGGTGGGCAGATAGCTTAGAAACAGGAGCTGTAGGATGGATGAATCTTGGGGGATCGGGACTTACGCGGGTGTAACCGCGGGGCGCAGTATTTCATAATTAATTAGTTTTAGCTTCTGGTGAGCAAAGGGCTGGCTGCTGCTTTGGCCAAAGAACAGGTATTGCAATCCAAAGAGGCAATGCAGCTAGCCGTTTGGGTACCATACTTAGGGACTAATTTTTTGATTTTTGATTTTAAGTATTTTAGTGAATTATGATAGTGTATTGTAGGTAAATCTTTTTTTACTATTCTGTGTTAAATCTGATTGAGCTTTAGTATAGACTACTTGTTTAGTAGGGGTTTGCAATTTATTTCTGTTTTGTATTCGTCTTATAAGTTAATTATTGTATTTTATGCTAAGACCACACAACACCGTACACTAAGTCCAAATTAGGTAAAACTTGCCTTCTACTCACCATTAAGACCGTAAGTATTGAGTCTTGGAAATATCATTAATAATTTTCAAATTATTATATCTAAGTGTGGGTTTAACACTAATCTAACTAGGTAACATAAACACTCACATATTTTACTCCATCATCATCCGAGCTAACATCTTTTACCCCAAACGCATATGATAAATACCGTTCGCGTGGCCTTTGAGTGTATATTCAAGTATTTAATCTAAAAGAACTTTATTCTTTGTCTATATTTGAATCTGACCCACAACAAACATAGTAAAAAACAAAAAACAATTTCGCAAAGAAGATATCGCCTAGATTTAGAATTAATAAAACAAAACGGAAAGTCAATAAAATTATCATAAATTTGCCATAATGACTTTCGCTGTTTACGAAATCAAGTTCACGAGGAAATAGTTATTAGGAGATGGTAGATGATCTAGTATTGTAATAACTGAAAGTGGTCCATTTGTTTTCTAACCTCGGGCTATTGAGGATTATAAATAATTATATTTCATTAATAAAAGACGACACGACGTCGAAATAATATTTTTGATATAGTTCTCATCATTAATATTAATTTATAAGCTTTAGCTATCGTTAAATATTTTAATGAGCCAGTACCACGAATACCTAATTGGTTAAAAGAGTATTTGTCACAACAACCACTAACTTTACATAAAAAATAACACAACAGACTATGAAGAGCATATTCTGTTGTGTTATTTTTAATATAATAATTAATAGGTTATTTTGGTTAAAAACAAAGTCTATTATAGCCCAGCGGTTTGATGAGCAACGTTAACTCGTTGGCAAAATAATCGATCATAATAAGATGGTCGAAAAATAATCGACCATAATAAGATGGTCGATTATTTTGCCAACGCGTTAATTCGAATTTGTAAACAATTGACAAGAGTATTTGACACAACAACCACTAGCTTAACATAAAACATAACACCATAGACTCTGCTCTTAATGTAAGGTTAATAAGGTAAGGTTTATGTTATTTTCATCTTAACCAGCCATGAAATTCCATTCCATTGATCTTTTATAATTACACAATAAAATGTGGTTAGATACATTTGATTTGTAATATATATTGCGTTTTTATTATAAGAATTATTGTATTGAATGTAACAGGCCATTTATTTTTACTGGGCTGTTATGATTACAAGACTCTATGTAATGTTTGATGTAAGAATGCCAGATATATGGATATATTTTGTTCTTTGTTTAATAATTCATTAACACTCTAAAGCTTTAGCGTAACTTTGCAAAATTTCCAAAAAATGTTGAAGTATTATTTTTAAAAGTGTTTCCTACACAATCACTTTTCACCCCCCCCCCCTCTCCCCCTCTTTCTCTTCTTCTTCATCACTTTTGTTCATAAAACTTGTTAAACCATTTTTAAGCTGAGGCATAGTTGAAACCTTATACTTGTAGAATATGTGCTTTGGTTATGGATAGACTAAGATGTAATTTGTCGTAACTACTTATTAGAGTTCTAAGTTTAATTTCATATCAGCATCGGAATCACCTTTTATTAATTTATATATTAAATCAATCACCTTTTATTAATTTACATTCGACATTTTTGCTACAATTTCCCCTGCGTAAACGAGGAACTGTCTAAGTTAATAATTATATTAAAAACCACATATGGGAAAATACAAAATTAAATTTTAAAAATATTTCCTTAAACTTGCCAATTTTATTTGTTTATATTTTTCTAAACTAATTTAGATTCAAGTAGGTAGGTATATGTAAACCGATTAATTTATTTTTCTCGCGATTCGATTTTGTTATTATTTTTGTTCGTTTGTTTGTTTACATTATGTGTGTGTAATGTAGGTATGCTTTGTTTAAAGAAGAGACTCACAGTTCCGTTGCTCGGAGTCAGGCACCGGCTTGCGATTGTGTCGCGGCCGGCGCTGCATCGCGGTTTTATGCGCGTGCGCACCCGATACACAGGGTGCGTATTGAAATATGATTCACATTGTAATTTTTTTCCTTCTATTTAGTCAATAAAAATAAATTATTGCTTCCCATTTAGAAATGAATCATCTTATAATTTTATTTTATTCACGTTCTTTTTTTTTTGTATGGATCTATTTTGTAGTACCTACTGATCCTCGATGGTACTGATGAATTCAAATTACAATATCTATAATGTTTGCATTTTCTATGTATTTATTGTATTTACTAACAAAAGGACAAAAGTAGTCAAAAATCGATTGCACCTAAAAAGAACTTTAGTTTTAGCACAGCCTAAATACTAAAGTACTAATGTATTTATTTAGATTGATTCGTCTACCTATGATTTTAGTTAGGTTTACCAAGTTTTTCACACGTAATTGGATCTTACTTAAATGAGGTACCTCGAAAGTTGGCTTATTTCGTAGCAACCACTTTTTATCAGTTCTTTTTAACTTATGTAGGTATGTTTATTTGATGTCGTGGTAATCTAACCCAGTGACCAAATAATGAGCCTGCAAGATTCGGATCTCGCGGTGTAACACCATTAGCATCTAATATTATTGTATAGTGAATGACCTACTTAATTTTACCAAATCTATTTGCAGTAAGTATGGTCTAATAAGTTTATGAAGTGTTACCCACTGTTTCGACCCCAAATAATTTCAGATAAGAGCAGAAAGAAGAAGAATAATGAATTACATATAATTAGTTTTAGTTTATTCCAAACTTTGTTTGGCTTCCCATATTATAAGCCTAGTTGCTAGATCTGGTTGTTGTTATTTTTTAATTTAGAATTAAAGGATCGGATTTTAAATGTAAGTAATATATTTTACCTTTTTAAACATCATAGGCAGCTGGCTACACAAAATGAATCAACCTCTAGAAACAGAAGATGGTAAACGCAAGCGCCATTCCCCAAAAAGTGCAATGTATCAAACAATGAGATCAAGTGGGTGCTGCGCCGGGTCGGTCAACGGTAAAACCAGTTGTAAGGAGACTCTACTTACTCTTAATTTAAACACAATCATAAAAATACCGATATCCCTGTTTCATTACGTTCGACGATCGTAAAAAATAAGGAGAAATAACACCAATATAAAAATATTTTACTTGTATGTGTGCTAAATGTGCTCCGCGGTTCTACCAGCGTATGTCCCGATCTCGTGGGAACATTGGGGAAGAAAGATCTTCAGCCATCTGCATACCAAGTTTCATCGCAATCGGTTCAGTAGTTTTAGAGTAAAGAAGTATAAACATATTTACAAACAAACTTTCACGTTTATATTATTAGTAGGATAGGATTAGGATATGCAGATACCTACTTAGCTATATCTATCAAAGATCGGTCGAAAATAAGGCTCTATAAGAAGGGTTGGTGTCAGGCAGGCGGCCGACCGTTAAAATATTGCCAAATCTGTTTGCAGAAAGTATGGTCGATAATGACTTACCTACATCGCTGACCTCAAACAATTTAGAGTTTAGTGGACCTCAGGCTCCTGACAGGGTTTCCACCTGGGAACATCTCTCGGATGAGAAGAAGAAAGTGTCATTGAAAATTCTACTCAATCACACAAAATAAGCATCTTCGGAAAGAGATGAGCCAAATTGCTCTTCAGAATGCAAGAAAAGGCACCATTTTATTTATATTTTTGTATTGATACAGGCCATATTTCCCATCACATGACATAGCAACCTAACAAGTTGCCAATTAGTGAATTTGATACTCACTTTTGTCTGATTGAGGTTAATTCACAGTAACACTCCTAACCACGAGCGAAGTCGCGGGTAACGGCGAGTATAATAAAAGCATTTTCTCAAGTATAACAAAACAAACTAGTCCAAAAACAACAAACAACAATTAGGTAGGTAAATGTAATTTAGTGATGTTTCTGATATGTTTATAAACGATTTTTTTCTTCATTGTATAGTAGGTACGTATCTAGGTAGCTACCTACTTTGTTTCTATTATTGTTCATTCATTCGGAATTTCTTTGTTAAATTCAGGTAGAGCAGTAAAATGGACAAGCATTTAAATTATAATAGATTTTAGCAAAGGCAAAGAATATGCTTACGGTGACCACCATTTGGTCCTAGGTATTTTTATTAAGGAGTAATCCTACCAAAGAAAACCATCTAAGTTTTTCAAATCATACAAAAGTCATCCGAATGGGAGAGCAATCTCCTGCAATCTGGGGAACTATTCTGATTATTACTCCAACGATCCTCGATAGATCTTAAATATTTTATAGTCCCTACCATAACAATTTGATGATACCAAAAGAACCATCAAATTATTATGAAAAGTTTTCACCATTCATTCACCACTAGTCATTTTGTAGACTCGCATTAGATCGTCACCAGATTTTTATAGGACCGGCATTGAGAGGACGGTCTACCTCCTAACTAAAGAGTAGGTACTCTTTCTCC
This sequence comes from Idaea biselata, assembly GCA_958496205.1. Lineage (NCBI taxonomy): Eukaryota > Metazoa > Arthropoda > Insecta > Lepidoptera > Geometridae > Idaea > Idaea biselata. The sequence continues at coordinate 21,939,817 of OY292402.1, forward strand.
TCCTCTCTTAAACTCCTCTTAAAAGGGTTGGGCAGTAAGACGCTTCGGGAGCCTACTCCGGATTGCCGAATGTTCCATATCTGCGGACCGTGGTGAGTCCTACTACATGTCGGTTTCCTCACGATGACAATGTTTTCTTAAAAAAAGATAATATTGGTGTGTTTTAAAAATATAGGAATGTAGCTAAGCAAATAGCCTTTAAGATATTGCAGGAGTCAAAAAATAAAAAAAAATTGTGAAAATAAAAGTGTTTTAAAAAGAAAAAAGGCACGTACAAAATGTGTGACCTTTCTCCAATAATGAGCGTCTGTAGAGAAATTCCCATTAATCCCGTTTAACTTCTTCTTAGGTCATCATAATAGAGCCTCCGAGTCGTAAAATTACGATATAAAATATTGTAATTGCTTTCGCGAGCCTTTAGTTAATTTCAATTTAGAGATATAACGCAGACTGCACTTTAAATAGGCCGAAAATGATAGGAATGTGTTATTTCAGAATTTCCAGCTGTCTAGAGACTAAGTTTCATCGCAATTGGTTCGGTAATTCAAGATTCGACAAATTATTCGGCAATTATTTAGTCTGTCGTCAGCTTTTCCTTAATGAAACCATATTTTATACCAGCGTGACCTTAGCAATTAGATAATACCGTAAATCTATGTAAAATACATCTGTGGAGTTACTACCTAGTAATTTATTGTCTTTACTAAATTGAAGATATTTAATTAGCTCGTTTAGTGGCTAATCCGTTGATATCAATTTACCTACTACCTTAAAAATCGTCATTTTAAGGAATTTCATAATGATCATCTTATTAATTACTAGCTGTACCCTGCGGTTTAACCAGCATAAGTCCCGATCCCGTGAGAATTTTGGAAAATCCTTTCTTATCGGATCCTTACATCATATAAAGAACACACTCTCTAATTTTCAGCCTTCTGCTATCAGCAGTTTAGGCTGTACGATGGTCAGTCAGTCACGACAAAGCCTTTTATAGATATAGATTTTAAGCGCATGTGCGCCACGTATACACGCCAATGGTCGGACATACAGACACTTTTGGTCACGTTTGAAGATCAGTTCACTTACAAAAGAGTTCCTCAGAAACGTATCTTAGTGCGACCATAATAACTGACCTATCTACCTACAAAATACAAATGGAGTCTCATTTCATGTATCAACGACTAAATCAACATTTAAGGAAATTGAATAATTATCATTTTAATTAGTTATTTGAAGTATGTACGATTGTACACCACGTTCGCCAATGTTCGGACATACAAACAAAACTTATGACAAAGCATTCCTAAGTGTCCCTTAGAAACGTATCTAAGTGCATTCATAAGTAAGTTTGAAGTGACCGATCTACTTACAATATACAAATGCAGTCTAATTTCAAGCATCAACAACTAACGCGTACACGATCAATTTTAAATGTCAATAGATCTAGATCAATGGAATTCAAGTTCATGAGATCTACCCACTCCTACCACGGCCACAGTAATGGCCGTCGATACTGCACTGTCATCTTCGATACATTTCATCGATTAACGGTCGGTTAGAAGAAACAAAGTAGATATACCGGTAGTTCTATTAGGCTCACTGGATTATCCTGATAAAGACAGACTAAAAAAACAGATTCTCAAGAGTACAGAAATGGTACATTTCTACACAACATATTTATATGATTCTTCCTAACTCAACGTAGAAATAAAAGTTCGTTCGTAAAGTTCGCAATTTTTATTAGTAACATAGTACTACCAAACCACCGTCATATTGAATCGTCGTTTGCTATTCCGTTTTAGCTAATTCGGATTAGTCAGTTCGATGAAGCTGTGCAATCCAGTCTTAGGGATTAATGCTTAGGTTTTATATTTGATTTTAGTTTTCAAGACTTTTGCTCGTCATCCATAAGTAAGGACGTAAAAGTACTTAACTAGGGTATTTGGTATCGACGTCACTTTTTCTTCCAGCGCTCCTTCGTTGATATGTTTTTAGTTCCTTGAGTTATTATTAAAATTAACTCTAGACAAGTTGAACTGAATTTACTTACTTAATACAAAAAAATATACCTACTACTAAACCTTTTTTGTTTACATTTACTGCGCCATGTCTGAAGTCAGTGTCTCTACTTTTACTCGTAGGTATACATAGTAAAATAGAATCACGCTACAAATATACTTACAAACTTTCCCATTAGATATTACCCTTACTCACCTACGTTACAAAGCAAACTTAGAAGTTAACTACAAAACCCACTTAGGTCGATACCTCGTAAAATAACGGAAGGAACAATAGCAACATTGAATCGCACCACATACCTACCGCGGCACATTTATCGAATGCTAATCACTGGTTTATCTCAGACTTCCGTATGGTGTTGGTGAGTAGTGGCGCATCGCTCACTGTCACACTGCATTATCACCTTGCAATGGTAACAGTGGCAATGGGCAGGCCATATGGGAGCAGATGGTCGTTGGAGCCGAAAGGTTCTCGAATGGAGACCGCGGATCGGAAAGCGCAGCGTTGGACGTCCACCAACAAGACGGACGAACGACTTGGTTAAAGCCGCGGGTTCACGGTGGATGCAGGCCGCATTTAACCGAAGCATCTGGAAATCTATGAAGGAGGCTCATGTCCAGCAGTGGACTATTTACGGCTGAAATGATGATGATGATGAATGGTAACATTGCTAACCCATAATATTTAGGAGAAATGTTCCTATGAGCTCATCACTGCACTATTCAATCAGCTATAAAGCTCCTTAATGTACATGTGCACTTCAGTTGATAAGTAGTACTTAGCAAAATTACGTTCAGATATAAACTTATCAAAAGGATTAGTTACGATTAGAATTGTATGTTTCACTCAGGGAAAATAACTAGAATACCTACTGATGATGATACTAATTTCTACATGTTCGTTTGGATGGAGGATAAACTTCAGATTTTGAAAAGAAACCCACCCCGTTAATTAGTATGTATGCATAATATTGTTGCAGGCGAAAATCTGAAATTTGTAGTATAATCCCGTATACATCCCGAGGGTTATCAATTTGAAAATGGCTCCTCAATCTTAACAGATTGAAGAACTCGGAAAGTATTAATGTACCTATCTCTTTGATAATTATAATATGTACGAATTTGTAGTACCTACTAACGTAGAGAAGGTACCTAATAAAAAACTCAGACCTGTATTGATATTCAAGATAATACAACTCTTTTAGTTCTCCTAGCCATGTTTTTACAAATGCCTAACTCTTTTTAAATTTATCGCACTTTTACGGATTCATATGAAAGTATGATTGTCCCAGCAAATTTAAATTCAATTTTCTGCCCTGAACTCTTTCTGCTAACTCGTTATGAGTTAGGTAGATAGGTATTTAATAAAAATCGAATTGACAATCAATCATCTGGCTTGGTATTGAAAACGGGTGTAAATGTCGATTTAACTGCCATTAGCGATCGGTGAGCCGTGTGGCCGCGCCTCGTCTTTCCACGTTATAACATTGTTTTACTTAGATATTTCGAATCTTATAAAACTTTAATGTCTTTATTTAGGGTAGTAAACGCTACGTTTAGGTATTTAGGTGGTTTTATTTTATTTTGCACTGAACTTGGACAACATTTTCAAATTACAAATATCATTTCAAACGGTACTAGGACTTCTTTGCGTAGCGCAGTCGGGTAAAAAGGGTTTGATTTAATATCAGCATCGCGAAAACCAAAGAACAAGTTAAATTAAAACATGGTAAATTTACGGGTTTTAAATCATATCTGTAGGTGGTAAAAGTTTGTAATGTTAGTTGAGAAAACAAGTTTTATTTCAGGTAGGTACCTAATTTTAATTTCTGCTTTAGATTTCATAAATTATTAAGGGATTGCACTTACTAATTATGTTGCTATGTAGGTACCTACCGTGGTACCCACACTTTAAAAGAATGCCTCTATAAATTATTTGCTCCTTGTTTCATAACTCCATAAAAAATTAAGAAAGCATACGAGTCTACGATCGTAAAAACGTATCCTATTGCAATATGCATATAATTGCATATGAATTCTTGAATGGCTTATGTAAGCTTATGGTGAATGAGATTGTTATCTTTGATTCACTGTTGCCATTCTAACCCCCTTACTTATAAACGGCGAATAACTTTATGTAAGGTTTGCCTTTTACTGTGAAGTTTCGACGTTAACAGACAGTGACAAACGTTACATAAACTTAGTCATCTTTTATAACAGCTAAGGTTTTTAATTACTATTCGTTAAATAAATGCTTATGTATGTACATATAGCTATCAAAAACTCTTTTAAGGGACATAAATGATCTTACCACCCCGGTTGTACGGCATAGTAGCACGGAGTTCGTGGTCTAGCTGCATTCGCCGATCTCGAATGGTCGTGCGGGTTAAGCAGCGCTTGAAGTGGTCATTACTTGGATGAGTGACCGATAATTTGTGTGGCAGAAATCACTTTCTTGAGCTCCCCGTGCTTCGGAAGGCAGATTAAGAAGTTGGTCCCGGTAGTTATCTCTGATAGTAGTCGTTAGGTCAAGTTATGGGCCTAAGGGCGACCTGAGAACTCTAACACTAGGTGAGGCACACCACTGCACGAACAAGAAAGTTGTAAAAGCTTCTGCAAGCAATTTACTAAACGATGGTAAAAACTGTTTCAAAATAAATGGCGTAGCTAAGCAGAAGTTAGTACAGAAACAGACTGACGACAACGCAGACAGACTTAGCTTACAAAACAAAAGAGAAAAGAATCCTTTTGAAATAAAAAACATGTTGTTAATGTAGCATATTTCATTTATTTGATGAATAATTACTCGCTTTAGTAACAAGGGCAGCTAGATACAATAGGAAAGAATACGAGTATAAAACAATATGCACACTTCCCTGTAGGTTAGATAAATCTCTTAAGGCATAATAATTCTGTAACTCTATTGGGCACGACTAAAATCTTTCGCAAGGGACATGTAAAGCTATTTCTTACTAAGTACAACTCTAAGAAGATATATTATATTGTATTTTAAGACATAGGTAGATATATATTGATAGCAATTAGATATAGTATTGCTTAGATACTACCTACCGAAGTTTTACATAGATTATCTTTGATAGTACAGTTATTCTGGAGTCGGGAAATGTATGGATGTTTAAATATAGTGTTTTTTCTACATGGTATTAAACATTATTATGTTAATTCTACATAAACATTTCTTGGTGGTAGAAATGGGTGCGGTTTATTATAAGTTCCACCCACCGGTCTAAGTCGAAGAGCCAAGCCGACTTGTCCGTGTTCCAATACGTAGACCGGTGCAGCCATTAAGGAAGACGGGTCGATTCATGTTCCGTTTTAAATTCTAGATAAGCGTGCTACATCTTAGATCATGTCATCACTTATCATCAGGTGAGATAGTGGACAAGAGCTCATTTACCGTGTGTAAAAAAAACATGATAGATAGACCTAAAAAAATCTATATAATATACAAGAAAATCGTGTTCGTTACACTATTTAGGTATAACTCAAGAACAGTAGAACTGATTTAGTTGAAAATTGGTGGGTGGTAGTTTAAAACCAAGAGAAAGACATAGGAATTTTGTTGTTGCCCCTAAGGCAGAACAAAGTTCGCCGGGTCAGCTATTACTATTAAAGGGTATTTTCCCTTAAATTCGCAGGTACTATTAAAGGTGTTAAAGTTCACGCTCATGTTCTTATAATTATTGTAATAAGTTTGTTAAATATACTTGGGTAGGATCATTAAGCTGATTATAATATTATTCTTAGGTCAAAGCTATTGTGAAATATTACGGGATATGAACTAGGTAATATGGAAGTATAGTTTGTTCAACAGTCTACTCATAATCATAGATCATACATATAATATATTTTCAGTATCTACTAAGTTAATATACAAGAGTTTAATTGACAAAATTAAAACTGTTGAATTCAAAATATTGTACATCTAAGGCAAAAACAATTCAGTCTATATTTTTCTATGTTATATAATACTCTACTGATTAATTTGTATAAGTTTACATTTATAAAGGAGAGTTAAGGACACAGTATAATAATATTACATAATAGGTAGCTTTACAAGTCATTAACGTAGTTGTTATTATTAAAACAACATGGCTGCTCAATAATACACTTTGTTAATATGTTATGGCACAACTTTTAAAATTAGTTCTTACAAAAAAAACAGCGTAATGTGTGCAGTATCGCAATTGATATATAATTTTAAATATTTCGTAATAAGTGTTTTAATTGCTCAAGGCAGTTTTACTAGAAATATTTTTAGGGAAAAAATCAGCAATTCACTCGCAGCGAGGAACTATTAACTGTCTAGTAACCACAGAACACTATTACTCCTAGCGGAGCTAGTCTATCCATCGCCTACTTTCAGAAGAGGGTCCATATCCTTTTGGCCTCTCTCCTATACACTTTATCTCTTTCTGTGCAAAATTCCACACTTAAGCGGTGGCCCATTTAAGTACACTACTTCCCTGGGTAGTAACTAGACAGTTGGTTACTAGACAGACTAGTTGGTACTGATGTTGGGGTACAGACCCAAAGACGCGAGTTCAACCCTTGCCCCAAATGAATTTTTGGAAGCGTATTTTCCCTTTAAAATATTTCAAATACTTTTGATATAGCATTTTAGATTGATGCATACATTTTAATTAATATAAGTACATATATGTAATGCTATAAGTATATTGACAAAGATTGATCATTAATAAGCTCTTGAAAATATTAGTAAGTTAATATAACACCTACTGAACAGGGAGTACACGAATACAGAATATTATTAAAGCTTTACTTAGGCAGTTTTCTAATAATCCCACTACAATAAGTATCTACAAAGATTAATATGTATAATATGATATTAGTTTTGCTATACAATATTTTTCCTATATAATTTTGCTAAGTTATTACGTGAGTATGTACTATATTTTTTAAAGTTTCAATCAAAGTGCCATAAACATTACTTATTCGTTGCTTATTAAAAAAACAACAAAATTATAAGTACTTGTTTTTTTAATAAATTTTAAATATTATGTACAAAATGGAGGCAAAATCGTGATGTAAAAGTCTTAATGTGAAAAATAAGTACAATATGGTTAAAAATAAGTTTCTAAGTATATACTACACTATTAAAATTAATATGGACAATAATTAAAATAAACGAAATGAATACTAAAACGCATTTGAATTCCGTGGTTTGTACAATGTTTTTTGTACATTTAAAAATAAATGAAATTGTTTTTTTTTTTAATAATATGGATATACACAAAATACACATGGCATCGTGATATTATATTGCAGACTAGCAGTGCCCTGCGGTTGTGCACTCGCATATATCTCGATCGATAGAAATGAAAATAAAGAAATACCTATATCCCTTTATAATATTAATAGATATAAATAATCTTAAACTAAATATAACAAACTAACATACAGATTAAGGTCTTTGACGTTAAAATTCTGGCCAAGTCTTATCAACTGGTCATCTACTGTACAAAAAGTCTACACGTTTATGTAAATAGCTACTCATTCTAATCTAATATATAAATTAAAAGGAATGTAGGTATGTTTATATCAATGTTTGAGCAAAATAGATCATACAAAAAACCGGCCAAGTGCGAGTCGGACTCGCGCACAAAGGGTTCCGTACCATTATCAATACAACAGATTTTGTTTTGAAAGGTAAATTGTGGTTTACGATTTATGACGTTTTAAAAAAAAATACTTAATAGATCTCGTTCAAACCAATTTTCGTTGGAAGTTTGCATAGTAATGTACATCATATATAATTTTTACTTTTATCATTCCATTATTTTAGAAGTTACAGGGGGGGGGACACACATTTTACCACTTTGGGAGCGTCTCTCGCGCAAACTATTTAGTTTAGAAAAAAATGATTTTAGAAACCTCAATATCATTTTTGAAGACCTATCTATTGATACCCCACATGAGTAGGTTTGATGAAAATATTTTTTTTGAGTTTTAGTTCTATGTATGGGGAACCCCAAAAATTTGGTACTTTTTTCTATTTTTGTGTAAAAATCTCAATGCGGTTCACTGAATACATCTACTTACCAAGTTTTAACACTATAGCTCTTATAGTTTCGGAAAAAAGTGGCTGTGACATACGGACGGACGGACAGACAGACAGACAGACATGACGAATCTATAAGGGTTCCGTTTTTTGCCATTTGGCTACGGAACCCTAAAAACTTGCGGTTACAAGAATAGTTATTTAGAGGGCACAAATAGCGATGTTTTGCAGATATAAAAGATACATAATTAGTATACAATATGATAACTCCTAAACTATCAGAGCTATGATCTGGTCAGTTAAACTGTAAATACCTTATTTTTTAATTAATGAATGCCACTGCCGATATATGCTTCAAAGAAAATGCGCACTCTAAAAAACTATACCAGTATATCATGTCTATAGCGATGTTTATTCAACTGTGTCAGTAGTTTAAATAGTTACTGAATAGAGTGATTAAAGTGATCAAACTTTATTAAAGAAATCCGTTATCAAGTAATATTATTTAAGTACTTTTAAACTTAATAAATATGCTTTTCGATAATTCTTTGTTCCGATATGATATTTCTACATTGAAGTGGAAGTCATGGATTCAAACCTCACCCACAAGAAACAAATAATTTGGAAAAAACATCTTTTCAATTCTAAATTTCCCTTAATGTTTACATTTCTTTCTAAGTTGATAACATCGTTTAATTATGTATTTAACCATCCTGAAAGTAGTCAAGTTCATGTACTTAATTGACAATTCATTAACAATTTATTAAATCAAGTAAAGAAATTATCCCTTTGTTGATATATAGGAAGTTCTACGTCCGGCGAACGATCGTCCCAATCATCAGAATGGTTTCCATTAGGCAGCTCTTCCAACGCTTTCACTATATAGAAAAAGAGTTCATAAATAACTACGTAATAAACTACTTTCAAATTTAAATAAGCTGGTAAATTGTAGAGTTAATTTTGACTTCAAACTCGAAATGCAAAGTAACAAGGCAACTACAAGTTTAGAAGATAAGGGACTACTCACAACAAAATGCATAAAACGTAACCATGCTGCGACACACTGGATCTTCTCGGGACCGTATTCAGCCAATATTGGGGATATATAGTATTTGAAAAAGTGTAAAATAGGAATGGAAGAATGTGATATTGGTGTGATATAAGTGATATGTGAAATAGAGATATGTGATGTGAGTCAGTAGTGGGCAGACGGTCCTTGGTCAGTGTTGGTTCCTGCAGAAAACGGGACAAACGACATCAAGCATAATGTTGTTACATGCGTGAACACACGTGGTACGTTAGTCACGGCACGTTCTACACATTACTGCACTGATCAGATTACTGAATCTTTTAGGGAAACTCAGAAAAAGCAATTCTTTAAAAGAAATGTAGCTAATCGTACACCAATTTCTTTGTCTTTCTAATTTCGCTTCATTGTTTCCACAACAAAATTCTAATAATCTGTTCAGTTTTAGAATTAAAACGGATACTAGATTGCAAATTAAATGTGCAAAAACAATATTCTAAGATTAAACACAAAGTACTTAAGAAAAATGCTGCTCGTGAAATTATTTAGCAAAATAGTGGCATATTCAATATAGTTAATCTTTGAAAATCAAGAAAAAAATGAATTGATTAAAACGGAACAAAGATAACAACAACAATATTTAGATTTACATTTAGATAGTTAAATGTACATTTAGACTTTGATAAGAAGTTTCATATTTTATAGTAAAATTGAACATGCCCAAAAAATAGATTAATAAAAACAAAAGAGTATCTGATCTGACATTAAGAGAAAACGTAAATAATCCCGTTTAAGGGCATGCTTATACGGAGTCAATGACATACATAAGACAGAGCCCCAGAATTTTAGTACCCAGTCACAAGATTGATTGTGATTCTCTGGCTCTGGGTGAAGCCACCGACTGGCCCTTAAATAATCTTTATCTCATAGGGCAATTACTAATATCAAATCAAATAATCTCAAAAGTGAAAACGAAAACAACGACAACATCAATCAATAAAGTATTAGCATTAACTTACCCGCAATAATTTTGCTCATCTCGGTGACCTGTTTCGCTAAAATCTGGTTCATTTGTAGCAGATGTTCCCTCTGTCTCTTCTCGTCGGCATCAGGACTCTAGTAAAGCATAACTCATGTATGTACAGCCATTCGAAGCTTTGCTAGGGTATTTATTGGATGATACCAAATATGATCTATAGAATCAGTTTTATCACAATGTACAGGCCACCTTTTTCTAATACAAAACTTGCAAGCTTGGTACAGATAGTGCTTAATGTACAATCTGTACCAAGTTTCCAAAAACCTTAGAAGTTTTAACCATACTTTAATTTGAATGAATTTATTAACTATTAGTAGGACCGACAAAATGTGTCGTTTCGTTGTAGAAAAAGGCACAGACATAAGATAAGGTTCGTTAGCATGAAGGGTGTAGAATGCTTGCTTGAAAGATTAATTTATTCGCGACTTGAATAATAAAATAATGATGTGGTTATTTTATCATTTCGAGAAAATGCCTTATGCCACTGACTCTATAGACATTTTGATGACATTTTTGTATTAGACTTAATAATAATGTTTCGAAACATAATTTAAAATCAAAACATAACTAATGTAATGTAAACGAATTTTATAATGAAGATGAAAAGAATGATCATGCTAAAAGAATTTTACATTCAAATGTTCATTCAGACAACATTGAAAGCCGAAAGAGAAGCCATACAGAATATGAATTTATTTAATGTTACAGTAAAATTCTACATGAATTTATTTCAATGATTCATGACAAAAATGTGCACCTAAAACAATGACTACAACGCGAGTGTTATCAACACATCAGTGAGTGTTATCAGTTTGATAATGAGACCACAAAATGATGAAGAAAACATTTTGACAATTAAATAACATAACGTTTTAATAGATGTTGTCTATGCACTGAAAATTAATGATGTTACGGATTACTTATGGGAGATAACAATGATAGATAACGCAGAAGAAAACAGAATAAAGAAGTGGAATGTAAATTGAAGAGAAAATCTGAATTATAAAACAAGAAGTGAATTAAACAGCAGACGTATCAATTGCTAATATATCGGACGTTAGTAAACGCATTCATAAATTATTATCCAAGAACTGATTACGCAATGATAATGAGTTCACGCGATCAGTCGATCGCAATAAATCACCTGTACGGAAGTTTGTACCTTGTTAGGGTCCGCTGAAGTGCCCGTTAACATTTTCTTTATAGATTCCACTTTCTCTAGCCTCTTCTGTTGCTCTTCGGGTGATAGTTCTGGGGGCTGGATTATGTAAATAATATATGAATTTGATTATACATTTTATTTTATTTAATTTGAATTTGATTGAATTTAATCATTATTTTAATACTTTCATTGACTTTATATCGTTTGGCTATATTTGGCTTAGTCAAAAAAAATATGGATTTTAATATATTGTTTTATAGTTGCTTGCTGGGTTAAAACTTGTTAAATATTGAAGCAAAGAGTATGATTAATTATTCATAGACTATTATTTTTTAGAAGCCTTTAGAATAAGAGTCATACGTTTAGTTTTACTGAGTCAGATGTAAATCAGTATTTTTAATATGTTTTCAAGTACAGATATGTAAAATGACATACATTTCTTACATCTTCATCATTTGAAGTCAGCTTCCCCTCATCTAACTTTATTATAAGTACAAATACATATAAAATGCAAACCTTCTCAGGTATATAACGTTCCGGGATCAATATCTTCTGCGGCGCGGCCAACAGTTGGTCTATGGTGTTGTCCGCTAGTTTGGTCTGCGGTATGGCGGACCGCACCACGTCCGGAGTCGGGCCCGAGCGGAGCGCTCGCTCCATGTCCGCATCGTCGAGGGAACGGCCCAGTTTCTATAATACATCAAGTAATGTAGTAATGTAAATAAAATGGTCAAGAAGGCTGTTACGCAGAGACGGTACGGCAGATACGGTACCTAGGCTTTGAAAATGAGACGATAAAACTGCGTCTGGCTGACGCACTAGCCTCAGTCGTATGTCGAACCGTTGCCGCGTGAGCACGTGCTGTCACACTGCGATTATCTTTTTGACATCCACAAGAATGCCTCTTTGCTTATTTACAAAGCCTGAATCATTCTTAAAGACAAATGTTTTTAAATACAATAATTTTATGAAAATGTATGTAGGTGTTTCTAGCTCATTTTTCGAATACGCAATGTTAGAATATACCGTATCTACAAATTTTGTTTTCATCTAAGGTTTATCAATGCTATTCCAAACTGTAGCATATAAAGATAACCTTTGCATCGCAGGTGCATTATTGCACCTTAATCGCTATCTCTTAACAGTTTCTAAGAATCTTGACAGACAGGAATATCGGATGGACTGACAACCACTTGGTTGAATATTATGTTTGCTATTGAATCTTTATGCCTATATGTCTTAGTAGATAACACAATGTTTATCGAAATTGGCGCCGAGTGACAGGGAAACTTGTCAAGGCCAAGGCATATGCTCTCATTCTCTATATTTGAATTAACTTTATTCCTATACCTTACATAAGTTTCATTTTACTACTAATTTATATCATAGGTACTTACATCCTGATTATATCCATCTTTAGGCAACTCATTCAGAGTCTTAGCACTGAGATGATGTGGTGCCGTATTATGCCTTCGCTTCTCCTTCGGCACTTGTCTCCTATGAAGCGAACCATTTCTAGGCTCACCGGCCATTTCAGTTATAATTTGCTTAGCTGCTTCACTCTTGAAAATTGGTGACAACTCCATATTAGATCTATTTAAGCTGGCAATACTGCTAGTTTTAGATAGAGGATCGTTGGTCAAAGTCCTAGAACTTTCAGTTGGGCTATTCAAGTATTGAGTGGAAAGTGACATTCTGTCATATCCTGAACCGTAGCTTTTATTATAACTGCTGTTTAGAGATGACATATTCTGGGAGTAATCGTAGTTTGAAAGGGAAGGGCTGGACACATATTTGGGGCTCAAATCCATATTTTTCTCAGTAACTGCAAGGTAATTTGGTGGGGCTTTGTAATAGGAAATAGGTAAGTCTGTTCTAGGAACGGATGAGGCTCGAGTGTTGTTCAGAGATTGAACTAGTTCCTCCTCTATGTATTGGTCTAGATTAGTCGACATGTTTAGAGGGTAGTCGTTCATTGGTTGCAGTGATCGTTCGCGATCTCTTTGACGTCGTTCGCTTTCACGTTTTACTATTCGTACTGTTTTAATTTCTTGTTTTTCTACGTTGGTTAGGTTGCCTGTAAGAGAAAGATTGCATTGATTTCCTGGAGCTGATTTCGAAGCAAAAGTACGACTGATTTTTGAACGAACATTCCACTTGTTCACAGAAATTATTAATTTATTTATTATTTCCAATAATATGATGCATCTACTTTCTTGCCCATAGTGGCTTCATCATAAGCTTAAGTAGAAACTTGATAGAACCCACTAATATTATGGTCCTCGACAATTTTGAACAATCAAACGCTATTGACCCCAAAACTAACAACCTTTTTTTTTATTTTAACCCATAGGTAATGATTTTCTTGGCTTAGTTGGTTATAAAGCATCGCAACGGTAATCCAGAGAGTGTGGATTGAAACAATTTTGGATTCCGAATAGCCTTTTTTTCAAATTTGACACCACCGGATTCAAACGGAAAATTCAAGTAATACGAATATTGTACTTACCAAACGCTCCATGATGAATATCCTCACTATTTAAAGGCGAGGTCACATCGCCGGGCGCTCTGGTGTCGACGTATAAAGGCGTGTCCACACTGGGGTCGTAATGCCCGGGCGGGATCAGGGGGCGGTCGTAGTCATACTCGGTGTATCCGTGGTCGATGGTGTGACCGGTATCCAGGTTTGTTTCTGACCAAGATGATATTGGCCGATGTTGTTTTCCTGTAGAATGTGATTCTAATAATGTATTGTTTAATGAAGAATCAGATGTTAAAGGTCTATATAGAATCTTAGAATAAGGAACTAGAAGGATTTAGGCATTATAGGCATTCCCTATCTTAAAAAAACTCAAAGGGAATTGAACTCTTTGAATTTTTAAAAAGGAATTTAATAATTTCAAATACTTCTAGCATGAATTTATTATTGTTTTATTTGTTCTGCCGAGAGCAAATAAAACAAAAATACGTAGTATGGGCATTGTTTTAAAGAAAATATGTTTAATTTCAAAATTTTACTACTTTTGGTAGCCTTAGCAAACTAAGGGCCATTTATTCCTTTAACTACCTTGTACAAGATAATATCACTTAAGGTGTGTAGAATATTTGGCACAATGAAGCGGGATTGGTTGGGCAAACCTAAAAATACATATGTCTCCCAGGGTTATGTTCCACGGCGCAATATTTTATGTCAAAATTGAGTCTATATCTTGGGTAAAATACTAAGAAGTGGTAATTTATAATACCTGGTATATTATCATGCGTGTTCTGCAAAGCATGCGACTGTTGTGTGAGATGTCGCACCGCACGACTCAACTCCTGTCTCTGCCGCTGCAGGGCCGACACTAGCTGTTGCACGCGGGATACCTCTGAAAATACATTCGGAAATCAACAATATTTAGAAGAATAGTAAGTTAAAATAACTATATCAAAGTCGCTTCATTCGTTTAAGTGAGCTACAATGCCACAGACAGATAAACAGACACTTCAAAGTTAACTCTTTCGTCCTTGTCGTGGGTTAAAAATCGAATAGCATCGATATGCGTTACTAAAAATTATTATGTGTTGTGCATGGTGGTTGTGTGTGACTTAATTTTTTTTATAAAGTTATTTTTCCTTTCAGTATTTTTCGCTGTCTCTTATAGTTTAGGCTATCCCCCTGAAGGGCCGTTTAAATGGTTCACCCTGTATAGTATCTGAATTAACGGAATCGGTATTATCTGGTACGTTTAAAATTACTGGTAAAAATTACGAAACATATATGTAGGTAAGCGGAAAACGATCGAAATCTGACCATCTTCAAGCATAGCAGTAGGGTGCGCGGGCGCAGCCGCCCGCCTCGCTTGCAGCGCGCGCCGCAGCTGTTGCAGCTCGCGCTCCAGCCGCGCGTTGTCCGCTACTGTCTGCTCCAGTTTCTACAAGCAACACAAACAGTTATAAGTTTTATTTTGTTTATAGATGATAGGTAGAATTCTGTTTGAACGTGCAAAGCCAAAACAATACAGCAAGCATTCAAATATCTTTGGATGAAAAGGATATCATCTTAACATTTTTATAGCCATTTTAAAATGACAAAAACTGAAAAAGATTACAGACAAGTACTTTGTCATCCTTATCGACATATCCTGTTCTTCCAAACGAACGAAACTCTCATTTTTTGTGAAAAAAAAAAAAGGAAATCTATAAACCAATTTGACTAAAAACTTTATACCATGAAATATTTCCAACAATTTGTGCAATAATAATTGATACAAAGACCTTAATGTAAATACAGAAATATTCGTGACTAAAATTCAACCACACTCCTCAACCCAAAATACAGTGATAAAATTGATAATAACACAAAATAAATAAATAAGAAAAAATAAAAAGTGCACGGTGCATATAAAACCTTATAAACCTTAGAATTGTGCGCCAACATCGCGTGCACTCGCGCCAGTTCCGCTTCTAACCCCATCGAGGACGGACGTCTTTGTTCTGCAGCTAGCAAATCTGTTTTATGTACAGTCGCTAGTTTACCACGCACTCCTGCAAATTTTAGAAAGGAAAAATGTATTAAGGTATTTTGAAAATCTTACCTAATGGAAAGATTTTGAGAATCCCTTTTAGTATACGTATAAAATTCATAGTCCTGGCTGATCTATGTATCAATGCAGAGCCCAAACAGCTAGTTCTAGAGGCATGAAATTTGGTGTGGGTGTGTTCTTTATGGTTTGTGGATATCCACTAAGAAAGAGTTGTTTGGAAAATCCCGCGGGATCTGAACTTACGCCGATGAAACCGCGGGACTCTGCTTGTGTTTCTATATAATCATTGGAAGTTATTTTAAAAATCTTACATAGTGGGAAAATTCTGTGAATTTCTTGTACTATTAACAACAATTCAAGAGATTTTATTTACATACCAGTAAGTAGAGATTCAATGGTATCCTTATCAGATTTCATGCCTTGTAAAATGGCAGCCTCGTCAGCTAACTCCTGCTCCAGAGCCCAAAGCTCAGCCACCCTCGATCGAGCTGCTTCGGTCTCCAAAGGTTTACCAGCTGCCACACTTTCCAACCATCTGAAAAGTATTATGATAAGTTTTTATTATAATTTTATATCATTTTCATGACAAAAACCAATCTTGGGGTTTAAAACACCTAAATGTAAAACAGAAGTGGAAACATAATTTGACAACGTTTGCGATGTGTTTATTTCATAAAGAATATCGCAGAAGGGAATATACTTGAAAGAAGAGCGAGCCAGAGGAAGACTAAAGCCGTGTTCCTAGAGCAACCGAGGAATATGAAATAAAAGTTGAAACAACATAGGTTAGTTTTTTTAATCATACGACTGTTTCGCATGCTAAGAAAACGATTGAGAAACATTTTGATAAAAGGAGAAGAATGCCACCATATCGTATAAGGTATTTAGTATGAACAACTTTCAATACAAGAGAAATGTGTATTAATTAAGTTGTTGGTTTCTGATCAAGCATTAAGTCAGTAAGTATTTAAAATTATCAATTTATTGATTTGATAAGAGATTAGTCAAATCTGTAAAAATAAATGTGCATTGTATTCACAATGTCAAGATTACAATCTCTTAATATAATTTGCGTACAAACCTTTGTTGTTCCAACGCATGTTCAGCCAACACCTTCTGCCTAAGACGTTGATTCCTCTCAAGCCTTTCCATCGTCGATCCCGGTCTGTTGTACAACGAGCCCAGCTTCACCATATTATCGACCAGTTGAACTAACGGCTTGCTCTTCTCATATTGATGCTCTAATTCCATCAGCTGCATTTTCAGCTGTTCCAATCTTTGTAAGTTTTCTTCCCTCTCCATCGCTTTCAGAGAACTTATCGAATCCTGTATTAGGAAATAACTTGGTAAATTTGACTTAATTAATTCGTTTTCTATAATTATTTAGGCTGTATAGATTTTTAAGTCTGTTAGTTAATGAAAAGTTACTTATTAAAATCTGCAGGACTTATGATTTGTTAAATTAATTGGGTTTAATGATTTGTTTTTCATTTTGTTAAGTTTCACGTTAGTTTGTTATTGTACTCTTTGTTTTAAAATGTTGTCAAATAAATCCTCTCTTCAGTCCTGATTGAGAAGATTAGCTTCAAAACACGAGTTAACTCCATTTAGTTAAGCTCGTTACACCTTAGACTATAGTACCACTTCATGAGATTAAACTTAACGCCTAAAAAATACAAGAAGCAAAACCATATCATGCACAAAAATCCAAACCATGCAAAGAAATGAGAAATAATGTGCCATGTAATAACTAAATTAATAATTCAACATAACAATAATTTTCAAACCAAACATTAAGCACCTCAATGCTATTGATCTGTGAGCAGCACTGTTCGATAGCCCGATGTGTCGCCGTATGACGTCTCCTTAATTGAATCAAAAGGAGGACCAGTTCTTCGTGAGTTCGACCAAGAAGCTCTCCAGCAGTCGGCAAGTCACTAAACTCATTCTGACTCGGCTGTACTCTTTGCTAACAAGACAACAAAAAAACGCAACACAAATGAAGCTATTCACGTACACAATGACTTCGTCGCACCAAATGAACAAAAAACTATAAATGTGTGTGTGTGTAACAGGCACTATTCATGCATCATATTTTCTACATACGAAATAATAAAAATATAAACGTAACAATTATCACAGTGCAATTTACTTTAAAGAAAATTCTAAGAAATATATCAAATTCATTATGCAATAGTAAATTAATTCTATCAAGTGTATCAATAAACTTTTGAAAACTTACAATATCGCCATTTTCAGTGTTCCTTCTTACTCTAGGACTGACTGCTCGTATCGGTTGTTGAGATGCTCTGGATGGAGACCTTGCATTTGCCCAGGAATCCTCAGTAGCAGATAAGGCATTTAGCTAAAACATAGTAATGTAGAAATGTAGTTAGAGATTAATTCTTATTAGATGATTGCTTTAAACATGCTTACATTTTGTTGTGAGGTAGACATCTGTTGTGAACCATAGTGATCATTTGTAGTTTTATCTTCGACCCAGCGCACTCGTGGACTAACAGCTCTCACTGGTATGTTCCCGTCCCTACTACTCCTTCCGATGGATGTGTTACTTCCAAGGAAAGCCGTTTTAGACAACGTTTGTTGATTGTTAGAAATATTATTTGCTCCAGTTTCCGTATTATTGCCAGTTATTGTCATAGAAGCTGTAAACAAATAGTCAGCGTTGTTAATTTTTCTGTTGTTACTTTATCTGTTTTCATCTAAATGTATGTCTTATACCAGTTAGTTTTAATTGGAAAGGTATGTACAAATAACATTCCAAATTAAGATATCATGCTCTTTGTACAAGAGGATAACTCTTCGAAAATCCAAATGATTATTATAACTATTATTATTAAAACCAAATTCTGTACATGATGTTCACTAAAATTACAATGACTTTGCTTTGCTGAATAGTGTAAAATAATAACTTACATAGTGTACCTTACAGGACCATAGAATGTTAGAGGATACCCTCATTGCTTGCACTGTCAGTACCAGTATCCGTGCTACAGGCGGCTTCGCCCGAGCCCACACCTGCACCCACACCCCGCACGCGACCAACCCCGCTTTTCATTAAGCCACTCGACATTAAATCCCATTGCCTAAGTTTTTCCCTATCAATTTCAAACTTTTTCTTAACGTTAGTATGAACCTTTATATTTTCAGTGCTTGTTATAGAATTTGCCGGCGACTCCACAACCAATTGCTCATAAACCCCTTCGTCACATGTGGTTAAAGATGTTTCAACGTTTTCTGCTAGACTTACATACACATCGTTGTCATCGGACTTTAGTTCTTCTTCAACGTGAGTATTTTGACTATTATAAAGATTTTCCCTACAATAAAGAGCTCTACCTTGAATATCGCAGTTAACATAGGTAACATTCCTTGTCAATTTCTTTGGACATTCCTTTTTAACTCGTTTAATACTATTCATTCCACATGTTTCAAAACTTACTCTCCGGGGTGAAGTAGTATCTTTGGGAACAGAATCTAAATCATCCATAGATCTAGCATGTCTGTGGGATGTTTGCCACAAATTGTTTCTCCACATACTACTGTCGTTCCATAACTGTTCATTTTGGTAAATAACATTTTCGTATGCACTAGTTTCCGCTTCGGCATCATAATACACCGTATTTGAGGAATTTCCACTACAGTGTGACGACATACTAGTCGAAGAAAGTTTAATTAATGCATTAGCACTACATTCTGCTGAAGAATTTTCACAATTACTATTATTACTACTAGAATTTCTTTTACAACCAAGCCCCGATAGATTCATAGACTCTGGTATTTTTGAATTTCTTCCTCCAGTAGATTCATAAATATTTTTCATATCTATTTCCGGGTCCTTATCAGTTGCACTAAGAAATTCTACCGAGACGCTCCTAGCAGCCGCTAATTCAAAAGACTGGTCAGATGTCATCACTTGATTGTTTCGAATAGGATTTTGAATGTGTGAAATTTCATTTTTCTTATGTAAAGGACCTCTACGGCGTTGATTATTTAATTTACGATAAAGGTTAGTGTTTTTTAGATAATGAGAAGTAGGCATCAAATTAATGTGCTCTTGAGAAGAAAGATCAGAATAGTAATATGGTGCACTGTGTTCAGTAGAACTTTCTCGACTATGAAAACCTGTAGAAGACGAAGAAGCGTTCGTGTCTTGTCCACCTCTCATCGGTAATTTTTCGTTTTCGAACTCCTTTATTTTGTCGGTAAGAATTTCATTGTTTAAATTTTTGCGAAGTAACATTTCTTCGTTATAATTTTTACGATAATATGATATCGGTGATTGAGGCACTCCAACGGAGCTGCAAGAACTTTGCGAACCCGTATATCCTGAATTTTGTTCACTAATGTTTTGTGTCTGCAATCCCATGTGATTTTTATTTCCCAAAATTCTATTGTTGTGAGCAATCGGAGTACTAGAACATCGTACATGGCTAATAGAATGCATGGATAATTGATGGGAGTTATCTTTAAAATCACATAAATCAGCCGCAGAAACATTAAAACGACTCTGACCATTTGTTTTGCTAAAATTACTTGTTCCAGGTTGTAAATTATCTAAATATCTGTCTAAATCAATGTTATGCGATACTTCAGTAGTCAAAGGGAATTCTGACTCTGCTAGTTCAAATATAGAATCGTCTGATAGTGGTCGTCTTTTCATCATTTCTATATCTCTATACGTTCCGGAGTGCCGAAAGTCTATAGCCATTTCACTTTCGTTCAAGCTCGCAACTTCAGACGAGATATTGGAGGGTAGCATGTCAAATTTGCTACTAACATCAGATTCCAACGATAGCCGTGATGAACCTCTATCGGCATTATAGCTTCTTATTGAATCCGATTCAATGCTACTAGCATTGTGTTGATCTAAATTACTGTTACTTAATATCGGTGAAGTTTCCATCATCTTGTTTCTCTCATTTAAACTTGCTCTACTATTACGAATTTTCTCTCCTCTAGACAAAGTATCGTGTATAGAAGTTTTACTTCCGTAAATCATTAAAGATGTAGTCTTTCTTTTCACTGTATTCATGTTTTGATTCTCAGTTGTTAATAATTTGAGTATAGAATTATCAGCAGACATATTTGATCTATCAAGTTTAGCTAAAATATATTTAGACAATGCATCGTCAGTTAAATCATCGCACGGAGGTGATGTACTCGGAATTGGCGGTGGTGATAAGTATTCGCTGTCAGAGCTATCCAATAAATCTATAGTATTTTTACTTCCACTTAGGTAATAAGAAGCTGGTCTAAAAGTATCAGATATACTAAACCTACTAAATGGACTATCTAAAGCATTATCTTTAACATTTTCATCTTCTAAATCTGAATTTTCGGTTTTCTCTTTGGTTTTAGTTTCGTTCTTTGAAGCTCTTTTCAAAGTATGATCCTTGGTATCAGCAAAATTTGATGCAGTGTCTAATAATTTTGCATAATTAAACATTCCTTCTTTATCAGGAATATTATTTAGTTCCATATAAACTGGCTCCGCTTTAGTATTGTTAATACAAACGACTTCATATGTTTGGGTATCTTCATCTTCATTCCCAACATTCATTTCCACATAAGGATTATCTTCATATGTCTGTTGAATAGTTTGATCAAACACAATAAGATTTTTAATTATATCTTTATGGGCTTGTTCTATCATAGATTCCTTCCGAGGGCTCATCGGTAAATAGTGGTCTTCACCCTGCGTGCTCGTTGTAGGGGTACCGGGAATAGCTTCATTGTTATCAATAATGCCTTCAATATCAGTTTGAACTTCTCTTTCGGAATTGGCATCATTTCTCTTCAGTTCGGCATCTGAATCTAATAAAACTTCATCCAAATCATTGTCAGTGTATTCAATTTGAGTTTCAGATTCTGCTTCACTTTCATGAGTTTCATAACCTTCTTCAACCCCACTTTCTTTATTGTCTTCAAAATCCGGATTATCTTGTTTTTTGATTGATTCTTCGTAAACATCTACGTCATAATCGTCTTCTAAGTTAACTTTTGGAATAGAAATAGTGCATAGAATGTTTTCGTATGTATTTTCACTAGTATTTTGTATGTTTTCTGAAGTGTGCGTTGTGTTTTGATTTGAATTATCTACTTTATCGGCACAGGGTGCGTGCGGGGTGGTAGGTCGCATAGTGATAGTACTGGTTAAGTTCACATAATGAGACCTTCCTGCCTGCATTTCTCTGGGTTTTTGTAGATCAGTGACCGTTGTTTCCTCTGAGGTGCAAAAGTGAAACCGACAATATAATTACTATTTCAATAGTAATTAATTCACAGCTATTAGAAACACCTTATTGTTAGCAGACTTTCAATGTTAGCAAAACTACTGCGAGAATTAATATCTAGATAAATATTTATTTAGCCCACCACCGACGTTAAACCAATATTTTTATATTGTTAGTGGCAGATCAATCCCGCAGGCAGGAAGGTACCCCTCCGCAAAGCGAAGTCATCGTAATGCTAAATGTAGTTATTCTAGGTAGGTTCTTAAAACTATTTAACAATATTTAAGATGACATTTACATAAATATAAGTAATGTAAATAAATATTAAAATATAATATAGATTGCGTAGTACATAACATAAATGATGATGTTATTCAAGAGAGAAATAAGTAATATTAGGTATGTAAAAATATTATTATTTAGGGACTCTGAAAAAAAAATCAAAAAATGACCACTCATCAATTTTGACTTTTTGAAATAAAAAAAAATCCTAATATGATTTCTCATGCTACAAAATCTTAAACATGCTTCAGATTTTTTTAAAACAAAACTGAAATTAGCCTGAATATGAATACATGCTGCAAAACTACTATCAAACGAAAAATATTTAAAATGATTAATTTCACATACCTTCATCGTCGGACGAATAACTGTTATATGGAGCACTTCCATATGTTTTAGGTTTATATTGATCTGATCTCAAGGACTGTCGGCTATGATTCAGAGACCTTGCCAAAGAAATCGTAGCTGGAGTACTCTTTCTCGTCAAAGGTGACTGTAACATTCTCTGTTTCCATTCCAATAACCTTTTCATTGATTCCTCACGCTGAAATTCATGAAATATAAAATATTATTCTTAGCATGGGTCAAAAAAGAAGGGCATAGATCCTCTACTTTTCAAAAAGATTTTTTGTCCTTATTTGACTTGGTACAATTTCATTTTCAATTACACACAAAGAACAAGTGTAATGTTCTTCGCCATTGTAATGTATTTCAAAGCAATTAAAATGCGTATAGGTTCATTAATCGTGTTAATGGGGTGCCACGCGCAAAGCTGTTTACAGAGGCGCTGGCATCGGATGATCTTTTTTTTTTTCGATGATGGTCCTCCACCAATGGAAACGCCGAGTTTTTTTTTTATTCTTTCGGTCTCAGACCGATATGGCCAATTTGGCGCCGAGAGTTGTAAAAAACACATGTTTGACAGTTCTTAATTCAAACCTAAGATTAATCGACTCGCGCCCTCTGCCGGGATAAAAAGTTAGTGTTCCTCCTAATTTGATGTCATACTAATTGTATAGTAGCTAAGACATAAAATTAACAGAGCAATAATTTAACTACATAGTTAAGTGCACAAAACGCATAAAAGAAGAGATCACTTGCAAAAGCGAGTAAACTTTTGATAACAAAATGGAACATTTGAAATTTTTATCATTTTTTGTTTTTAATCGCGTTGTTTTTATTATTTTTAGCATTTTATCAACGCCCAACGTTTCGAGGGCATTATAGTTATTTTCTGATCTCGGCCCTGACCTCCTATCTACCCGTGACTAGGAAGGCATAACCAAAAAAATAATAAAAGCAGCACCATTAAAATCGTGAAGAAAAAGTATAATTTTATATCACCCTCGAGAAAACCGAAGAAAAATATAGATATCTATCATTATCCAATATTTTTCATACAGCTTTTGCAACCAATTTGAGAATGCAGCTTTGCCAAATGGGTTCTGTCATGTGATTTTAGGACTAAAAAGCTTATAAGCATAAGCAAAAAGTGCGGATTCTTGCAAAAAATACCTGTTGAACTTTCTTCTCTCCATCTTTCTCAATAACAGTTGACGGTAACCTTGCACTGGCTGATCGAATAAAACCGTCACTGTTGGGATCAAATCGATGACCATCTTTAACGTAACCACTAACAGTTGAACCTTCACTCATAACGCTCCCGCTTCTGTTAGGGTTCTCATTATTTTTCTCTCTAAGCGTCCAGTTAGAATTCAATGCTTCAATCTCACCATATTTGGAGCTGTAGCTTACGTTGTCTCTATTCTTACCGCTGAATTCGATTTCATAATTGTTATTACCAATTTGAGAATAGGCAGTGCTTAATTGTTTTTGAGCTAAACCACTTGCGTATTTAGCCAATGGAATGTCTATAGTTTTGGCTCCCAGATTGCGTTGTTGCTGTAAATAATGTGCCGATTGCCGCATTTTCTCCGCATAGCTTTCTTCAGAATAATATCTTTCGGAACTCGGGTCATAATAAGAGTTTATGTCTAGACTTGATTTAGGACGCTGCGGCTGTCTGGCCGCCTCGTAGACATTCCTAGCCGGCATCGATTTGTTTAGGTTTTCATTTTTAGATTCATACTCGAGAAAATCTGCGCTATGTGGCCTTGGCATTGGTGGCTGAATACCGCTGGATTGCATCTTTTTTCGTCGTAATACTGACGGACCGCTGAATGTTTTTTCTTGAGGCTAAAAATGGAAATATAAAAACATAGTTAATAAAAGTCTTGTAAACAATGAACTCGGATATAAATACGACGTTGGAAATGCAAACTTTTATTCGATTTTAAACTTCCAAAAGTCGTAAAAGAAAAGTTGTTCTCCCACACATCTAGAACAACCCCCATTCGGCTTCTCGCCGAACCACATTGTATAAATAACTAGTGTGAGAGCCCCACTTAAATATTTAATTTATTACTATTTTAGTATGTGTTGCTACAATGACAATATCACGGTTCATGCAATACAGCCTGGTGAGGTGACAGACAGACAGGCAGCCGAATAGTAAAGTATTAGTACTTAAAGGATCCCAGTTTTACCCTTCGGGTGCGGAGCCCATTTAAATGATCAGTGTATATGTTATAGGCAATGTGTATAATCCGGCATTGTATAGAATGCCTAGGCATTGTATACATTGCCTAAAACGTTCAAGCAATGTGTATAATACGATTCATTTCATACATTGCCTAGGTATTGTATAAAATGCCCGAAGCGCATCAGGCAAAGTGTATAATGAATGACAGCAGCTGTCGCCGAAGCGCCTAATACAAATATAAATAAAAACATTATTAACATTTATTTCATATAAAGTGCTATTTTTATACATCACGCCTTTTTTATTTACAGAATGAGGCGCTTTGGCGACCGCTGCCGCGGCACGCTCGCTTCGCTCGCTCGCCAAATCGCTGCGTGTAATCATGTTCTAACATTAACCTAACCTAACCAAGTCGGGGTGCTCCGTTTAGTTTTTCCGTTCTTTAGATAGTTAGATAGCATCGGGATTTTAACTGTAAATATTTTAATATTAGATACTTATTCGAATACGTACCCCCCCAAACCCCCTGCTAATTGCTATCTAACTATCTAAAGCACGGAAAAACTAATCGGAGCACCCCGACTTGGTTAGGTTAGGTTAATGTTAGAACATGATTACACGCAGCGCTTTGGCGAGCGAGCGAAGCGAGCGTGCCGCGGCAGCGGTCGCCAAAGCGCCTTATTCTGTAAATACAAAAGGCGTGATGTATAAAAATCGAAACGCTGTCTACGCAAAAAAACACGTTACATACATTACCTATGCGTCAACCGGCATTCTATACAATGCCTAGGTATTCCATACATTTCCTAGGTAAAGTGTAAAATTGAACATTCAATATCATTTCACACATTGCCTGGACGACCCCGGCATTCTATACAATACCTAGGAAATGTATAGAATGCCTGCATTATACACATTGCCTATAACATATACACAGGCGCATCAAAAATTTGTTTTTCATCCCATCTATTCGAAAAGAGCTAGTCTAATCCCTGTAAACAGGGCATGAAGTAGCGCTTTGCTGGCGATGTTCCTAGCGGGCATTTTCATAGCTCATTATTGCCCTGTTAGCAGGGCAAAAATGAGATTTGAATTTGGAATGTGAATATTTTTAAAAAGTTTTAATTAACAAAGAGTTCCTATCACCGTACTGCGTGTCTGATAGGTAAGTGATGGGTGATTGACCGAGCAGGTTAAGCAACACATGTGTCTGATGGGTGAGCGATGGGTGTTCGACCGTACAGGTAGAATATTGGTAAAATGGAGGGTTTTGGTAGAAAATGGTAGGTTTTGGTAAGAAATGGTAACGTTGGTAGAAATTGGTAGGTTTGGTGAAAAGTGGTAGGTATTGGTAGAAAATGGTAGTTTTTGGTAGAAATGGTAGTTTTTGGTAGAAAATAGTAGGATGTAGTAGAAAATGGTAGGTTTGGTAGAAAAAGGTAGGTTTGGTAGAAAATGGCAGGTATTCATAGAAAATGGTAGGATTTGGTAGAAAATGGTAGGTTTGGTAGAAAATGGTAGTTTTTGGTAGAATCGGCAGTTTTTGGTAGAAAATAGTAGGATGTAGTAAAAAATGGTAGTTATTGATGGAAAATGGTAGGTTTGGTAGAAAATGGTAGTTTGGTAGAAGAAGGCAGGTTTTGATAAAAATTGGTAGTTACTGTCAGACGGGAACAATGGTCAAAGTACGTTACTCATTTTCTCATAGAGGGTGATGAAAAGTAGAATGTTCACCTCGGGAGCAAACACTATTTTTCGCTCGAGTGAAATACTTTGAATCCCTCGATTCGCTCAGGATTCTACTAAAGAATCCCTCGCTCCTCTCTGGATTCAAAAAACACTCTCGCCGTAAAAATAGTCTTTTCTCCCTTGGTATACAATCTACTATTTTTGGTGAAGTTACTGAATTTAATGAAAAAAAGTACTTACATAAGTTGGTGTCGTTTCTTGTTGCTGTTGGTGACTTGAAATGCTAATCGCATCTCTGGCTTGTTGATTTGGAGATTTTGCGTGCGTTGGAACAAAGTCTTTATCAGATGCATAAGCTCCATACACATCTTCATAGTCACCTATTTTACCTTTATAAGGCGACATTGTAGTCGATCTACCATACGCATCAGGAGTTCGTCGTTCATTTGCTAATCTATCATTCATTGAACTGTTAGCTCTGGTCGGTCTAGCATTAAGTTCACCATATACATCCCTATTATATGCATTTATATCATTAATACTCCTTGAATCCGCGACTTCATTCGAAACTTTACTCCTATCATGGGTCTTATTCAAGTCAATATCTTTCGGCGTCATTTCAACTTGAGGCGAGTCTTGTAGGAAAGGATTTCGCTGTGACTGTCTTTCGTATATTTCTTGTTTTTCCTGATGTCGAGTCCTATCAAAGTAAGGCGATTGGGAATTATTTGTGTAGACAGCTGGAGCTTGGTTTTCGTTAGTTACGTTTGTGAGTGGTAGCGAAAGGTGTTGCGTGTCGTATGGTCGTTTGTACTGTGGTGGGGCTGGAGGCGATTGTGGACTGCGAGTGTATTCTTGGTTTGGATTGCTGGAGTAGTTTCCGTGATCAGGGTATCTGTTGTGACTTGTGCTTTGACTGTAGTGAGATGCTGGCTTTTTTAGTAAATCGTAGTTAGGGTCGTACCTGTGTGACATTATTAATAAAATAATATGAGATTGAAAAATGCCATTGTAGTCATGGTTATGGTAGGAATAGAGTTTTTAACTGATTGAGCGAAAGAAGCTGATACAGAAATCAACCGCTGAACCTCAGTGGTCGAATATAGGGATATTATCCCTAATTAATATTTATTAGATAGATAGGTAGATTTATTGTAGATACATAGATAGATAGATGAACGCTTTATTTGCACAACTTAAAGTACAATATATTCATTACAATACATTAAGAATAGAAACTCAAAAAGTTGTACCAAAAACACATAATTCAATTTATACAAGGAGTAACTTAAAATTAAAGTGGCACAATGGGCGGCCTTATCGCCTAAAGACTATCTCTTGCAGGCAACCAATGAATGGACAAGACTCAAAGAATGGGTTAAGTGTTATTTATGTAAAAGATTGGTCATGGAGACTAAAATATTATAACTAATCAACAACATTCATCGGAAATTATATGTGACCAACCATATTAGCTTCTTTCGTTGAATCAGATAATGTAAAATCTAGAAACAACATCTACTAGAAACTTACATGTCAGGGCTTGGAGAGTTGTATCCTTCATTTGAACGTCTCGGTTTTGGCGGTGCATTAGCGTAAGTCGGAATATCATCAACAATTTCCTGTAAAAGTAAACATTAAAATCCATTTACTAAATGAATCACGCATATTTGGTATGCCTAATGAGAATTGTAATTATTGTGATGAAAAACTAATAAATCAAACTACTGCTAATTGATTTTTAGGGTTCCGTACCCAAAGGGTAAGGGTTCCGTACCCAAAGGGTAAAAACGGGACCCTATTACTGAGACTTCGCTGTCTGTCTGTCTGTCTGTCTGTCCGTCTGTCCGTCCGTCCGTCCGTCTGTCACCAGGCTGTATCTCATGAACCGTAATAGCTAGACGGTTGAAATTGTCACAGAAGATGTATTTCGGTTGCCGCTACAACAACAAATACTAAAAACAAAATAAAACAAATATTTAAGAGGGGCTCCCATACAACAAACGTGTTTCAAAAACTACAAGGGTATCGAGTAGGTCGTGGAATTCAAAATGGCCGCCCTGTCTGTCAAAAATACCAGTCTGCCTTCATTTACCAAAGAGTTTCTTTTAAGTTTCAGATTTTCTTTTTGCCAAAGTTTTTTTTTTTCTTTTTTTTTTGAGTGGTGTGGTCGTATGAAAAGAGTAAGGATCGAAGCTAAATATTTC
The DNA here is from genome assembly GCA_958496205.1 of Idaea biselata. Taxonomy (NCBI): domain Eukaryota; kingdom Metazoa; phylum Arthropoda; class Insecta; order Lepidoptera; family Geometridae; genus Idaea; species Idaea biselata. The sequence continues at coordinate 21,968,609 of OY292402.1, forward strand.
ACATTTTCCTATCAAATTTAAAAATTGGATGTAAATCATTTTAGGGTTCCGTACCCAAATGTCATAGTGGTACGGAACCCTTCATGCGCGAGTGTCGCACTTGCCCGGTTTTTATAGGTAGGTGTGCTGATGTGCGTTCTATGTTTTTTTTTTGTTTTTCGAATTATTTCTATTATGGAATTGTATTCAATAGGTACAATTGGCCGCGTAGCCCCAGCATAGACTAGGGTTACCCCATCTCTTCGCGTGAGTGTCGTAAACGGCGACTAAGGTATCTGAGAGAGATTAGCAAACCTTAAGTTCTCCCCGCGCGGTGGCGGATAAACTGCTTGATCCCTAAGAGGGTTGGTGTCAGGCAGGCGGCCGGTCGTAGAAAAATTGCCAAATCTAATTGCAGAAGGTATGGTCAATGCTGACTTACCGACTGCGTCGACCTCAAGTAAAAAAAAAAACAATTTGGGGTTTAGCGGACCCCGGGCTCCCGAGAGGGATGCAACCGGGAACATGCTCGGATGAGTAGGAGATCCTTCTCAGGGGAGACAAATATGAATGAAGCTACAATTCCCGCATTGCCACGGGGAAGCTACGTGTCTACGCAAACGCTTTAAATAAACCAAGGGTTGAATTCCGGCACCGCATCTGCCTAATTTTATTTTAACGAATTTGACTGGTTAAAGCGAATGAAAATAGGTAAATTTTAAACCAAATGTTTACTACAAGAGTCCCTTGGAAGGATGCCCAAAAGGATAGTCACATCGCTTCTTTTGTTTTATCGATTGGTCAACTTATCAGCCAACGCAACCCTATTGTCAAAACCATCGACGCGGCGTTTGAAAACAAGCTAGTAGAAATAAATAATACAAGGCGATAACTACTAGACAAAATGTGGCATAAGCTATAAGTAACAAAATGTCGTAACATTTGCAGTTATAATGGGCACAATAATTGTTGTCCTTGGTTCCGGTTTAGCGAGCAAATAGCCGGTGGCCTGCAGCGAGCAGTCCGGTACACATGCGTGCACACGGTAATACCTACCTCGGTTTTCACAGCTGCGCGATCGTTTTGCGTCGTCGACGGTCGATGTTCGCTGAAAATAAACAGGTTCATTTACTATATGGACTTTAAATATTTTTGATTGACCACAGTATGGTAAGTGACGATGTATTTGCCATCTTATCAGATAATAGTAGTTCCATAACCGTCTTCCTATCTTCTAGACGTTACATCTTACAGAAACGGACAAGATGGTATGCCACTTTCCCACTAGATGGTAAATGACAATGTGGTATCAGATTTAGCACGCTTACCTAGAATATATGAAGACGATAATGGAACGATTTCCGACCGGTCCTTAGCGGCTACACCGACCTACGTACCGGAACACGGAAGAGCTCGCTAGGTTGATGAAAAGACTGTGGCTGAAGTTGTCCACCAAGTTATTTCTTCTTAAGTACCACCGAAGATTGACGTGTGTGTAGCTAAGATTTGCAACGCGAGTAATACCTATGAACTCTCGATGAGCAATTTAAATAACAATCGGGCAACTCTTATAACTATGACAACATATATTTTAATAAAAATATGAACGCGGGTCAATAACAACAGACAATTACAGATACTCGTATACTATACCTACTGTATTTTTTCTAACACACGAAATCAAATTAAAATTAAAATGTTTAAGATAAAAAAAAAAACGAGCGCAACATACCTGGGACTTTGCATAAGTGCAGCCATGGTCATAGACTTAACCCATTTCAACATGGACTCCTGATCCGGAGCTGCCAAGATATAGGTTCTCATATTAGCATGCTCCAATTTGAATGAGAACTTCCGCAGTACTTTGTCTTCGGAAGTACAAGCGGATACTCTGTAAGACGGTAGAAGAACAGATCCCAAAAGTTTTTCTTCGTCTTGACCTAAAAATCAAATAAAATCATTCATTAATATAGGGTTTTTCAGAACCTGACTTTGGCCAAGGTTTATCCACAAATATTTTTCTTAAATATACGAGTAACTAAGTGGCATGAAAGTTAATTTTTGTATGTTTTAACATAAAACAGCTCTTCGCCAGCTAATTTTAAATTTGAATATAAACTTTGGTAAAAAAAACCTCCATGTTTCGGAGTAAAAACTATCGTTCCATTTTTAAATTACGCGACAGTTAAGTTTCATAGTAATTTAAACAACCGCTAAACACGGCAGTTAAGCGGATATTCATACAAGTCGGCAATTGCATGTAATAGCATTTACATACGTTGTCAAATGCTAAAATTTCCTAGCATATTTGAGAAAAATACTCGTTATCTAATTCAAAGAAATGTGTTACTTACTCTTGTAGTAAAATAAGCAGTACTCAGACAGGACAAACCATCTCTTCCTCCACACTTTTAACCCGTCAGACCCTTGTTTGTAGAGAATTCCTGCCATGGCGACTGGAGCAGAAGGTATTCGTTGCGCTATGGGTGACCGCAAAGCCTGGGTTCCACTACTGCTTCTTCTACTGTCTGAAGATGGAGATTTAACACTCGGCGAACTTGACTCACTCGATTTCATTGGAGATACTACTCCCATGTTATTCTTTTGACTTTGGCTATACTCTGGAGATTGGGGACTTTGAATCTGATCATTAGCTTCTTGCATTTGTCGCCTATACTGCTCCTGCTCTCTTATGTCAACAACTTGATTGTTCTGCCATTGTTGCTCCTGATATTGACGATTTTGTTGCTCCATTTCCCGGAACTCATTACTTTTCGCGTACCTATCCATCTCCTGAGGAGTTTCAGGACTGAAATCGTTTTTACCGCTGTATCTGTCAAAATCTCGATATGAGCTGTCAGAGTAGATACTGTTTTGTAAATTTGGTGGCGGTTGAACACCGTGGATTTGTTGGAGCAGTAACTGTCGCTCAGCAAATTTCTGTTGTTGATGCATTTGAGCTTGATTTTGATAATGCATTTGCTGTTGTAACTTCATTTGTTGGATTTCATTGTACTGTCTCCTCAACAACTCTGTATTACTCTGTGGACCTATTCTACTTGAATATGGAAGATATGGTTTTGAACCGTATTGATTAACATTAGGCCTATGCAAAGTTTGATGATTTTGGTATATTTGGTTGGTATCTTTCGGTGGGTTACGTTTTAAGTAATCTTGATACACTTCTGCATTGTATCCTTTCGGCATATTTTGTAATAATTCATGATTGACATTGTGATCTGTATGAACTTCCGTTCTCTCTACTCTAGATGGTGACTGAGGATAGTTATAGTTATCGTTTGCTCCATAGTGCCTTGTGTAATCGTGACTCTGCCCCGTGCCATACAAATCATGTCTGTTTTCCAGGAGCGGTGACCTCGCATTCATGTTGGAGTGATACTGGCTTTGTAATAATTGGTGCATGACGCCGTTGGGCTGGAGTTGACCTGCTTGTGTGGACGTAAGGTGGGTCGTCATCTGAGGATGTTGTTGGTATATCTGATCTGGATGAACATGGTGGGCCAGGATATGTTGCGTTTGCGGCTGTTGAGTAGCCGGTAACGGCTTTTTGTTCTCCATTTCAAACTGTGACTGAGCAACGGGAGGGTCAAGCCTGAAACAAATATAAACAAAAAAATATAATCGTTATCAACGATCAAATTACTAATTTTTATTTAAAACTTCGTTTGGTTTGCGTGTTCGCTAGCACGTGGACCGAATCGATTCAAATGAAGTTGGTTGGTTAATCATAGAACCGCGTTATCGTCGCAGCTAGATATCGTACGTGCGGAAAGAAGCATAATCACGTAACTATAAACAATTAGACATGCTGACATTAGATAGACGTAGGTAAAGATAATATTTCTTAAAAATAATTTGACACTATGTTTTCTTGAAAGTAGATAAACCAAGAATTGTTGATTGTTTAGTAAGTATAACTTAGCTCATATTATGTGCTAATAACGTTAATTAAATAAACCTAGATAAAACTGTTACACATAGGTAATATGCGATGTTAACACGCAAAAAAGTATTCATATGACTGTCGAAGCGCAGTAAAGAGGGGATGGTGTGAATATGATAATTCAAAGCAACATTTGCATGTTTTAGGTGATAAGTTTTCGATATAAATCTCACTAATAATAACATTACTTATAATTAAAAAAACTTCCTTCGTTATCAAAAACTTTCTTTGGACGCAAATTAAAAACAAAAGAGTCTAGCTCACTTAAAACAAGAATTACGTTACACGCTGTAAAACAAGAATTTGTAGTTTTTAAAATTCAAGTATGTCTGTTTGTCTGTATCGCTGTTTCTCATTTACTTATGCATTAAAAATCTACTGAACCGATTATAATCGGCTCACAGACACCCGCTCATGTAAACTCCAGATTTTTACACAAAATCGAGACAAACGCAGGGCGTATAGCTAGTGTTGAATATAAATGATTCAAGCTGTTTCCACACATTTGATTAAATTGGCTTCCATGTAAGTTCACATACAAAGATCAGAATTTAAACATATTTTATTTAACACAAAAAAACATAAATGTCAAACATAGATATCCAGATAGTAATTCTTATAAACAAATATGAGAATGCATTGCATTGTTTATCGTCGACCTAAATTTTCTTATCAGTTTTAATCGGTTTTAAAGTATAAATCAATATTGCTCAGGTAGGTTACTAGGTATCGATTTCACTTTCCAATCATTATAATAATAGGCTATTTGATTTACACTTGACACGGAATTTATTATGGATCGTAAAATTTCACATTTACCTATTTCCAAGTCCCATAAAGTTTCCATAAAATGTTCCATGCAAATACCGTTTTGGCAGTCTCTTGGGACCGTTAGATTTTTTTCATTTGGCACCGATACATTCTACTTGTAATCTTTTATTAGACAACTCAGCAGTCTTTACTGACGCTTACCACTCCAGAATAAAACGAAATAGAGTAGATTTTGCCTTTTGAATTTACCTTATAATTAAATAGGTAAAAATTTTTTTTTCAAAATTTTTAGATACTTAGGCTGAATCGTGTGTCGAACCACAGTCTACCACAGCAGCGCCGGGCATTATTATTATGTAAAAGCGGATCATAATATGTAGATAAGCAAACGCAAAGATGGTGTTATTAAACGTAGGTTCAGCTTGTTTGACGAGTATATAATAGATAACATAATTATAATTTGCACCCCATAATCACTTAATTAAAACGAGCGGTTACAATTAGTGATCCATCACCGTGACCATAGCTGCATCCGTCGCGGTTTCAGAGTAAATTGTTGTAGCCCTGAGATGAAAACAAAAATAGAAGATACGGTATATTCTAACATTGCGTATTCGAAAAATGAACTAGAAACACCGACATGAATTTTCATAAAATTATTGTATTTAAAAAATTGTCTATAAGAATGATTCAGGTAAATAAGCAAAAATGAATTCTTATGGATAATCAAAAAGATAATCGCAGTGTGACAGCACGTGCTCACGCGGCAACGGTTCGACATACGACTGAGGCTAGTGCATCAACTAGACGCAGTTTTATCGTCTCATTTTCCGAGACTAGGTAACGTATCTGCTGTTTTTTGTTTTCATCTAAGTTGTAGCTTCGTCTAATGACCGGAAGATGCGCTAAGTCGCTTGTCAGTCAGTTCAAGATAAATGAGTCGCGTCAATCAATATGCTCAAGCTTAGCTTTGGAACTGGCTGTTCATTATATTCGACTTCCACAGGAAGTGGGGTATTATTTCTGTATTGACTTCATTAATTTTAAGAGACGTGCTAAAAGGGTTCTTTATCATATAAATTATATGCCTGTTGATGAAATAAGTACACTTCACAAGAGAGGGGTTTATGAAAATTTAAGAAAGGAGGTACAAAATGATTTTAGATTCTGAGAAATGTTTTGAAATTTTAATTTTGTACGTATATTTTAAATGCCATTTTCAGTTAATACAAAACATTGTAGGCACAGCTGTTTATTAAAGTTTTACGGCTAACAAACGCTGTTACTGGTAGTTACCAGTAATGTTTATGTTTCGTCTATCACTGTATAGACTCTGTAAGCACTAGCGGTCTACTTGGCAGCTTGCCACGTGTTGTGTGCCCCGTTTAGACCACGAGACGAGATTAATACCCTTTTCAATGTCACTGGTGGTGACCTATATTAACACCTGATTAGGTGCCAGATGGGTCCTATGCTTTGATCGTTGGAATTAAAGCTATGAAATAAAATCGTTGATGTAACCAATAATCGATTATTTAGGCTACTTGGTACTGATCATCTATATACTATCTACTATTCGTTAGATAGGATAACGATGCGCGTGAGGTTCAACTGTTGCCATATTATCAACATCTATAAAACCGCACAATTCAAGTAGGCGGTGATCTTAGATTACCTAGATGGTGGGTATTCTAACAACGACGCGACGTTCGAATTAAGATCCATCTTTTTTAATGGTAGGTATGTGAGTAATTTCCCGAACAGTTTGACTTTGGAACTGGTGAAGCCCGTCAGAGACGAGTTTGAAATGGATCACTGTCAGGCGACCTTTATCCTTCTAGTCTCTAATAGAGACCAGTCCAGTGCCATGGCGGTGATGCAGGCTTTTGAATAGTTTGCCTTGTTAAATGTTGATCATAGTTCATGATAGGAATAAACAGGGTAGTTTTTAAGTACAGTAGTTTAGGTCCTACTATACAACCTCGTATCCTCATGATCTTTTTAACAAAGAATGAATTAAATATATGAATAATCAATCACAAATGCTGTGCCACTCTACAGTAAATCAATTAATTCAATTATGAATTCCAATATGGTCAACAACAATTCTGTGACAACAGATGACTTAGCTGCAGTCCACTGCTGCCAATTTATTAGCACGACTGTAAATGTCAATAACATAATTTGCACCCACGCACACAATAAACTAAACTAAAAGTATACATTTAAAGCTAGACAATAGGTATCGTAAAATTTGTATTAAACTTTGTTTAACTTTGTATATTGGTAAAGAAATATATAAGAAAGCCCCGATTCCGTGGGAATATCGAGATCTAAAGTAACCTATGTTACTCTTCAATAATGTAGCATTCTATTGGTGAAGGATTTTTTGAAATAGGCACAGTAGTTTTTAAGTTTATTCATTGCAAACATACACACACAGACATATTATTATACAAAAAAAATCCCCTTTATAATTATTAGTGTAGATATAGATAAGTAATAAATATACATTGGGTTCATATTTTGATTTCGATTATGAAAAACTCAAGAGTCTTGCCCCCGAAAGTTCTGATTCAGAATGCAGCTAGCTGTTTATAATGAACGCATTCAAGCTTTGATATAAACCAGTACCTATAGTCAAAAAATCTTAGGTAAAACACCCATTAGGTGTGTAAGTATGGTTAAAAAGTTTTGCTTTCAAAATTAAATATTTTGGTCCGTTGGTTTTATCTATTCAAGTTTTGTCTATTCGCTGTTTTCCTATAAGCTGAAAGTTTGTGAGTAGGTACGTGTGTATGTTTGTTACTCAATCACGTAAAACCGGCTAAACCGATTACCACAAAATTCGATATGTAGATAACTGGAGACCTGGAATAACACATAGGCTAGTTTGTATCCCGATATTCCCGCGGGATCGGGACTTACACGGGTAAAACCGCGGGTCGTAGCTAGTATTGTAATAAAATAAATGAGGAGCATGAGCTCCTCATGACGGCCAATGATGGCCTAGCTGCGCTGCCGATCTTGTATAGTAGTGAGTGAGGGTTAAACAACGCCTGACACGGTCTTTACTTGAATGGGTGACCAATAATATATGAAGAACAAAAAAGGAGAAGAATTTAATAATAAATAAGTAAGGTTGTTTATGACAGATAAAGATTTGGTTTTATCTATTGCCGCAAAGATTGTTTGATTTTTTCCACAACAGGACACTTTAAAAGCATTATAATGCGTTTAAAGTTGACTTATCGATTTTTAATGTAATATACCTACAAACATAGACATATCTAATAGCAACCTATTACCTATACTTTAAGTTGTTCTGTAGTGCAGCTTGCGACACATAGGTACTTATACATAGAAGAGGAAGGTTGTATTGTAATCAACCGACTAGTCTCAGACCGTTGGATGGACATTGAAATTATAAAGCATACAGACAGACAGGTTCAATTTTTACCTTATGTGGTACGTAGGCCTAAATACCTCGAACAAGTCATGCGTGGTCATATTATATAGCGGTACAAAAGTTCTATCCAGAACTGCCTTTCTTTTTTGGACATATAAATAGAGGCACGTAATAATTTAAAATTATTTCTTAGAAGAAACGCCGTTTAACTTTTTTTTTATATTTCGTTTCATTTTAATTGCTTTAACGAGTAATTAAAGCCATGTAACTACAAATATTATTAAAGAACGGCATATTAACCATGTTTCAATATGGGAACGAATTGAGAACCCTTCAGTTTTTGGGAAGTCGTTTTACAACCATGATAGTTAAAAACCAAATTATCGAAAATCATAATGGATGGAACGTAGAAAATTCTGAACTTAAACAAAACAGTCATTTGCATCGAGAACAGGTGGACTAAATTCAACTTTACCCTATATTGTTGTAAATATAGAAGCAAATTTATTGATTTAGTCAATGACAAATTCGAAACATAATATACCTACCTATTATCTAATGATAAAAATTAATTAAGTCCATTTTGCAAAATCACGCTCCATCAGTCATCATGTTGTTGTCTACTCCACAAAATTACAAAATTACGCAACTACAAACTCAAAAATGTTCCTTAGAAACTGTCTGTCTTACCCTAGCGACATTCAACATCAACATTTTTTAGTAACTTCTGAGTACGGCCATAACATTTATTATCTCATCAGAGATTAACTCGGACTTAGATAAGGCCAGCTATCGAGCTGTCTACAACCAAATTTAGAAAAAGACAGTCTATAAAATCTCAGGTTTACTTATAAGCGGTTGTTTGGTCATGGTTTTCTACAATCAATTGCCACGTTAAAAATGTGTTTTTAATATAATAACTCTCTTCGTAGAACGCCTATATTTGTTTACACTTTTGTATTAAGTACTAACGGGACAATATATGTAATAATAACTCTGAGTAAGATTTGCATGCAATTTTGAAGCATTTCATTGATGCATGTAATAAGCAAACAAATCCATTAACAGAGGCTAATATACTTAGCCCAGATAAGACTTCGTGGGAACTAGCAATCTAAATAAATGACACAATCTACTGGTTCTACCAGTCAGTACTGTAAAGGTATAACATTAAGATAAACAAACCATACTAATACAAAAAAAAAACATTAAATATAAGGCTAAATTACCACATCCTGACAGGTTGCGGTTGCGAAATAAGTCTCACGATATTATTATGAAAACTTGTTCCTGCGGCTAACGACAGTTCGATCCTAGAGAGTTAATTGATAGCTTTATGCACCTACGTTGGATAGATTGTCTTTAATTATCTTTAATAGCAAATAATTGATCACGTTAGCGCTAGGTATTGTGAGAACCAAATACTATGCTATGCTATACAATAAACAACAATAGGTTAAGAAGTGCCGAGGCGCCAACTACTTGGTAGGTAATCTGTGAGACTATGGTTAGGATTTAAAAGCAAATAATTGACCACAAAAGTGCTGGTTATACATATTATATAGGACCGAGAAAATCATTATGGAAATGGTAAGGGGGCGTCCATAAATTACGTGAGGTATTTTTTGAAATTTTCTGTCCCTCCCTCCCCCCCTGGTGAGATGTCGTGAGATTTTATTCAACCCCCTCCCCCATCCTCCAATCTCACGTGAGATTTTTCAAAATGTGGGTTTCTTACGTAAACGCGTTTTGTTATTGTAAAAAGAAAAAAAAATTGCTTCGTGTAAACTGTAGAGTGTGTTCAGTTACTGGAGCAGTAAAATACAGCTCCGGTAGCAGAATTTTTTTTTCAGTGTGTACGTACTTACAATCTGGATTAAATGGACCAAAATAGTATATTTTTTTTGATTCAATCAGAAAAAAAATTGCGTGATATTTGCCGGGACCCTCCCTCTCACCAACGTAAGATTAGATGAGATTTGACTCGACCCCCTCCCCCCCTTAAACATCTCACGTAATTTATGGACGCCCCCTAAGGACTAAAACATATTATAAACTTTTAACGAGTGACTAAACCAACAAAATGTAATTTGATCTAGACAAACAAAACTAAAAAAAGAAAGTGTTTGTAAATCGATATTTTAGAACGACAATTAATTAATTACTCAACGTTGAAACAAGAAAAGTGTTTCTTCACTTTTGTTTTTATTCTGTTAAACAATGCCCCGTGTGATCACTTCACGGTCGAGGAGACATCGACGAAAGGTAGCAAATGGTGCGTTTGATTTGACACCGGGTTGTATACCGTTAAATTCATTAGCACTCCTTGCAACAGTGTAAGCGATTCACCTCGACGGAATGTGAGGCTGATGGTTGGGACCGGTCCAAGCGAGCCCGCAGATCAGCCACGATCCCGCGCGCATACTCGCCCGAGGTGAACAACCGGCGCACACGTCGATGTCGTCCTTGGAGCCGCGTGCTCCTTTCTACACTACACTACGAGTACACACAGCCTCTGACAAACCATTAAGGGTTGACGCACAGAATGACAGCAGTTTAAACGCGTCCGGTTTGATCATAGCTTTTGAAATTGGTAGGTACTTTAGCTATTACGGTGATATTGAGGAAGTACGTTCTACTTTTAATTTTAATAGTTAATGTTTTAATCAACGGAGATTGTTTGCCAATATCTTGTCCATATTCAGTAATTATAAGTTCTATTTACAGGTATTCGTTTCACTAGGTATATACTATTTCAACAGATTTTCTTCTTTTGGTGTTAGAGTTTTCAGGTCGCCCTAAGGCCTCTAACTTGACATAACGACTGCTATCTAAGATAACAACCGGGACCAACTGCTTAGCTTGCCTTCCGAAGCAGATAATAAGTAAAGATGCTGCCTAAGATGTGACATGCTTATCTTCTGTGAACGCTTGGGACACAATTGAATTTGATGGCAATCAATACAGAATTGGACTTCTTTTCCAGTTCTATAAAGAAACTACAAGTAGGAACGTTATTTAATTGTTTGTTATATTTAATTATGCAGTTTAACCAGAAGACCAAATATTTGGTCAATTATTTAGACATTCCAAACCACAAAGTAACCGTGCTTGCTTACTTCAAACGTTATCATGTCAAATTGTAACCACACACAGTAAATAGGTACTTGGTAGTACCAACTTAACTAGTTACGTGTGATATCGACGCGTACTACGACAAACGTGTCTCGCCTTGGCGACCTCTCAATGGAACTAAGATAAAACACCTAGATACTTACCTATTCTATTTACTCAGAAACCTTGTCCAACTAAGTAGATACTGTACTTCTAAACGAGTTGAAATAAACTGCTGTTTCTATGGAATGGCACGTTCTAAACGACCATTCCTTTAATTTCAAAGTGAGAAAGAACAGTTTGGTCCTAAATATCCATTTAACGGCACTATTAAAAACGTGACTTTGAAAAAGAGAACAGACCAGGGCTAGTTATGTCGTAGTATACTGTTATATTACGGGGGTGGTGTGGCCACCCCGTCTGCGGGCTATTCCGAGCAGGAAGGGTGGCGGGCGATATCGCATCCTCGACTGTCACCTGTTTCATTTAGCGCTGACGCCCCATTTTGTGGTAATTAAATCTGAACAGATAGAGTAACTGCTACTGCGGGTATTTAAGGAATTATTTTGGGTAAAACTTACTTAAATATAACTGATTTTCTTTATCTACATTTAAATATTAAACAGGCATCATTTTAAATTAAAAAAGTAGGCAGGAACACGAGTAAAATATTTTAAAATAAATAGGAATTGTCTACCTGACCAACTTGGGAAAACACTGTATAAAAATTCAAACGTTAAAATCATATTTGTTTTATATGCATCATAAACTTCCTACTAACAAATAAGTGCTCTTTTATTTGTATGCAAACATACAATGTTTGACAATAAATAACATGAAATACCTACGTACGGCGAAATTGTCGGAATGGCACAAACGATTTTCAGCGTTTCAGAAGTATTTCATTCAACAAGGTATCTCTTTTCCCCATAAAAGGCCCACTAGAGCATGAAAACTTCATAAAGAGTGTACCGTATTACTATTACCTTTGTTTTGTAGTCTTTCTCGGTTTAAAGTTACCTACTTACTGTACGTCACACTTCGGAACTTAACACAAAAAGTAAGGGTTCAATAAACTAAAAACAATAGGCCTAACCAGTAAGTACCCATCTCGTTTGTTATTATGATAAGAAGAGGGTTTACATGTCTCTTCACACAAGATCTAACGTCATGGTATTTTCAGTATTATCTAGACATAACAGAGATGTTTAGTAACATTTTTTATAATAGGTATTTGTTTCAATGCTCAACGTTTCGAAACCTTTACAGGTCCCTTCTTCAGGATTGACAATCCTCCCTCAGGTAGTCAATCCTGAAGAAGAGACAATGCTAAAAGATGCTAAAACACCACGTGATTAAAACCGAAAAATGTCTTTAATTTCAATACAACATCGCGAAAACAGAAGAAAAATCTATAGGTATTTCCTTTAGGTATCGGTACTTTTTGGGCCTAAGGATTCAGGTATCTCGGTGATTAATCATCTACCCCCTTATTTATAAACAATGTGAACAACGTTTGTTTCTGTCTGTCAACTTTGAAACTTCATATAAAAGACGATACATAGTTTATGTAGCTGTTAAACATCGTCTAGGAGTAAGGGGGTTAGTTAGTTTAGTCCTACAAAATGGTATCTTCAATATTGGCACAACCTTTAAAGGCAACCTGTAATTGTTTAAGACAGATATAGAAACTAAAATCACTGTATATCAAGGTCTGAAACAAAACGCACTTATTCCATCAATCAAAACATTTCAAAATGTAAAGGTTACGATTAATATACCAATAACCTACCTCTTGCTCTTTTACTTAATACTTTTTATTTTACATAGTCGTGGTCCATATTACGTAAGTATTCTTACATAATAGGTACTTGTACAAATACAACTGTCTTTGGTACTCACAAGCACATTTAGTGACCCGATACGTCGACCTCTTTCAAATCATGCAGATTTTATCATTGTTCGTTATTAATTACAGGTCTACCTTGGGTCTGTCATTTGGTTAGCCGATTATTTTGGGTACTGCCTCTAAAACTGTTTAACTCCTTGATATTTCAGTTATCGATAGTTGTTAGTTGTCTGGGGTTATTATAATTATCATAGCAGACTGTTTTATTATTTGAAATTTGGTATTTAAATTATATAGCAGGTTTGTAGAATGCAACTTTGTTGTTAGAAATCGATAGAAATATCTGAATTGATTCTATTATTTTTATAGGTTGAGTGAAAATGTTTTATATTAGTGGGTTCTTCTTCGTATATGTTCGCAATATTTTTTAATATATTATGTTTAAGTTACACTTTCCCGATTCAAAAATAAGCCACAGTCATGGCGGAATTTGTTGCATTTATGAGGTTCTTGAGATGGAGGAAGTGACCAAGAAAGCATATAAGGCGTCATCAGTGTAGTGTAGTGAATAGATACATTTCAAAAATAATTTTAAGGTTCTAAGTCAATTTATTCCAAAAAGTAGGTAGTAATAAGTTTGTAAAAATGTTTTACTATAAGTAATATACAATCAACAATAGGTCAATTTTGGCACTTATTGTACGATGTGTACCTTCTATTGTACATTCTAACGACTTTAGCTCCGTGACTTCAAAGGAGTTTCAATGGGAATTTATTTACTATTCAGTGGTCTGATTCGTTCTAATGTAATTTGTCTAGGTTGAATTGGATTTTAATAAGCTTTCGTGGAGTTATTCGCCAAGTTTTTTCATATGGCCAATAATGGTCATCTTCTTCTTCTTGTTCCACTCTTATCGGAGGTTAGAAAGCATCAGGGCAATTTTTATTTTAGAAACTGCAGCTCTAAAAAGTGTGGTGGTACTGCAGCCGAACCAATCTCTAAGGTTCTTCAGCCAAGAGTGGTGTCTCCGGCCGACACTTCTTTTTCCAGCGATCTTTCCCTGGATGATGAGCTGGAGTAACTTGCACTTGTCATTTGAATAATGGTCATGTGCCTGTCTAAATAAACGTATTCGTTCTTTCTATATGGACATGACTATTAAAAGGCGTGCGTACGTGTTTATTTAAGTAATTCAAGTAATCTTAATCAGATAATTATAAACCAATTATGAAACTATGGAGGCGTACAGAAACAAAATGATAGTTCATCAGAATTTTAAATTTGTCTATGAATATTCATGAACAGTTCCTATTCAAATAAAATTATCGTATACATTTAGTGACATGTGTTCGTGATTGTGTGAATGTAATTGTGTGGGAGCTGCTTTTGTATTCATTCTGCCCTGTCTTCGTGACGTCACAGACCTCGGTGAAAAGCTGAATGTTGTCGAATAGTTATAAACTATGATTGATTCCGAAAGAACTTTGAATACAAATCTAAACAAATAGGAACCGAACCAGTTTCTAAAAAGAAAGTAGGAATAAAATAAATAAATATGATTTCGTTCAACAAAAGACAAATAAATTGACTTGTGTGGTTTAGCACTTGCACGCACAACCCACGGAAAATGACTACATTACAATTGATCTTGCTGAGAAACTAGGTTAGTACCGTAACTCAAGCAAAAAAATAAACGACATAAAGCAACAATGTAACAATTACTATTCAGATTGTAACAATTATGCTATTACAATAGAGCTTAGGCGTGAAATAGTCAATTTGGAATGATTAGACGTGCGTTTATATTATTACATAAATGTCAGAATTCCTTGCTTTTTATGCAACGAATAATGAGAAAGCAATAAACGTTGCATAAAGTAGAGACTTTTGTCCTAGTTGGCACAGAGCCCCGAAATATAATTACAATTACGTCTCACCTATTTTTTTACTTACGTTTTAATGACATTTCGGCGACAAAGTGGTCACAGATAATGTGTCGAAATTCTTACCACACTCTAATTTTTCACTCATTTTATTATCATATCAGGCACCTACTTTATTATACGACTCATAAAAATGTACCTATTTAGGAAATATAAAGTTTATCGACAAAGTTATTCAGAACAATGTTTATCAAATTTAATATTTTTTTACGATATCTATTCTTTTTAACAGACTATATTAATCTCTGTTATTGTTGACATTAATGTTTATTTTATACCGTATGCAGCCATAACTTTGTTACCGATATTAGACACTTCTGTGCGATTCCATCATAATCTGGCTCAAAGTTACAGGCCATTGTTAAAAAAACATTATGAGAATAATGTTAAAGATTTTAGTGAAATATTTTGACACCTTCACAATAGTTGTTGAGATATTTTTTTACAAAACATTGCCGATGTAAGAAATATTTCAAAACTTTGCAACGGATTCGGCTTACATAGATGTTTGAAACGACACGATAATGTTTAAATTATAGAATAGGGTTACCCCATCTCATCCCGTGGGTGTCGTAAAAGGTGACTAAGGGATCTGAGGGAGATTAGCAAACCTTAAGTTCTCCCCGCGCGGTGGCGGATAAACTGCTTGATCCCTAAGAGGGTTAGTGTCAGGCAGGCGGCCGGCCGTAAAAACATTGCCAAATCTAATTGCAGAAGGTATGGTCAATGATGACTTACCGACTACGCCGACCCCAAATAAAAAAAGCAATTTGGGGTTTAGCGGACCCCGAGCTCCCGAGAGGGATGCAACCGGGAACATCGCTCGGATGAGAAGATAAAGTTTTAATTAACAATCCTATGAGAGAGATGTGATAACATCAACACGTCTAGCGTCTGTAGTATAATGACAAAACGTGAGAGAAGAAAGTTAATACTGGCACAGTAGTAACTCAGTTAATGACAGTAAAGTGGGATGGCGAAATGCATACTCGTAACACACTGAGATAGTATCTTAAGAAGATTAACCTAATACCTTGGCTACTTATTTTCATAAAGCTTCTGTTATGCTAAGAAGTACCTATATTGAAAAGTGATTTTTTAATACATAATGTAATGTAAATAATGCGTGTTGAGTAAATGTTATTGAATGTTTTACATACTGAAATTAAAGACATTTTTCGGTTTAAATCGCGTGGTGTTTATTACTTTTAGCATTGTTACAACGCTCAACGTTTCGAGACCTTTCCAAGTCCCTTCTTCAGGATTGACACAAAAAATGTCTTTGAAAATGATGGAAATGTCTTTAATTTCAATACAACATCGCGAAAACAAAAGAAAAATCTATGTTTTACATACATTATATTGTAACTAGCAGCGTTCCGCGGTTCACCCGCGTAAGTACCAATCCCTATCCTCTGCCTCACAAAGAAGGACTCTAGGACCAGCGCTTTGGCTCTGCATTGATATATATATCAGTCAGGACATTGAAATTTATAAATATCGATGTGCTTTTACGAATTAAAATTAAAATGCAAATTTTAATGTAAGCTTAAATGCAACTTCATTGTCTTGTGGGATGAATAAATTTAAATTATACATACGACAATTATGTCGGTTTATTGATGACCGAACGTTGCCTTGGCATAAAAATAAATTATTACATCTTCAAGATACATAATATGGCATAGGTAATATGCAAATCAATTCTCAGTTTATTAATATTCTTCTGAAACAAAATATTCGCATCAATACAAAAAACGCATAATATGACATTTCTATCTGAACCATTAGTCCAAAATACAGTGAGTGACTCAGTCTGTCCTAAATTGAAAATGGCACATCCGACTGGAATTTACATTTTATTAGATAAATTATTTTGAGCGGTAGAAATACCGATACCTATAAAGTATAGAAACGAGACAAGGTCTGGATTATAAAAGCATAAAGCAAATATATTTTATAATTAATAAAATAAATGTATTATGGATGTTTTATTTTATTTAAGACATAAAACAAAGAGAAAGGAAAATAAAAATGCATCAGTAATAGATAGACATCCTGTTTTCTAGAAAATTACTAAGCGATGACGTATATATAACTTTGTGCCTCTACGTTGTTTTTCATCGTAGCTGCGTTGTTTTCCTTTGGTGTATACTATCAACTAGATGGGTCCCACGGTTTCGCCCGCGTAAGTCCTGATCCCGTGAGAATATCGGGATTAAAAGTAGCCTATGCT
The DNA here is from genome assembly GCA_958496205.1 of Idaea biselata. Taxonomy (NCBI): domain Eukaryota; kingdom Metazoa; phylum Arthropoda; class Insecta; order Lepidoptera; family Geometridae; genus Idaea; species Idaea biselata. The sequence goes on from OY292402.1 coordinate 21,985,875, forward strand.
TACTTTCTAATGGTGAAATTTTTGAAATCGGTCCAGTTGTTTTTGAGTTTATTCATTACAAACATATAGACACACACACACACACAAATACAAATCTTCCGTTTTTATAATATAAGTGTAGATAACTTATTCAAATCTCAAAACAAAATCATGAAAAAATACCGAATACTCTTTTTCCTTTGTTTTTAGCACCCAGAAGTGGATTTAACTAACTGACAGCGATTGTTGTCTCCTAATACCATATTAGTTACCTTTTCACTTGAGGTTTAATAATTAACAACATTTGACCTGAATATTTTAAATGTTTGTCCGTAAACAGAGAGTGTTTGCTTTGTAACTGTTCCACGGAGATAACCGAGGGATTTTATGTGCAGGTGTTACGCAAGCAAAGCCCGCAGGCTGCACTGTTATCGACCGTCCACCGAACTGTACACAACATCCCTCTCTACTTCACACAGATTTATGAATCCAACGAGATACACATATAAACACATATCGTCTACCGAGTTATCCACCAATAAACACAGAAACATATGTTTACAAAACACGTCTTGAGTTTTAAGAAAATAAATGAACTACAATCAGATTTTCAACATCCTATTCCCGTTGAAATAGTGATCCTTTCAAAGAAATTAAATGACACTTCTGAAGAGAGGCACTTTAGCTTTCCATTAAACTGGTCATCCATAAAAGACATGGGTTGGTATGTGCCTAGAGAATCTATCAAGTAGGATCGTAAGTTACATCCATAGTTTTTTGTTTTAATCTACGCATCCAATGCATTCCACAGTTCCTTTCACGCTTTGCAATATTCTGCGCAAGCAATGTAGCAACGGTTTAAATGTCGAGGAATAGATTGCTTTGAGAATAAATAACCTTAGATCAAAACTCAAAGGAATTCTGTGTTGACTAGTACACCGCCTTACTATAGTGTATGTGAGAATAACTGATCAAACAAAATGTGTAAAACGTTTATGGTATAGAATTGCGTCAGAATGTAGCTAGAAGTTATATCAAGCTAAAGTAAAAATATACGACTATGCCTTTGCCTCTAATAGATAGTGTTCAGTAATATTTGAATTCATTAAAAGGCATTTACTGTAAGCCTAACTAAATACTGATAAGGCCAACAAGGTAGCGTTAATACGTCAAGACATTTCTGAGTAAAATTGTTTCTATAATGCCATGGTGTTTCAAATTACAAAACCGGTAAATCTTGTGCAGTCGGTTTGAACCCAATTCCGTTCGGGGTTGTAGTATGCCATGAAAGTTGAATCGTAAGAGTTTAAACAGATGTAGTTAACAAAAGTCAGAAGGAAAATATTTTTGTTTTGTTGAGGATAGTAGCGGGCTTTGTGTGCGGGCGTCTCGGGGCACTCACCCTGCCGATGTTGGGTGTAAAAGGAAGGCGAGGAGGGCAACCGGTACCCAACACAGCTGTATTTTACGGAAGTTCCCTCTATAAACTGTATCGTTATAAAACACAATAGTGTAGTTACCTCTGCTGCGAATAATTCCTTCCTTCACAGTACCAACTGACAACAAGTTGGTAAAGAATTGTGCAATATGGGTATACCTAATATCAAATATTCTCAGAACTTGAATGCTAATCAGTTAGAAAAAAGGCCGCCGAAGGCACAATAGCAACAAGTGCATAGCAAACCTACACGTACGACGCGAGACGCCATTCAAGCGTCCTCAACACAAAACAAAGGTACGGGAACAAAAAATCTTTGCTTGCGAAAGGTCTTTAGCTACCTGCTTCAAAGATGAGCCATAAGAAAAGGCCCGAGAGGCCCAGACACCGAGAAGTCGATGACACATCTAACTCCCCGCCATATTTGATTTGGCAGTCAAAAGTTTTGTCACTTATTTTTATTCTGGTATGTACCTACAAACTATGAATCACTTTTATGTAGTTGGTAAACAGTTCCTAATTTAATAGGCAAAGTATTTCAAAACTAAATAACCCATTGCTGTGTCTTCCGTTCGTCATCAGCATCACATAACCACAGGAGTAAATGAGGTGTTGTTTAATTTTGTTGTAGCTTTAGCCAAGATACCATGAACTAAGTTACAAAATCTACGCAAAAAACGTGTCCTTCCCTTCCATTTTCGGCGTCAAGAAACAGAAACTTGAGTCAAGATAAGTAGTTATTAATATTCAAGTTGATCATTATAATGACATTTATATTTCTAGTTTGTAAAATGTAAAAAGAGATAAAACTCCAAAGTTTATCAAGAAAATAATGAAGTTATATTTAGGATAAATGACCGAAAACGTCAAGGTATTCAAGTAATTATTTAGGTACTGGAAAACATAACTTGCAATATGATGAATGATGCAAATGAATAATAGTTAAATACCACGACATCATTACGAGAGCCAATCTACCAAAACGTACGTGTATACGCAGAGTTATACAATCTAATAATACATTACCTATATACCTACCTTCACCTGATGTCCAACCAAATTAGTTATATTAACATAACTTTTAAACGCAGTCAGGTGGTACTCATTGATGTCTTTATAAGCAGGTTCAATTTGAAAGCTCAAAAGTTCACCAAAAGGTATTAAAAGGTAAACGATAGGTTAAGGCGTTATCCACCTGTTGACGCCACACCTGGCTACTATGCATTTGACGTCTTCGTAGAAAACCGCTGTTTATCTCAAACTACAAATATTTATCTCTCGCTTGAGTAAACTTTAAAATGTGGGCAGGATGCAAGTATTTAGGACGTAGGCTAACGTATTCTCGCGGTAAAAAAGTGAATAGTTTCGTATAAGGTTGTAACTGGCAACAACAACAAATTTCTACAGATCAAAACTAGTCGGACCACTGTCTAGCATCCAGTATCGATATCCGGTTTACCGTACCTTATTCGCTGGCACCATCAAATCCTCTCTGGGAAGAATAACTGGATTCATTCAACTTAATCTCTGATGAAAAGGCACTTTAAGTAACTCAACCACTTTTGACACTAACACTAAACATGAGAACTTATATTACACCAGTCCCCGGTGTATTTTGTTTTTATTCTTCGGCACAATGAATGTGATTAAAAACATGAGTTATTATGAAGATTGAAGTTCGTTTTAATTTATGGTTTTCAAATATTTAAAGTCTTCGGTGAAGAACAAAGCGTTGAAATGCCGCTATGCACCAGAGAACACAAGCGGCCGTTCGCCGTAGACTGTTGGCTGTTGGAGTAGTAACGTACAGCGTCGCGGCGATCTCCACCGTTGGGTGGGAGGAGGGATGCGCGACCAATATATACGTAATCAACGAGTGCGAGAGAAACAGTACGAAACGTCATTGCCGGTACTTATAAAAACCGCCTGACAAAAACATGTATCAACTGACCAATAAAATAATTTAATCAGGTGTATTTTAATTTTACCAGGCTAATACCGGTTTTACCTGTGACTGAATGCGTGCCGATAAGGCAATTTGAATTCCTGCAGAGAGAAAAAGACGGAGGCTTTCGAGGATTATACAGACGAGGTAAGTATATGGATGTGTTTAAAAGGTGAGGCAGTTCAGAAGGTAATGTTAATAATATTTTTTGAATTCTGGTTTCGTTAACGGTTATCTCAAGGCTTCGATGCAATATCGTTACTGTAACGAACTTTAGCAGAAACGACAAAATTCTCATCGATACGTTTCGGATAAAGACGAGACAATTTTCCTCAATTATTGGGGCATTATGGAACTCATTTCCCGATAACAAGAAAAATAATATGAAGAAAAAACATTAGAAACTTCCTGAAGAACAGTCCTGAAGAAAGGACCTGTAAAGGTCTCGAAACGTTGTGCGTTGAAACAATGCTAAAAGTAATAAACACCACGCGATTAAAACCAAATCATTAGTTAATTTATATTAGAAAACTTTCTAGATTCAACACTAACTGCTAATCAAGACTAAAATAATAAGGCTAATAAAAGCAAAGAAAAAAGAACTGTTAGAGCAATAAGTTATCACAAAAACCCAAACTTAAGAGGACAGTTTACCTACTCTTTCTCCATAGAAATGTAGTCGACTGTTTCCTCCCTGGATAAAGACATTAGAGCAAATATGTTTATGCTATAAAACCTATATCTGCCATGACCATGCCCCTACGTTTTGGTTTTTTTCATTTTTTAATTAGAATAGAAATAAAATTCAGAAAAATAAGAAAATGAAAAAAAATAAAACGTAGGCGCATGGTCATGGCTGATATAGTACTTATGGCATAAACATATGTTTTCCAATATCTTTATCCAGGAAGGAAACAGTCGACTACGTTTATAAAGTTTGTATGGAGAAAAGAGTAGGTAGACTGTTCTCTTAATTTCGTTGCGCAAGCCCTACAGTTTGATGAATCAGAATCAATACGCGATTTTTGCTCGTCTATTTGCCTTTCTTATTGAATTGGACAAAGAAAAGCATCACTTTTACCAATTAAGCTGCTGGCGCATGAAGCAGTGGCTGACAGAGCCTGCTTTGTTTCCTAAAACAAGTGAAAATACGCTACACAGTTGTGGTACACTTTCGATATTACAACTGCTAACGACTACAGTTCTAATTCTTTAGTCAAGCAACCGATCTTTGAATGTATAAATCAGAAATCATTTATTCACTGTAGTAAGATTGAATATCAGAAATTATAAAAATAATTTACTGCTATTTATCCTTATTTTGAGGTATGTGAAGTTGGTAAGCCTAATATCCAAGTTGAAATGCATGTCTTTCATAAAAGTGGTCAAAAAAAATTTCTATATCTGCAGGTCTATGAAATAAATGATTTAAGTCGGGTTCCCACCATCAGCGCGAGCGGTGCAGGGTCATTAATGAGTTAGTTTAACATCCAACAACCATTTTACAGCTAGATAGAGATAAGGCCGCATGACAATGAAAATGGTCATTGTCATGAATTGTCGTTTTTCATTGAACGAAAAAAAGTTTAAAGCCGTGTTCCAACACGCCCGTAAACTTATTTCGATGACTTAAACTTGTAAAGAGAATTTAGAATGTGTCCTGAAGTTGAAAGGTAAATAAAATAAAGCAAAAACCCACCTTCTTACTCTTATCAATGGCAGAAAGTTTGAAATCTTTACATACTTGTGCTAAATTCTGAAATTATGACGTTGGTAATATACCTATTTCTCTCATCTATTTCTGTTTTGATATAATTAGCGTTTCTATAAACATTTGGAAAGCGCTTCGGGCATGTTTATTTCCTTTTCGTGTTGATTTCTCATTCTCAGTAACAGATTGATTGTAATTACAATACTCCAATTTCTTTTAAACCACGTTTATAAAAAGACTATTTAAATTAAGTTTTTACGTAAAATCTCGTGAGGGAACCGACATGTCCCCGGTCTAGGACTTGCCAAGTTCCGCAGGCATGGGACAATCCCTAAACTGACTGAACTAATATTAGATGCTTGACAGCCTCAAGCAAGGCGTTTCAGGTGGGGTCCGCTGTACCGGTCGGCCACCCCCAATGGTACCTCCCAGAATTAGTTATAGACATGTCCCCAAACACTAGTGTTCGGTTCTCTATTAAAGAAGAGCTGCCGGAGGAAGGCATGGAAAATGCGGACTAGGCTTCCGTGGCGTCTTACTGGCTAACCCCGTAAGAGGAGGCACTTGCCTTACAATATGATAAATGATAATACTAGCGGGCTAATTTAATTAACTATTATATTTAACCAACTTTCTCCCACTGCAAGGCTAAAGTCGTCCACATCTGTTCCAAGCTAATCTAAGCTTATCTATCTTAGCTAGCTAATCTTTGAAGCTAATTGTCCAGTCTTTATCGAATCTATCACATCATGCCATCTTTTTTTTTTAAAGTCCTAACTTTAGAATTGATCCAAGCTGCGAAAACCATTCATTTGAAACTAAAATATCTGTAGCTCAATGTAGGCTATATCCTTATGTGCCGTCAACACAATTTCCCTTACACGTCTTCACGTGACCAGAATAATAAAAATGTTGCAGTGAAAATTGTACCGACCGTTGTCCCGATTGATCCAATGAATAGTAATGACTCCGAACAAACCATAGTTCATAGTAAGATGTCTGGTAGATGACACAATTATAGGCATATCAAGCTTTTGTATGAAATCTATACGTGGACTCGTATAACTGTTGAAGCCATACAAAAGCATATAAATTAACGTTTTTTTTCCTTCAATTTAGTACCACACCGGAGCAATCAAGGATAAAGCGGAGTATTTAATTACGTTTAACCTTATTTCTACAACATAAGCCTATTACATTTTCCAATCGTAAGGTACCATACCTAGGTAACTAAAATATATTAAAATTTTCCTCACAACCACACGTAGGTACATAAAATATTATGTAGGTAGCGGGTAAACACTAGACGACGTAAGCGCAGCATTTACTCATGCTTTCAATGGTGATTCATATTGTTGGTACACTCAACATCCTAGTTATAAGGCTTTGACTAAAGGCCTTTCACCATAGCATAGGTACACGATATGACTGCGGAAGAAATTATGTCTCTACTATTAATTAAGAACGACTCACACCGGTTTTGCAAGGGAATGCCAGTGTTAAATAAACAGATCTATAGAATAAAAATCTCTGAAGCTAATATGGGCGGTGTTGGTCTAGTGGTACCCCGGCTTTCATTCTGAGAGTCGTGGGTTCGAATCCTGACCGACCGCGCACCAATGTCTTTTTCTTTAAGAAAAAGGTATGTGCGCTAATAACATCGCTCTTACGGTGAAGGAAAAACATCGTGAGGAAACCGACATGTCCTAGGACTCACCACGGTCCGAAGACATGGGATATTCAGTGTTTTCTATGTATCATATGTATGTATTTACAACAAAAAAAAGTATAATATGTAGTATATCCGTTGTCTAGTACCCATAGTACAAGCCTAGTGCTTAGTTTGGGGCTAGATTGCGCTGTGTATAACGTCGTGCAATATTTATTTATTTTTAATATTAAAATAGTAACAAAATCGTGATTTTTGAGATGTAAGAGAAGGAGCGTGTAGCCGTGGCATATAATAGGGCTACCCTATCTTATCCCTTCGGTGACGTTAAAGATGACTTAGGAATCTAGGAGAGACTAGCGAACTTGTGTCACTTATTCACCTATTTTCAAATCGATTTGAATGTATGTTCAATACCTGCAAATAGATTTGGAGTCAATACTGAAGAGTCAGTACCAGGCAGGAAGGAAAATAAGCAGTTAGAGAAGAAATAATTTTAGGTACCGGTTCGAAATCAATTTTATTAGCAGACTTTATCTGATAACTAGCAGATTCCCGCGGTTTCACCCGCGTAAGTCCCGATCCCGTGGGAATATCGGGATCAAAAGTAAGCTTATGTTACTCAGGGTGAATGTAGCTTCTAATGGTGAAAGAATTTTGTGAAATCGGTTCAGTAGTTTCGGAGATTACCCCCAATATACATACATACATACATACATGTTACCAACGTTACCTCTTTATAATATTAGTATAGATAAAGTCACAAATCTAAATATTTAAATAGGCACAAACCCATTCATAATAATAGGGACCTAATTAGAGAGAATAAGAGTAAAATCTACTCTATTCTCGATATAAACTTCGTCTAATCTCAAAGCATTTTGAGAAAAATCTTAAGATCTGGATCTACTGGCAGCATCCTGGCACGATTGCTATTTGCGTCGCGAGTTACGGGTGATACCTACTATCTTCCACTAATAAAAAATACTAGCTGAGTCCCGCGGCTTCACCCACGTAAGTCACGATCTCGTTGGAATTTTCAAAAACCCGGTGCCTCTATCATATAAAGAACACACTCAACGGTTTAAGCTGTGCGTTGATAGATCAATCAGTCAGTTAGCCACTCAGGACAAAGAATTTATAGATATAGATATATGTAAGTAGTGCAAGGGTTGTTCGTTTAATCGTCGGGTACGTTCGACCAAACTAGAATAAGAAATGAATAACAACTCTCAGCATAAATCGTCATTTTTCGATTGAACTGCTTGAGAGTCTCTTGATCAAGAGACAATTTATGCGTAGAATTGCTTTTCGTGGCTTATTCCAGTTTGATCGAATCAAGCCTTAGAACTGCCCCCTTATTTTGTAACTTTGTCGCTAACAAATCTCGATTGAAACAATTGAAATTGTTGATCACGCCATTTTTCACGTCATTCAATCGCTGACAAATTGCCCCTGCAATTAAAACTAGCAAATTGTATATCTGTAAACGTAAAAATCAACAATTTCAATTGTTTTAATCGAGATTTATTAGCAACAATCGTGCCTTTCCAACAAAGTAGGAAGAAAGTAAGACATCGAACATGGAACCTATATTATATATTCTGAAGACATAATATTCTGATCCGCAAGGTCGTTTCGCGGCCGACTTTGCTAAGGAATAGGTAAGTACAAGTTGAGTAAATCGTAAATGTCTATATTAGAGTTATTGGGGGCACGTTTCCAGTCGCAAACAAGCAGTTAAAGTAAGATACGGGCTTATTTCGAAATTAATGTGTGCATTTCAATGACGTGATATATTTTCTTTTACCTAAATACCTACTTGTGTAGTCCTACATAGGTAATATCATTAAACTTTCTCAGATATCTCTACGCAGATTTGACCGTATAAGCTCTGCAGAGGATGTTACTATTTTATACAGAATTTTATAATCTTAACCCTCCTTTTTTCGTAGTAGAAAAAACCGCCCCTGATCGATGAGTAGTTTAATTGTAATTTTATAAACAACAATAAAACAACCTACTTACATTAAATTAGTAAATTATTTTATGAATGAAATTGTCTGCTCTGTAAACCTAAAATACAGTCTTGGATTTCGGCCAAAATTTATTTTTACTGTAGAAACATCTGCAAATATACGCTCTTGTGCTTAAAAGAGCCCTATTTTTTAATGCTCGTCAAACGAAAATCATTTATTCAATTAAACACGACGACATTTAAATAAAAAAAACAACAAAAAAGGTGAGAAAAAAAAACAACACTAAAACTAAAACTTAAATCGCGTTAAATTAAACGAAAATTAATAGAAATCGAACTAATTAAATCAATCGATGTGGGACGAGCGATTGAAAAAATATAGAAACCTAATTATTAACATGAGTTTAGAAAAGAATTAATTATGTTTTGACATTTGTATTAATTACCTAACTATTTGTGTTAAACATTAATAAATTAAATTATTTTTAAAAGTTATTAAAGACTCTAAAGTTTAGAAAATATGTCGAAAGTAAAACAAAACAATGGCGACCTAACATACCTATTAGGCAACTGGTAAAACTTAATTAGAACCTGCATATAAGTTATCAGTAGTGAAATTAAATCGAATTAGGTATCTTAGGTACCTACACTCAATACATACGAACAGTATTTATGTATAATATCTACGTTTCTATTACCATCTGGTATCTATCAATATTTATAAAATGCTATGTTTTGACTGACTGATCGACGCACAGCCTAAACCGCTGATAGTAGATTTAGGGAGTGTGCTCTTTGTGTGATGTAGGTATCCGAAAAGAAACGTTTTTTGAAAATTCCTACCTTATCCTAGTGTAATAATAGGTAATCATTTATTTCGACCAACATTAGGATCAATACAAATTAGTATTTAGTGTAGCCTAATGTTAGTTACAAAATTTAAAATCAAAATAAAAATAAAAAACCAAAGTCAGCCAATCGGATCGGATCGGATTATCGGGACTTATGCAGGTGAAACCTCCGGACTTAGCTAATCTAGGTATCGACATAGATATGGGCAGGAAAGTAAACAAAAACCGCGATGTCTAGACTTTTCACAAAACCTTAGGTACTCCGTATTCTTTTGTAAACTCACGTTGCGAGCGACAGGAATCCTCATTGCGCCTCGTAAACCGTACAAAACAAGTCAGTAGCTATGCAGAGAACGCACATTCCAAAAATTACATTCTCGCTTTGTTCATTTTAATAAAGTTAATGCGATTGTTGTTTAAATGTGCTTTTTACCGAATTCACGGAATTGGGAAATATTTTCGGAGCATATTTTTGCGAATTCTTTGATAGTTACATAAGGTAATTTAATTCCGAAGGCATGTTTACATTGAGCCTGCCACGCTATGCCACACCGGCACCGATGTTTTTCCATAATTTTCAAGCAATTTATGTGGACTTGCAGCACACGACCGCCATTCGCTACAAACGCAGCGTTTGTAGCCCGTGTAGGTATACCGACACTGTAAGCGGACCCCCCGGGCGCCCGAGAGGGACGCAACCAGGAACATTGCTCGGATGATGATAATGTAGGTATACTGGCACTAAAATTGCCACATAATTGATCAACAAAACCTCTCTCATGCCACAAAGGGTGTTACCAAAAATTCTAATTACAACAGAATATTAAACATTCACTGTATCACAAAGCGCCTCAACACAATCCTTCCTAATGAAAGTTGAGTACAAAGTGTAAAACATCCGCCTCTCACGACATGGCAACGGATGACAGGAGACAGCTCCTGTGTGGACTATAGCAGACAATGGAACAAAGTTGTATGACTGTAAGCTACACAGTCTTCCACTATCTCGAGTAAAGTTTTACTCAGAGCCTTTTTGTTTGTTTTTTATTAACATAACCCCATTTGTTATCGCATATTATTGTACCTACACACATATTTTAATAACTAAGAAGCACATTAGATCAAATAACTAAAAATTAATGTGTTTTGAGATAGACGGATGATTAAGTTGTCGCTGGTTCACGGTGGATGCAGGCCGCCTCCCATCGAAACCTATGGAGATTAATGAGGAAGGTCTATATGTCCAGCAGTGGATGTCCTACGGCTGATGTAATGATGATGATGAATGCGTTTTAAGCAAATGTTTTTGTTGTTATGATCGTTTTGCATCATCGAATAAAACTACGTCAAAGCTCATGAGATGGAATACATTACATCAAAAGCTTATTAGGTAAGCGATGAAGAGTCACTTGAACGTTTTTAAAGTAAAAGTCTACGATTTCCCCTATTTAGTCTCATACATACCTATTTAGAAAGCCTAGAGTCTCTAGAGTCTAGACTCTAGAGACATTAATATGCATAATAGCTGAGCTGCTCGTTCTGACGAACGTTTCGATATCACTTGATTTCTGGGAGACGGACTTTCCGTCTTAAGAATGTCCACGTTTGGGACTCGGTTTTACCATCCGCGTTTGATTTTTCGGAGACACTTCATATAAAAACTAGTCTAGTGTCTAGACGCTTTCACTGATATTCAAACAACATGCGTCACTAGCCTAAATATTACCAATATGCTTTTGATAAAACGCGTCTCACCCTCGCCTCGTTCTTAATTTGCCAGTGGTAATATTTTCCAAATTCTAATGAGTAAACTAACAAAACGCGGAATTACGTATATAAAGATATTATGTATAATTCTTTCCATGTCGTTGGAGAGGTTGCTGAGCAAGTGGAGTAGTACTACTTATAGTAGGTAGTAGCGTATTGTACCATACATTTTTAAGAGGAAAGCTTACTAACTTTACTAGTTGTGTAAGAGGAAATTGAACCTACTCGCTCTCGATACAAACGTAGTCGACTGTTCTCTCCTTAAATAAAGACATTAGAGCAAATACGTTTAACCCATGAAACCTATATCTGCCACGACCATGCCCTTAAGTTTTGATTATTATCATTTTCAATTAGAATAAAAGATAATTTAGAAAAAATATAATATCCAAAACGTAATAAAATATAGGTTTTATACCATTAACATATATTGGTTCTGACGTTTATCTAGAGAGGAAACGGTCGTCTACGTTTCTATGAAGAAAGAGTAGGTACAATTTCCTCTTAAAACTAGTAAAGTTAGTATCCTCGCTTTCACAAAATAACTACTGGACCTAAAACCTGAGCTCATAAATCACCTATATCTCCATCAAGATTCAGAACAAGCACCGGGTTTATTAGCCATCCGTCAAATAAAGTAAACACGGCTGTTTATCATTGTAGACCGCTGTAAACATTCCCAACGAATTGCACGGTCTTAATAAATGGTCAAGGAATTTTGCTACCAGTTGAAGTCAACAAACGCAACGCGATTTCCGATAAATGAGTTATGGAAAATGATCATCCCGAAAACCGAAGAAAAATCTTTATTGATTTCTTACTAGCTGCGTCCCGCGTAAGTCCCGATCCTGTGAGAATATCGGGATTAACAGTAGCCTATGTCACATAGGCTACTGTTAATGTCATGGTGAATGTAGCTTTCTAATGGTGTTTTTTGAAATCAGTCCAGGAGTTTTTGAGTTTAATCATTACAAACATACAGAATCACACACACACACACACACACAAAAATACAAATCTTTCCTGTTTATAATATTATTGTAGATTGCCAACTAAAAACCAATTGATTTCAAAGAGAGAGTGTATTTTAAATTAAAATTGGTATTTCAATCTATAGGTAGGTACTAATATTATAAAGAGGTAACGTTTGTAACATTAACGTATATGTGTGTATGAAATGTATTTTCCGGGTAATCTCTGAAAGCACTAAACCGATTCCAAAAATTATTTCACCAATAGAATGCTACATTATCGAGGAGTAACATAGGCTCCTTTTGATACCGATATTCCCACGGGATCGGGACTTACACGGGTGAAACCGCAAGACTTTGCTAGTTTCAAATACACGTGTCGCAAAACTGTCGGTAACGCCCGCCCTAAGTCTGTTATGTAGGTAGCCCACTTTCACCCTTAACATTATGAAAGATGTAAAAAGAATAATAAATGAAACGCTAATGAACGTTGTACCTACTAATGATTCCCTTACACCTCCTAAAGAAAACCTTTGTGCTTAATTGAGCGAACGTTTTCTATGAAATTGTTTGTTTTACACTTGTGAAGTAGAAATCGACAAGATAGGTACTTAACGGGTTTGCGCCTTTTCTTGAACCTAGTCCGCTTCGTTGGACTGTTTTCACTCGATCTGCTAACAACTAAAGGAATTTCCAACATCTTGAAATTAGTTTGTTGCAAAATACTGTGTTAATTTTAGAAATTCATACACGTAAGTATAGCTAGGAAGATATACTGGCGTATTCATATGAACGAACATACCTCCTTAGTAACGTTTTCCGACACGCAGGTACTGTGGACGGCAGTTTAGTTGAAAAATTTTGACGTGGAAGGGGAAAGTTCGCGTAGTACATTTTACATGCGACTTCTATGCAAAATCGACTTTTACGCATACGCCATTTTTTTCAACGAATCTGTCGGCCACTATATATTAATTTAAAATACACTGTTTGTGTAAATTTAATTGTTGTTTTAGTTTGCAAACAAATAAGTCAGCTTCAAATATAATAATAATAAATTCATTTATTTCAGGCAATTACAACCCATCAGTGACACAAAAAACATTTAGAAATAATATTAGAAATAAAAATAATAAAATTTAAAATTAAAATTCAAACTTATCCAAAACAAGTGTCCAAAATTCTAAAGTCAATGGTAAAAATAATAATAATAATAAATTCAATTACATTACATTAAAATTCAATTAAATTCACAAAAAGGTGGAAATAGGTAGATTCAGCAGGTCAAAGTTATAAATGTCATATCACAATCATTCAAATCAATTAAAAATCAGATAAAATTAATAAATAAGATGTCGTTATAAGATTAAAACTGAATGGGTGACATCGACCGATAACGAAATCCCTACACAATTTATTTTGAAAAGACCGTCAAATTCGTTGAGAATGTTTACAGCGGTCCACAATAATAAACAGCCGTGTTTACTTTATTTGACGGATAGATGGCTGATAAGCTCCGTGCTTATTCTGAATCTTGATGGAGATATGGGTGATTTATGAGGTTAGGCTTTAGGTCCAGTAGTTACTTTGTTAAAGCGAAGATAAACTTTACTAGCCTTATTAATGTATGTAAAGTAGGGTCGAAGTAGTGAGAACATGCTTTGTCTTTTACCGTGACATGAACTTTCAAAGTAGACAGACAGAAACAAAAAGTTGAAAAATTACTCCAACCATACTCCATGTTTATTAATAAGGCTTTATTAGTTTTAAGAAGTATGGGAAAGTACCTACTCTTAGAATTTTTCACTACTCTAATACTATTCCACTGACTCAGCAACCTCAGAAACGAAAGGGAAAAGTTATGTCTTTATAGACTTTATTCCGTTTTGGTTGCTTTTCTGCATTATAATTTGGAAAATGTTACCCACTCTGGCAATTAAAATTTATCGCATTATTAAAATATTATATTATTGCTTTTCTTTTAGCGAGTGACGCATTTTGTCTGAGTAAGTGTGAAAGCGTGTTTACAGTGCCTCCGAAAACTCCGACGCGGATGGTAATAGTCATATCGCTAATAAACAATACAAGAAGTAGACCTATTGCAACATAGTCATATCGCTAAATAGGCACTACAAGAAGTAGACCTATTAGGACTTAGACCAAACGCTGATTTTAAATGACAATATGGCATAACGCGAAATTGACAGACTGCGTTTTAGGACTTAGAGACTAAACGGGTAAAACCAAGGCGCACCAACTAAACTGTGCGGTAAAACAAACGTGGAGATTCTTAAAGCGGATGGTCGAAGACCAACAAAAGGAATGGTAGGTACCTACCTACCTACTACTCATTAAAAAAAAGATATAATATTTTTATTTTAAGTGCTTAAGCCTGCACTGGGCTTTCATAGAAAAAAAATTACCGACGCCGGTAGACTAATTGGTTCAAGTCCAAGTACGGTTTGAGTAAGAAGCGGGTTCGAATCCTGCGTCTATCGTGCGTTGTGTTTTTGCAGAAGTACCTATTGTTTTTTTTTAATCTAAAAAATAAATAGTTTAAGTTCTTACCATTCCCAAAGATGTACGAGGCAGTCGAACATAACACACCCATGTTCAGTGTTCATACAAGACGCCGCCGGAGCCGTCGCCGTCATCTCGAACCCCCGATATAATTTCACTTACACTTGACGACCGACAATTTTGAACGTATCACTGAAAAGAGAAATTGCCAATTAGTTGTGATAGGGTCGTGAGTGTCGTGATGGAATGAAAGTGAAATTATATGTTATGTTTTGGATGTGTTCTGTTTCGTAATCTTATTCAGATCAACTCGAAATATGTATCTACAAATGTAGAAATAAGAATTAAAAACCCTTTTTATGTATTCAATGTTTGCAGTGGAATTCAACCTCTATTTTACTATACTTCTACTATTTCTACTATGAGGAGCTCATTGGTCGTGCGGCCGATCTCGAATGGTCGTGCGGCTTAAGCAACCCGTGGCGCGGTCATTACTTGGATGGGTGACAGATAATTTGTGTGCGACAAAATCATTTTATCGAGCTCTTCCGTGCTTCGGAAGGCACGTTGAACCGTTAGTACCGGTTGTTATCCCTGGTAGCAGTCGTTAGGTAAAGTTAGAGGCCTGAGGGCGACCTGAAAACTCTAACACTAGGTGAGCCACACTACTATACGAAAAGAAGAAGACTATGCTACGGTCCCCGTAGCACAATACCTAACTGTTATTGTACCAACTTACAAATTGTCTCATGAAAAAAAATACCGCAAAATATCAGAGCCTAATGTTTACCGCAATCTTGAGTCATTTATCATTTGTATTTCCTCTATTTTCTGAACCCAGCTTATATTGCAGCTTTCATACGAAACAGAAAATCTATATATAGCAAAACAATATAGCTCTTATCTAAGTCAGTATTGTGAGGACAGTCTACAAATATATGTAGCCCCTACACCACTATATTAACACAACGCTTTTTAGGGGATTTTTCCTATTTTATTTTCAGGTAAAGTTTTGCATTAACTGTAGTTTATGGTCTATAATGGTCGCATTTTTCAACCGATTTTGACGAAACTTGGTATGAGCATGAGACACGTTCTATGAGCAGAGCATATAGAATATTTTTGGGTTTTATTTTTTATGAGTGAGGTATTTCTCCCACAAAGGGGAATAAAAAACGTCTCCGTACTATGAGTTCTTTTTTTTATTTACAAGGTAGTAACTTCTAATTAGTCTCATAAAAACTTGGTGAAGATTTGATGGGGATCTTCGAAGTGATGAGCGGAGTAGCTCTACTAGATTCAGTAAACCGCTCTTCTTTCGACATCTACCCATATAATTATATACAAAGTACTACATTGATGGCACTCTCCTGGATCCACATTTCATCATAATCTCCTCTGTTGATAATATCCTGCTTTTTTGGAGGTGGTTTAATACCTGTGTAACTCGTTCTAATATAGCTCGCGAGCTCTACTGTTCGGAGAACGACTAGTATACAAAGCAGAAACTAAGTAGCTTACTTCACCATACAAACATTTGGTACACACTGGAAATCGAAATTTTCTGGGAAGGCGAAGTTTTCCTTTTCCTATCTTGCCACAATCGACAAAACATAATGCAATAACTAGGGTAATTCGTAGCAATAACTCTATATATTTACTTAGAAATCAGAAAATTATTTGATTTCCCAGCTCTAGACATTCAGGTTTGCACAACCACAAAAATTGCTTAGAAATTCCTTGCGTTCTGCAACTAAGTCAATTTACTTCGCGTTTGCGGTAGTACAGTAACAGTAAATCACGTAAAGAACATTCCTCATTTTAGAATAAAATGCTCAAAGTATTTTGAAATGAGTATTTCTTAAAATATAGCTGGTTTACTAGACTTTTACATCTTTTATTTGTATAAAGCCACCACTTATCCACAGACTTTGACTAGAAGTAGCTAGACTACATTAAAAAAACCGACCTTCTTTCTTATTTATAAATTTATTTATTTATTTTATTTTCGGAAAACAAGCAGCACAAAAAATAATAGATACAAAAGGCTAATTACATGTTTTCACTAATAGACTTATGCTAGGAACTAAATACTGTGTGTACACTTGCACAGGCAATAGAATGAAAAACTTATATAAAACTAAAGTATGGAAAAGGGAAAAGCGTTAGAACGATTATACATTAGAAACAACACATCCACGCAAGTTTACTAGTAGAATAAGTTATACTTGCAACCTTAGTTTTTGAAAAATGTATTAGATAACTTACGTCTCGCACTCACTATGCTATCACCAAACATATCAAAAATAAAAAAATTAAATTAAAAATTTAAAAAACCCCCGACTTAAAAAATCTTCAAAGTTAAAACAAAACTAAACTTTAAAAAGGCAAAAATAATAAACCGAAAACATATTTCATGTCTCTGAGTAGGTATGTGGTACCTTACGTTACCGCGTCGAGGGACGCGGGAATGTGTCACAGAAGTTGATGGTAACCGACCCGGTGCTTATAGTATCTAACGTTTCCTTTTATTTGATACCCCACTCGGGTATATTTGAAAACATTCGGTTTTTATTTCCGAGTTTGACCCTACATATACTTTGAACGGCTAACCCGATTTTGATGAAACTTGCATATTGTTGTCACAACAGTCATGCTCTTTTATTTGATACCCCACTCGGGCATATTTGAAAACATTCGGTTTTTATTTCCGAGCTTCAACCAACATATATTATGAACGGCTGAACCGATTTTGATCAAACATAGCTAAGAACACTCGCGCAAAAGACACCTATTAAACAAAAAAAACTACATTTAAATCGGTTCATCCGTTCGTGAGCTACGATGCCACAGACAGATACACAGACAGACAGACACACAGACACGTCAAACTTATAACACCCCTCTTTTTCCGTCGGGGGTTAAAAACACTAGAATCATGATCAATAACCTTGTTATATCCATCGCAAGCTCGTCTCAAATAGGAATTCCTCCTATAGTTGGTAGAACCTCTGCTTAACCTAAAAGTAGGAATATTTCTGCGATATTGAAATTTGGGAGGAACATAAATCCTTAACTTACTTAAAAGCTCAGGACAGTCTATCAAGCCAGATAACAACTTAGACAAGTAAATAAAGTCGGCGATATTACGTCAATCACAAAGAGGGAGAATATGATGCTTTTTACAGGAAGCTAAGTAGTCAGAACAATATGATGTTTTGTAGTTTAAGTATTTAATAATTTTTTCCTGAGTTCTTTCAATTTTGTGTATGTATTTTTTATATGCAGGGTTCCAAACTTGAGAAGCATATTCTAGTTTACTTCTAACATAGGTGCAATACAATAACTTAATAGTTTTAATTTACAATAACTTAATAGTTTTAACTTAATAGTATAAATGCCGACCATAACGTAAAAGGTAAAAGGATATTTTCACCTAGACTAATTAACGTTTGAATATAGGTAACTATACTTATAATGATATCACCAAGATATCGCACATTTAGATTTACAAATTACTCGGTAGAGTAATTTCGTATGGACTAATACAATATAATATTACTAATCCATCTATACCTATTAGTTTACAAAGACGAAGCAAACCTCAAGTTCTCACCGATATTCGCCAGTCAAGCTTAGCTGTAAATTTATATAGCGCTAACCGCATTTTCTTGGTAAGATATCGATAACAGATAGCTAATGGCCGTTCAAATAGTATAAAACAATCCAGGTCGCCGGCACCACCGCCAGTACTAGCACAACCTCAACATTGAACGCTATGTAAGGTTCTTATCTACATTGCAATAACATGAATCACGTACAAGAAAGCCAATTGTTGAATTATACAATGGCCCCGTAGCGGTTGTCATCGACCGTCGGGCGTCGTGCTCCATTTCCCCCACATTGACCATTGAGATCTTGCTAAAACCTTATACCGAGAAGTCGAGCTGATTAGATACTGAGAAATGTATCCTTTTGCGAAAACAGCTCAGCAAATATGTCTTTTGTTCTTTTGTTATGAAGAAATTCTGTAAATGGTGGTGAAAATCTTGTTAAATTCCAAGGGTTGGTTAGTAGAAACCTGCAGACCAAAACAGCAACTTTGCTCTATTCTATTTAGGGAAGACAACAAAGAAACCCCAGGAGATAGAAATGTGATTAATTTTTTTTAGGTACCTTGTAGCACGCTCCTATAGAAAGTACAATCGCACTAAAAGCAATCGTATTTAAATCAATCAAATAGGGCCATGCGTAAAGATAAGAAAACGGAAGTGTAACTGACCCGTCTTCTATAGTGATAGTACCGGCCTACGTATCGAAGCACGGATGAGTCCGCTTTATGATACTATTTATTGGATTGTCGGTATGAGTGGATAAATACAGCGGCACATCCTTTTATCACCACCCAGAAAGCGAAACGATTAATAAAACTCCCCAATATTGTCGAAATTCTATCAATAACCATTTTCTAATCGAAAACCAGAAATAGAAACGTCGGAAATCGATAAGCTCTTGTAATTACACAGTCGCCCCTTGTACTAAAATTGGAATAGCTATTTAGACCCATTGGCTGGCGGTAAAATCTAATATTAAAGGTAGTTTTCCACACGAGTTGGTAGTTTTGGATAGTTCGAAAATGGATAAAGTTTTTCTAGGCGAGAATATTGAATTTTGTATGAGGCAGAACCCGTTTTTTTTTCTTGATAGGAAAGTTTAAGTAAATATACCTTTGTTGAGCATATAATCGTATGAACATAAATATACACATTCTTACTTACTTACCTACAAATAAAGAGGTTAAAATTATAATTATTTGTTAAATTATATTACCACCCAAGCCGAAACAGTACTCGTATCTACTTACTACTTCATGCAGAGGTTAAATTGAAATGATTGAAATGGCCACCTATTTTTGTGTAACTAAATCTTTTGAGCTTTTTGTTTGCTGTATGTTTCCTTTCTTATACAGAGTCATCTATCTTTCTAGCTATTCAGTCACGTAGGTACTTTAAAGCTTATAATGAACTTTCTAAACTTAATGTATCATGTAACATTTACACTAGCATAGCTTTATTGATCATTTTAACCAAATTGCTCATTCACGGTTAGATTTTCCTTTAACCTTTTACATAGATACGACGATCAACCGCAGTCAATTCATACAGCTCGCGTACCGAAAGATAGCTAATAAAATATACTATGGGACTAGACATCTAGTGAAAGTATCCCTTCTGAACGGTACTTTAGCTAAGTAGACAATACAATATCTGCCTACTACGAGTAGATATAGTAACGAAAATCTAGAGATATTGTTTTGAGAGTAGAAAACCTGATTATGGGAGCAGGATTGCTTCGGCTGCAGGCTTCGGCTTCTCAAAGCCAAATATCAAGTAGGTACCTACTACCACAGAATACATAAATAGTACAAGGTACTACAACACCATTCTGCAGTGATAAATTAATAGGTAATGCTCAAATGGTAAGCCGTCATCATCTTTAGACGAGCATATGCATAGCATAGCAGACGAACTGAGTATACAGAATTAACTGTCTTTGAAAATGTTGCGAAAACACATACCTAATACACAGCTCAGCACATCTTTGTCTTTACCTACTCCTTGTATTTGTGTTATATTTCTTGTCTCATGTTGTACAAATAAAGTTATCTATCTATCTATATATCTAGGTATCTAATACAATTCATAGGTAATAGCTTACTCGACTACATAGTAGTTCCAGTAGCGAAGATCTTTCACGAAATATATGTTTGAAAATAATACCATTCAGTTCATACCCATCAGTCAAGAAGTATAAATATAACTAGAGGGGACACTGACATCTATTTAGCTAGCAAAAAAGCGGAAAGCTACGTGACCATAATACAAGCTTTCAATTACAAACCTTCGTTTACTTTTTACGCCATAGCGAAGCAAATTATTAAATAGATGAAAAGAATCTCGTCTCGTCCCTCTAATGGCGAGGTAAATTATTTTAAGTTGTTGTCTCTTAGAAAGTTTCACTTTCCGCTAGCTTAACACTGTAATATAGCCTTTCTTTCTACTTGTTAAATCGACACAGGTAGCCGTACTATAATGAGAAAAATACGTGATCTGTGAATGTATACAATTTAATACAAATTTCCAGTACAAAAAGCATACTTTAGATAAATAGATACTCGCAGTCTATAATAGAGGTAAATGTTAAATGTAAAATTATTGAATTTGCAGCAATATTAATATATTAATCAGGAAAGGTTGCGTGTAAGAGATAGCGCTAAGGCCGCCCATTGTGCTATTAATGTTATAATCTAGTTTTATTTGTTCCATTGTTGATTTCAAGTTTTTTAAGTAGGTACTTTGTTATTCTTAATTTTTTTACTACTATAAAGCGTTATCTAATGTAATCTTATGGACCTATTCAATTTAAATACTTTTTACTTAATATGAAAAGCAAAGCACACACTAACTACTACAACATCATGCACAGAAATAAAATATTCAATGCGATAGAATTAACACCTACACATTTTTCGTCAAGCTTTCACTGTCTCTTTTAAAATAGTCACCGGTGTGGTCACCATAGGTAGGTACCTACAAGAACTTTTCTCTCTGTCGTACTTACTCGTACTTTCGAGTGTTTTGTGTTGGATGTAGGTACAGTCAGCAACATTACTGCCTGCCCACCGTAAGGTCTAATTTCGCTTGCAAGGTAAATTTAGACATAGATTCTTCTTCTGTTTTCGGTCTCGAAACGTTGAGCGTTGTAACAATGCTAAAAGTAATAAACACCACGCGATTCAAACCGAAAAATGTCTTTCATTTCAGGTAAATTTAGGTTCACTTAGTAAATATACCCACGACTTTATTGTTAATTGTTACCTACCTACTACCTATCGTCTGCATGCATGCGACACAAAACACTACACAATAATTGTCACACATTTGATATTTATCTATATGTGTGTAATGATATGCTTATTCCACGCTCGGCGCTCGGTTCAAACGAATCTTTCGGCTGGATAAGCACTTTTGTTGTTGATAGTACCTACCTACCACAAACTGCATCATCGTAACCAGCTTTCCACAAGGGACCGGCTGTTCCGATGGCTTGTGATGTGAAAAACAAGTTTTTGTACGAAACAAATTAACCATTTTCGTAATAGTGAAAGCGGTAATTATCGATCCACTACCGTTTTCGTGGCGAAAACATTGCGTAATTAAAATACTTTTAAGATGTTGACTGGAGGATCATTTGTGACATTATGGACCAGTGACTGTGGCTGCAAGTCGGTTATTTGCATTGCTTAATTACCACATATGAAATATATATTATATTGAGTAAGTACCTACACTTATGTTTTGTATGGTAAACATATTTTTAAATTTTATTATAAAACCTTTATCTGTAACCTACAGATAATAAATATATAAATAACTGTTTGTTTTAAGTTTCAAAAGCACTGAACAATCAACATATAAAAAACCACTACAGAATTACATTTGAGTTACCAAGTTGATTGTTACATAAAAGTGGATCATATTTTTGAGCCAAATAGTGACCAGCAGTTACATCTTGCGTCGCATCAAACGCCACCTCTACAACCTTCCAAAAGGTTTGATACTATTACTTCACGTAGTTAAAGAATTAGTCGCAGTATGACCAAGAAAAACCGCCCATAATATAGACCGACGAGCGACGACGTTGCGATTCTACAAAGACATTTTAATCCTAAAATGGATGATAGAGATACATAATTTATTCCGTCGCAGTCGGGGCGGTCGGACGCGGACGGGGCGCGGGCGTAACGAGCCGGAGGCGGATTTGGCACCAGCATAGGGGTGCCTTGAATACTCACGGTCAATGACACGAGGATACCAAATCGTTACTCTACTAAGAAAAGCACATTGAAGCAACACTGAAGACATAGGTTACCTCTATAGAACAATATAAGTACAAATGTAAGTACAAAACTATTGTATCGCATTTTGAAGAAATCACTAATACGATAATCCTCAAATCCTGAAAGCAACCCCAAGATTACCTACGCATATAATCATGATACGTAAGTACATACTTAGTACGTAAATATAATGCCTATAGGACCTAATTACAGCACATTTACCTAGCTAGTAGGTCCTACATTATCCTTCTGGGTACACTTAGCAAAATTGCGGTACAATTTACCTACCTAACTTTACCTCGGAAACTTAATGTAGCCATGAGGCTAACGCATGAACGTTATCTATAAAAAAATATGATTTTAAACGTAAAAACTGTTCAAGATATTTAGATGGTAATACTATGTTTAAACTACAAAAATAAGCTGGTGTTTTCTAACAAAAGTAGATGGGTAGATTCTTATGTTCGTAAAGATCATCTATCTAACTCGTTCCTGACTTTTCTTCGTAAAATTATACCTTCACATCACAACCTTACCCTTAATTGCTAACGATAAAATAATTGTCATTCATTTGTGTAAAGTAGGACACCATAATGATTTAACCTAGTAATTTGACTCGATATTAAACCATACGTGAACTATAAATGAAGAGAAAGCTAAATAAGTAAATAAAAGCTCTAATCTACTAAATAAATATAGAAGTTTTTCCTAATGATGCGTAGGTAGCAGAAGTAAGCATTATCGATGTTTCCGTAAATAAAAACAAACATTACCAGGCGTTATAATAACTCTACGTGGTCGCTACAACAAATAGCCGTCTTTATTCTACTCTAAAACGATTTTCTGACCGAATGGTGATATCTAGGTCACTCAAGAGCCAATAATTATATAGTAGCAACACTTACCTAGTGCCTCAAACGATTTTAAGTCGCACTTCGGTATTATAACTTCTAATCCGTTTTCCGCAAATATTTTCTTACAGAGATGAAAAGAGTGATAGGGTGATGTAGTGGTTATTGTAGTATGTGATTGGAGACTGTTTGTTAGGTGTATTTTTGAGGGTAAATTGTGTATTTCCGGCGTATCGATTGAGCGGCGCGCGGCCGCGCGTTTCACGACGGAATGAGCCCACCCCGAACGCTCCGCTAGCCCCGAGTGCGCGCGTTTTCCACATTTTCCCGCCACGGGCGAGCGAGGGCCGACGGCTGGGGGGTGGCTCGGAAACTCGTTCCCTAGTCACGCTGTGATACGCATTTTGTTTGTATTGTATACGCAATAACATCGTGGATCTTGTTTCTACTCATAAGTCTGATGTTGGTTTTGAACCAATGTTGTTCTTTGAGTAGGTAGTGACTACATTATGAAACTCATAAGCACAAAAGTCTCCTCTAGGTATGCGTGATATATATTTGATGGACACTAACCTTCTAGTGAGCTGATAGCGGTCAAAATACCTACCTACTTACATATCCACTATATAAAACAACTGTCTATCTATCACGGTTCATGAGATACCCAGACAGCCAGGTGACAGACAGACAGACGGACAGTAGAATCTTAGTAAACCCTTTGGGTACGGAATCTTAAAAAAAAACGAAATTCCCTTTGAACATAACTCGAGATAGTACAATTCAACGAACGGTCAAATTTTCCGGCACTGCGAATCCCAACATCTCATCTAACAAAATGCATTTGGCTGTCATCATTTTGGAGAGCAATTGCAAGGAAAGCATTGGGGTTGACATCGTTAGGGGAGTGCTCCCCCGAACACTGCGACAAGGATTTCATGAAATGCCCCAAAGACTTTTAAAGTCGTAGAAGATAGATGGGGCTGTCTTTACTAGTTATGTCATGTATTAGCTTATTCTGTCTACCTACCATCACTAATTTTTGTGTCCGCTAAATGACGGCACCCTGTTGAAGGAAACTCTGCGGGGTTTAGTAACAAACTCGCTGAGCTTGTGACGTTGGACAACAAACTCCAAGTTCCATGAAGATTATCATAAAATACTATGTATTAATTATCATATATACTATACCATTATCTCAACCTTAACAGTAGATATAACATCAGACAGAAAGAAGACAGTTCCTAGACTCATCTTAGCGCCAGATGCTCATTTCATTTTTACGGTAGACGTAACAATATGGTAAGCGCTGCAGCGTTTTTTTATACGTATTTCGCGTAAAAGGAATATGGCATTATGTTTGAGACCAGAGATCACTTGACACCACTAGAAGTAGGTAGGTACAATAATATCAAACGAAACGCAATTTAGGTAAAAAAAGTATAAAATTTCATAGGTCTTTATTCATATTTTGGTCATGTTCACTGGGATCCTTGTGCTGTAGGTACTTTCCGCGCATCCCCTCATGAAAAACAAGTGTTTTCACAACAACGTACCTACCCACGCCACTACCACGTGCTCTAAGGACGTCGCATCGTCTACTCTCGTGTCGTGATTAGGTACAACTTGTTAAAATCTTTATCTCTATAGTACCTACCCTACCTAGTTAGACAGGGTATCTTAGTACCAAGAGAGAAAAAATAACGAGATACCTAGATAGGTAGGTAAGGTTTTTGGAATCTGAGGTGGGAAGCCAACCTTGCCTGGCTTCTAAGCAATAGCGCCAACCTTGCCAGCATTAGCGGGTACGGGAGGGATCCTTCGAAACAGAGATGGGGCCTAAAAAGGCCGCCGCTGTCGGATGTAGTCCGCGAGGAATTCCAGCTAGCTTCGACTTCTTAGGTCCTGGTATAACTTCTATTCCATGTGGACCATGCAGAGTCCAAAACATGTATTTCATGCATTTCTAATGTAGTACCTATAGTTACTTTTTAGGGTTCCGTAGCCAAAGGGTAGAAACGTAACCCCATTACCACAGTTTACCTAATCGGTGCTTTATTGGATAATTTTTCGTGCTATACCATGCTATACTAAGACTCCACTGACCGTCAGACTGTCACCAATCTGTATCTCATAAACCGTGATAGCTAGACAGTTGAAACTTTCACAGATGATGAAGTATTTCAGTTCAGCTATAACAACCAAAATAAAAACAAAATAAAAAAGGGCACCCATAACAAACGTGATTTTTTTGTGCTAATAGAAAGGAACCCTATGTGCCCGTGTCTGTGTCGCACTTCGCTGGTTTATTAGGGTTCCGTAGCCAAATGGCAAAAAACGGAACCCTTATAGATTCGTCATGTCTGTCCGTCTGTCCGTCCGTCCGTATGTCACAGCCACTTTTTTCCGAAACTATAAGAGCTACTGTTGAAACTTGGTAAGTATTCGGTGAACCGCATTAAGATTTTCACACAAAAATAGATATAAAACATATTTTCTAATACATATTTTTCTAAACTGAATAGTTTGCGCGAGAGAGAGTTCCAAAGTGGTAAAATGTGTGTGTACACCCCCCCCCCCCCCCCCCCCCACCGTAACTTCTAAAATAAGAGAATAATAAAACTTAAAAAAATATATGATGTACATTACCGTGTAAACTTCCACCGAAAATTGGTTTGAACGAGATTTAGTAAGCAAACGGCAAATTACCTTTCAAAACAAAACCTTTTGTATAGATAATGGTAAGGAACCCTTCGTGCGCGAGACTCGCACTTGGCCGGTTTTTATTCTTCAGGATAACCAACAAATAAAAAAACATTGCTGATGGATGATGTAGGTAGGTACATACCACGATACGTATTAAGGTATATTAGTTTCTAGACATGTCATGCACCCCGTTGTATCACACGCGCGCATAGTAATTTACGATGTACATTTTAGTGTAGGATTAACATTTAAAAAATTGTGACTAATAAGTTGTAATTTGACTTGAATTAAAACTCCCGCTTAAAATAATAACCAACCATCCAACGAATCGTCATTAGCCAACTTACAGAAACCAAACAATCACAGTTTAGACAACCAAACAAATCCAAACAATCAGCATAATACCAACCTAAAGAAAACAAAATTAAAATGTTTTTCTGGATTGGCTGATGCGGATAGCCTGTGTCAAATATAATGTAATTCTATGAGAAATTTTCTTTGTATTTTTATTTAGTTTTTCCAAGTTTTTCATTGACAGACAGAAATAAAAATTAACACAGGGACTCTCAGATTCAGATTACAAATGGAAAATGGCAGACGGCTAAAGTTAGAGTGTGCGTGTAGAGAACATGGAGATTGGAGACCATTCAAGAAAAAAAAACTTTTGACGTTTGACTCAAACAAATGTCAAACATTTTAAAAATTGTTTTCCAACGGACGAGTGGTTTGGAATTTGAAAAATATTGGTTATTGAGTTGTTTTGTCTTTCAAAATATTGAATTTGGCTTATAAATAATGAATAGCGAAGTGCTAGACCTAGAAGCGAAGATTATTAATCATGACGCTTACGGAACCTCGTGAGTTTATCAATATTTATTGGTCTTTCATTCTACTTTCATATTTACCAGTTACTCAAGCTGTGATACTTATTTCCAGCTACAAATGGTCCCCGAGAGACTTTGAACTGGGTTCTAATCTCGGACAAGGGAAATTCGGCAACGTGAACGTTGCTAGAGAGAAGAAAACTGGACTTTTAGTTGCCATCAAAACATTATTCAAGTCACAGATAGTCAAGTCAAGATGTGAACGACAGGTGATGCGAGAGATAGAAATACAATCTCGTTTGAAGTAAGTAGAACATTTATAATGGTTAAAGACCCTTTTTATCATTACTTTACAATAAAAACATGAATGTTTTATGCTTTGTTTACACAGACATAAAAATATTCTTCGTTTACTGACATGGTTTCATGATGAGAGGCGTATATACCTGGTTGTGGAGTTTGCAGCAGGCGGTGAGCTTTACAAACATCTCACAAATTCACCCGGGGGTCGATTTCCTGAAGCTAAAGCTGCCAAATATATTTATCAGGTAACTATTAAGGCTGCAACATACCGTGGCCAGTGGCACAGCCGAGCAACATAAAAATGACAGTTGGATTTACTTGTTTGCCTGGCTAGAGCAGCTAGACTCCAAAAGCTGCTGGACTAGTGTGTTGAAGCCTTTTCAAGTTTACATACCAAGCTCAGCCAACAGTAAAAAGAATAAAGGTTGTTAACTTGCAAGATTATTTTCATATTCAGGTAGCAGATGCAGTAGAGTACTGTCACCAGCACCATGTTATACACAGAGACATTAAGCCTGAAAACATTCTGGTTGACTACAATGGGGATCTCAGACTTGCCGACTTTGGATGGTCCGTACATGCCCCATCAGAAAGGTATTACGGTTATAAGTTAAGTTTTAGTTATAAGTTATAACAGCCAAATGTAGTTCACCACAAACATACTGGTTGTGGTAATGCTGCAGTCCTTGAAATACACTCTTAAGAAATGGTATGCTCAGTAGTATTGTGGTGCCAAATTAAAATTACTACCTGTGTCCTGCAGTTTCACCCGCATGACCTGACCTGTGGAAACATCTGAATCAAAAGTAGCCTATGTTACTACTCGATAGCTTTTAAATTGGTCCAGTAGTTTCGGAGTCTATTTGTTACAAATAAATAAATATTTACTCTTTATAATATTACTTATAGATATAGATAGTATACTGCACTTTCTAACTTAGCATTGGGTTTTAAGAGGATAGTCTCCATTCTCTTTCTCCATACAAACATAGTTTACATTTTCCTCCCTGGATAAAGACATTAGAGCAAATATGTTAATGCCATAAAACTTATATCTGTCATCTATGCATCTACCTTTTTATTTTTTTCATTTTATTGTTTTTTTATTTTTTATTATTATTTTAATTAGAAAATTTAAAAAAAAAGGTAGATGCATTGTCATGATCATGACAGATATAGGTTTTATGGCATAAACATATTTGCTCTAATTTCTTTATCCAGGGAGGAAAATGTAAACTATGTTTGTATGGAGAAAGAGAATGGAGACTATCCTCTTAAGTTCTTCTGTATTTCTTCTTATTTCACCACTGTCTCTATTGGCCAAAATAGTTCTTGACATTTTCTGTGGGTAGATTTCATGCAATTAGATGTCCTTACATTATTGTTCATCATTAAATTAATTTTCAGACGTAAAACAATGTGCGGCACACTGGATTACTTGCCGCCAGAGATGATAAAACGTGAGATATACAACTCATCTGTCGACCTGTGGTGCATTGGAGTCTTGCTATATGAGTTCTTAGTGGGAAAACCACCATTTGAAAGCCAAGGGCAAGACAAGACATATGCCAGGATACTGTCCTTGGACATTGTTTACCCGAGCTATGTGGCTCCTGGGGCTAAGGATCTTATTTCTAAGGTTTGTTATAAAAGCATTTATGGATGTATGCAGAAATATGGTTTTGTTAGAGAATGCTTTGCCTCAATCTTGTGAATGGGAGTCAACAGCAGCAATAATGTGACAAAGCATTTGCATAGTATAAGGTCATCATCATCTGAGTGATGTTCCCGGTTGCATCCCTTTCGAGAGCCCGCTTCGCACGATCTTCGGGATCCCAACTAAAAAAAGTCTGCCCTCAACACATCTAAACTACTTTTCATATAGTAGTATGGCTTACCTAGTGTTTTAGTTATCATGTCGCCCTAAGGCCTCTTAACTAGACCTATCAGAGTTAACAACAAGACCACCTGCTTAACATGTCTCCCGAAGCATGATGACCTGGATATAAGTGAACTAAACTACTTAATTAATGTTACAGCTTCTCCGCCATTCAAACAAAGAGCGAATCTCCCTCGACAAAGTTAAGACACACTTCTGGGTCCAACAGTTCTACACTGAATCATCATAAGACTAAGTTAGTATTATCTTTTGTACATATATTACTTTTATTTTTCCAAAGTGTTAACGGCCATACTCAAATGTTAAGGGAAACTGTTAGTTCATATGGTTACAAAAGTTATTTTCCAATTTCATGTAAGTTCAATTAACACTAACTAGAATTACAAATATTATTTAATAATGGGGTATATGTTTTGTGTTTTAATTTCTTTTTACAGCTTTTAAACATGGTAAATACCCCATTATTATTAATTTGAAGGGATAATAACCATATCAGATTAAAATCGTATATGTAGTAACTTGAATGTTTGAAAAAAATCAGACCTCTGATTAATTGTTTGGAAATTAAACTAATTTTTCCTGTTTATGGGTAGACTGAGATGTATTTAAATTTCACAACGCAAATAAAACTAATATTGAGTTCAATTTCATATCAGTATTGCGAAAACTGAAGAAAAATCTATCATTTGTTTGCTGTTGATCGGATTTTTTTATTGATAAGGCCATACTCAGAACCATTCCTTACCTGAATCTTTAATTTGCCTAACCTAACCATAGCCACAAATGTATAAAAGTAATAATAAGTTTGCATTGTATTACTTGTAAATGTTTGTGACTCAAAAGTTAAGCAATACCTGGCTATAATATAATATAGGTATGTATCCTAAATAGTTAATTCTATTAATATGCGATTTGAATTTAATGATAATTATGTGAATAAAATTATTTTTTTAATTGAAAATAGTTGATTTATTACAAAAATAGACAATTAACCAATTAAGCTAGAACTAACAGACTTAGACTAATATTAGTATCATCGTGACTTTGGTGAACTTATGGAAATGGATCTAATAACTAAATGGAAGATCTAGTAGATTCCAGTAATTTATTATTAGAAAATGTGATGTATAATAAATTGATATTATTAGATTTTTTAGAGTCGAAAAATTTAAATCTATAACTCGGCCAGCATTGCAAGAAGACACTACATTTGTAAATATATTATTATAGATATAGTATAGATACACTTTACATAAATTTAGACTCCATAAATAAAATAGCGCAATTTGTAACGCACGGCGGCCTTAAATGACGTTCTACACTTATAACGAGTAACCATAACCCCGTATCCACGTCAATCCATCGTTAGTATTTCCTATGGGCTTGTACTCGAGCCCTATCCAGTCATCGTAGCCACTGCTGGCTAAGTGTTTCAATACATACTCGTAGTTTACCTCGCCTGGAGAGTTCGGTTCATTGCGGTTAGGTACTTGAGCTATCTGAAATGAGTTGTTGCTATTAGATACAGCTCCAATTATTTAACTTCCTTTTAGGGTGGGGCCAGATGAGCGTAAATTTTCGAGTTGTAAGTCCCGTTTTTTCAGTCATGTAATATCTGCTACATTCGGTTTATACAAAACACCGACGCGAGCGAGTTGTCTATTTGTAGGTATAAAACCGAATTACGCGACCGAAAATACAGGACTCACAACTCAAAAAAAATCTCTCGTCCAGCCTTACCCTAAGTCGCGGATCTGCATTATCATTATATATCAAATTGGTGTAATTATCACACCAATTTGATATATAAAATTATAATTCCTGCCAGCCAAACATCTAGAAAAAAATGGCGGATGCGCAAAGTCGATTTTTCATATAAGTCGTTTCCAACTTGTTTGCCGGGCACTATAACATTAAATGGGTCTAAAAGAGCAATAACCATACTGAACCCACGCAACTTGTATGAAAACCGTGGGACGGGTGTGATAACGTTGCGTATGATATGATAAGTATGTTTCTAATTCAAAGGTTTTCATACAAAATCAAGATTCTAGGTCTAGATGTCATAATGCGTTGCGTACGTGGGCTCAATATGTTCCTACGATAACCCTCCAAATATCATATTTTACCTGCACATGTCCAACGAAAGGCATGAGTTTAGTGATTGTGTGCGAAATGTCGCCGCTGATCTGTTGCAAGTGGAATATATCCAACATCAGTTTTAAATTGGGGCT
Organism: Idaea biselata; assembly: GCA_958496205.1. Classification (NCBI taxonomy): domain Eukaryota; kingdom Metazoa; phylum Arthropoda; class Insecta; order Lepidoptera; family Geometridae; genus Idaea; species Idaea biselata. The sequence goes on from OY292402.1 coordinate 22,017,419, forward strand.
GTTGATTCGTTTTATGACTTCTATAGCTGGAATAACATAATATTTCAATCTTAGCATCATAATTTATATCGTAACAATTTGAAGACGTGAGTTTCCTCGCAATGTTTTCCTTCATCGTAAGAGTTTTGTGAATACCGCACATTCATTTTAAGAATGTATTGAACCTCAAATTACTACAAGCCAGCACTCGGATACGCAGTCCGAATATTTCGAACCCAGATTAAGGTTTACTGAATCTTACTTTATTGTCTAATTTCGTAATGGTTTAGGGCTGGATAACAGGTTCCACCCGCACCAATATTTCACAAAAATTAGATAATTTTCCACTCTCTCTATTGCACGATAAGGTGGAATTTTGAAAATGCCTACTCACACCGCGTAGCGTCACTTGAGAGCCCTCTCCGGCGGCATCTAACAAATATTTTCTTCTAATTTTACCTTTCCCATAATCACTTAAGAAATACTGCGGCACCGAATACTGGTTGATAGGTTCTATAACACCAAGCAAATTCTCAGTCTTCAACACATCTGCAGCATACTTCAGGTTGTTTTCATAAGTGTCCCAGTTCTTCTGTGTGACATTGTCGAGTTTTCCTGCCATTATATGGATTTTACGAGCGTTCACCGCTTTTGCGTATTGGACGGTTGTGTGGAAGTTTTCTTTGAATTCATTCTCTTTGCCTGGTACAGCTGTGACCCCTAGTTCGCCTTTTGTTACGTCCCCTGTAATCATTGGAATCGACTGAGAAATAATAAAATAGGTGCATAAAAATTTAATTATTCATACATTTTTAGGCAAAGTCTTTGCCTTTGACGTCTGTTATTTGCAAAAGTGTGGAAGGGATAGTCGATAGTGTAACGCTCTTACGGTGAAAGAAAACATCGCGAGGAAACTCGCGTCTTAAAATCACGTATACCCATAAGGCTACGTACCTACTGTAACCACCCAGCGAAACCTTTTTACTTAATAGATTTGAATTATCGTTTATGGAAAAGGTGCATAAAATTGGCGTACGTAGCCTTATAATTGGACCATTGTACGTGATTTAAGAACGCGTGTTTCCTCGCGATGCTTTCTTACGAATTTTCCAATTATTATTTTTAATTTACTATATTAAACACTGGTCCATGCAAAGCAGCGTCCTTACTTTGGGGTTACTGCTGAAAATCAGTGCTTTTTATTAGCAAATACATCACTGAGCAGTATCCCATCTGCACCACTTCAGCACACTACTCACCTCACATCTGTTGTATCTACACCGTTGTACCTACTAGTGTGCTTTTTTGTTGCGGAATAAATGATTATCTATCTATCTATCTAATTATTTTTCTGGCAAGTTTAAAATGAAATAATGAGTTTTATACGAAAACCGAAGGATATGAGAAACGAATCAGCATTCTTCTCTACAGCGTAGTGATACTTTATAAATTACCTAGGTACCTACATACCATACCTAACTACTTATTTAATTGTATCTTACGTAATTATAAGTTATCTGTGTTGACATAAGTGCCATTGATAAACTCAAACAAATAATTATTTAACAGCAGCAGAACTACTGATATAAGTAGGTAATTTTATTAAATACCTATTTATAATAGTTCTAAATTATAATATATTAATCTATATTTATAATTTTTTTTAAATAAAATAGAAGTCTGTAACAATTATTACGTTTTATTATAGTTAATGTAACTACACAGGTACGGTTTACTTTCCAATTTATATTATCTTCATATATGGCGAATTCGCTCCAGTTTTTATCCTCATTAAATTGACTACCTATAGTTTTTAATTAACAAAATATGCACCAACCTGTCTTCAAATTAATCAGCACTTGTTCAATGCCGGCGTTTTCTTTAGCTTGCTTCACTTGGTCCACAGAAAAACCTAAAGGGAACCCTGATTCTATTGCTTTGAACCCAGCATTCTTAGCTAACCCATACCTCTCTATGATAGAGGTCGCTTCACCAAACATAAACGATATATTTGCACAGAACTTCATTATTTTTCACTTTATTTTTGTTTTGATATTGTAGCCGTGAGAGGTTATCAATCTATGTCAGCTGAACCGTGTTTGTAGTTTGACATCGCTTCAAAAGAACTTTATAGCAAAGTTACGTTCCGTCCTCGCGTTTTATTATCGACTCGCTATGTTATCTAACCACAAAAATAGATTTTTTTACAAATTGTGGAATGGTTGAATTACCTAACGTGTAAATTTTGTGTAAAATACATTATTGTTACCGATAAAATTGCGGTTTTAAGTCTTATTTGTTTTTCATTCGTCCTTGGATTGGATAGGTACCTATGTTTTTTGCTTGAATCGGAACGTTATTTATGTGTCAAAGATATTTGAACGTATCATCAGTGCCTGAGTCGGTATTTCCTGGTGACTACAATTTGGGATATTTAAGAGGATAGTCTCCATTCTCTTTCTCCATACAAACGTAGTTTACATTTTTCTCCCTGGATAAAGACATTAGAGCAAATATGTTTATGCCATAAAACCTATATCTGTCATGACAATGCATCTACCTTTTTTTTCTAATTAGAAAAATAAAAAAAAATCATGACAGATATAAGTTTTATGGCATAAACATATTTGCTCTAATGTCTTTATCCAGGGAGGAAAATGTAAACTACGTTTGTATGGGGAAAGAGAATGGAGACTATCCTCTTAAATCATGAGGACAGGTTTTCAAGATCAGCGTGCATTATCTTAGAACATTTTACGAGCTTATAACCCCCCGACATGGACAAAATCATTCATCAAAAAAAAAACATTCGGTTTCATAACCGAATGTTTTTTTTTTGGGAATAGATTGTTTCCTACATTTTGGTGGATCTTTCCTAATCACGTCATAATCACGTTCACTACTCGAAAAAACACACTGGAGGAACTATAATTCAAATAAAAATACAAAGTTTAATGTAATGAACTGTATTTATAATGTATGTTTATATGTTTTATTTTAATTCAACAAAAAAATAATAAAAAAAATAACTTACAATTAAATTTAATTCTAAAATAATAAAACAAGCATCTACAACATTCTTCAATTTACAATTACAATATGTCAACAATACAATTTATTTAAAAAAATATTAGATCAATTTTTAAATGGCCACTCCTTGTTTTTGAATTCTAATAATTAAGTTTAAAAACTAATTACAATTATTATTGGAATGATTGAGTTAAATTTTACAAAGAACTTTTTAAATAATGTAATTGGAGCTCTGAAGTTAGACTTAACAGAAACAAGAGAAGGCTTTACTCCTTATTACAGATCGAAATGTATAGTTGAAGTTCAACCCCCTGATACAACTGAACTAACAATATAATATGTTACAGGGTCCCCAATTAACGACAAACGTTTAGACTGACCTAAAATGAGTTGTCTATCTTATATATATAAAAGAAAGCGTGTTAGTTACTCCACTTATAACTCAAGAACGGCTGAACCGATTTAGCTGAAAATTGGCAGAGAGGTAGTTTAAAGCCAGGAGAAGGACATAGGATACTTTTTATCCCGTTCGATTAAAAAAAAATGCTTATTTATTGCCTTTAAGGCGGAACAAAGTTCGCCGGGTCAGCTAGTTTTATATAAAACCGAATTACGCAACTCACAACTCAAAAAATTACTCTCGTCTTTCCTTGCCCTTAGGCTAACTTCAGAGCCGCCATCAAATTTGATTTTAGCACAATATTCACCTAAAATTAATGGGACTATGAAGCGGCATACCTCTCCAGCCAAAAAAAAACCTTTATTCCTATTTCATATAAGGTATAGTTTTGAAACGAAAAAAAACGTTTTAAGCTATTTTATAAGATAATTATACTCACATTAAAAAATATTGGAATCGGAGTAATTTTACTCTCGTTGTATGGAGAATTATGCATCAACTTGTCCGTCAAATCGTCCTCTTAAGGGTGGATTAGATATGCTCGCGAAAATACATACATTCTAATTGTGAAAGGTCTTTGAATAGTCACAGCCAACTAAATATGATTCACAAATTCACACGCATTAGCAATAAAGCCGCGTACAGTTAATGCTTCATCACGCATGCCTCGAGCTGTCTGGACTTGTGTGCTCACTACAAGCATTTACCCCACTTTGTTTGCTTGCTCAGGTTGACGCACGCATATGCGTGTCTGGGGAGGCATTCGGGGCATACGCCTCGCAACGTTTGTACGTAGCCTAAAGTCGTAGGTATAGCTAACGTCAGGACCGCCGTGTTTTGTTTAGTCGCTATAAACGAAGCGACGTAATATAAGTAATAATAAATGTAAGAAAAATGCATTAGGTGTCTGTATGCAGTCTTATAAAAAAGAGGTATATTCGGTTATAATATTTTTTATATAAATTTATGATTTTTGATATTAACACAGCCATATATTTATATCTATAGCTTAAATTTTATAAACTACTACACTAGAATTATGTGATTTATGATGATGATCGATAGGTATTAGATATATCTAGGCTTTAATATGACAACAAATTGTGGAAGACACTTTTTTTTCAATTGTTACTATAAATGATAATGCAACAATCTATAAAAATAGTTCAGTAGATAGTAGATATTCATATTCAATCTGTCATTCTTATAAAGCTTTAGTAAAAAATCTTAAATATCAACACCCTTACTTATAAACGATAATTAACAGATGACTAAGTTATGTAACGTTTTTTTCTGTCTGTCAACTTTGAAACCTCATGTCACAGTAAAAGACTAACGTTACATAGTTAATGCAGCTGTTAAGCAGCGATAATCATCGTTTATAAGGGGTTAAAACCTTAAAATATGTAGGTACTTAAAACGATTACATTCATAATTAAATTAAACATAATTATTACAATAAGAATTATCAGTCGCATAATATAAAAAAATGCTTATACTTACACACAATGAGAGAGTTTAATGTCTTTTATAGTTCCTAATCACGTGACAGATGGCGCTGGCACACATTTTGTAATCTATATTTATGTAACTAAATCGTGCTGACCAAGAATCTAGGCAAAGTGGAGCTAATGTTGAAACTCTCTCATACCCCCTTACTTATAAATAATGTCTAAGTTTACGTAACGTTTGTCTCTGTCTGTCAACTTTGAAACTTCATGTCACAGTAAGAGACATACGATACATAGTTTATGCAACTGTTTATAAGTAAGGGGGTTACACATTGAGCATCTTTATAAGTTAGCAATTTTTGGTAACTTCGTATCTAAATTCGATACAAAATCACAATTGTCTTTAGTCTTTTTCACAAAAAACCTCAGAACACACTGTAACCACGGTCAATGAGCTTTATTTCCCATTTTCTAAATTAGTTTCGAAACACTTAATAAATGAATGTGTATCTAATATAATCTAACTAGATCACAGACTCCTTTTTTACCAATTCCACATTCTGCATTTTAGGTTATTTAATTTTTATTGTGCTGACATCTATTGAGGCGTTTTAGAACTAATCGCGTCATGGAAACAGCTCATTGGGTTTGAGTAACTGCTTTATTACTTCTTTCGTTCCTTTCCCATCGCTCGTTGTTCTTCTTTGTGAAAAGTATACTCTGTTGTTTTTTTTTTCATAAGGTGTAGTTAATTATATGGTTGTCCTACCATTCTACAAGTCTGAGGGCTACGGGAGACTTTGGCGATAGAAGGAAGTCGAATTGTATGTTAAGCTCACCGTCGAATTCTACGCGCCATCTTTGAACAATCTGTAAAAGAAACAATCGTTTTATATATCCCATATATATATAAAACGACAGGCTAGCATTTGACCGCACCTCACCGCTTAAAAATTGATAATGAGATCTACGATGTACCATGCTTGCCTAGAAGAAACTGTAAGACAGGGACGTGGGCGGCATCGTTGTCAATAGTCGTGTCTTACCATTGTCAAACCTTAGGAAGGCCACAAATTACCTTATCATGCTATAGACACTTGCCAAATTGCATACAAGAGGTCACAATCCGCATTAATGGGGGAAAGCGGGGAAAGCCTCGTGTTCTTGGGAGTAAGGCCTCGTAGTGATGTCACTACGAGGCCTTACTCCCAAGAACAGGGGTAAAAGTTTACCGTTTACCGGCGAAAGTTCGAAGAAGTTCTGCAAATTAGCGTAGCGTGTATCCCGCTGTAACGGAATACTAGTAGTCGCGGGTTCGAGTCCTGCCGGAAACTAAAGTTTTGACAGTCGTATTCAAAAACAACTCTATGCTTTGTCTTGCTCTTGTGAGTTATAAATTAAAATCATCATCAGCGAAAACGTGACAAAAGCTCCGTCCACGCAAAGGGTCGTTCTTAAAAACTATGAGATACTAACCTTGGCCATTATCACATTAAGTTCGAGTTCAACGAATCTCTTCCCCGGACACATGCGCCTCCCGCGGCCGAAGGGTGCGACCAGCGAAGCGGCGTGCGGCTCCTTCACCTCCAGCCATCTCTCCGGGCGGTACTCGTTGGCGCGCCAGAAGTTCTCCTCTTGACGGCACGCCGCGCCGGTGTGGGCCAGAACAAACGTCTGGAAATTATAAATAAATTCTGTGAACAACACACAGCGCCATCTAGCCCCGTGGTAAGCTACTAGCTAGCTTATGTTACGGTGACTAGACAACGGGTATAATACTTATATTTATTTTATATTGACCTTTATTTACTATTAACTTTGCATGCCGAATGTTGGCAAAGTATGGGAGACGCTACACAAATGAATGTCATAAACATAGCACCCACCCCCGCCGGCAATTCGTGTTCATCAAAAGATGGTAACATTTACTATATGAAAAAATCCGGACTATGACAAAGACATAGCCACTTTGAATGCATATAGCCATATTAATATGGTAAAAATGAATGTCATAAACATAATACGGGTATGACGCAAATCGTCCCATTCGCAACTCGTCACACATACGCAGCTCGTCCCATTCGCAGCTCGTCCCATTCGCAGATCGTCCCATACGCAACTCGTCCGGTCGCAACTCTTCCTATTCGCAGCTCGTCCCATTTTTTACAATTCCTGATCCCGATAACGATTACCAGGATATTAATGCTTGCTATAGCCCAGGGGGTGATTCACCAGTTCAGGTTCATTACTTTTGTTATGAATAAAAGAATTTGAATATTCTTTTTTTTTTGTAAATGTTAGTGGAACCACTTATTGATTTTTGATTAGACGTGTTTGTGTAATTATGATATTATTATAGTAATTTAGATTTATATATATTTTTAAAAGAATAGGACTAAACCAAAAGTAACATTAAACGGCTTAATACGTTTTTATGAAAAAAAGAATTTGAATATTCTTTTTTTGTAAAATCTTGTGTAAGCACGGGTCCGTATTCAGAATTTTGTTATAATTTTTAAAAATAATGTTGTGAGCCTTTTTATTAAGTACCAAATTTGGAAAATTTAGTATAATTTAGATTAAAGTCAATGCTTTTCACTGCTATAACTATATTTTTTTGAGAAAATAAATGATTAGCAGCATTTTTTTTATTATTATTCAGTTAGTTATATACCCAATCCGAGCAACAAACGGTACAAGTAGCAAATGGGACCAGTTGCGAAAAAAAATAGAGGATAGGACGAGTTGCGATGGGACGAGACGCGACAGGACGAGTTGCGAATGGGACGAAGCGAGAACGGGACGAGTTGAGAATGGGGCAAGTTGCGAATGGGACAAGTTGCGAAAATGACGAGTTGCGAATGGGACAATTTGCGTCATACCCCATAATACCTATATCATATCACTCACCCCTGCGGGCAAATTGTGTCCATCAAAAGATGGTAGCCACTTTAAAGGCATATAGCCATATTAAGATGGTAAAAATGAATGTCATAAACATATCACTCACCCCTGCCAGCAATTTGTGTCCATCAAGAGATGGTACAACATTTACAATATGAAGAAATCCGGACTACGACACTAAATATAGCCACTTAGAAGGCATATTAGGGTGGTAAAAATGAACGTCATTAACATATCACCCACCCCTGCAGGCAACTTGTGTCCATCAACCGTGAGCGGTGACTCCAGGACTCTCGCCAAGAAGGGAGCAGTGGGCAGCAGCCGGAAGGCTTCATTCGCCGCCGCCCTCACTGACGGCGCTGAAGCCAGCTCCTCAGCGCTGAGAGTGGAACTTGAGGGGAGCTCCTCACGGATCCGTCTCTGCCAGTCAGGTCGCCCGCTTAGCAGGTATAGGAGGAATACTAGGCTGTTGGCTAGCTGAAATTAAAAAAAAAACGTTATTTAAAACCATTGATCCGAACCTTAAAATCATAAGAACTTGAAATGGCATTAGAAAGAAGACAGTTGAAACAAACCACTGAAGTAACACTGCCTTAAATTCGATGATACTTTTGACGTTTTTAGCGTGGTGCTAAGTTGAAGTCGTTGAATGGACTCGATCTTAGCACCCGCTGCGATTGTCATTCCATTTTTACGTTAGGCGTAACAATATTTTCAGCGCTTCAGCGTCTTTTTTGGAATATAACAACATATGTAGTCCATCTTACTAAAAATTTAGTACTCAAAAGCTGGTCGATTTCTTACCGTTTCAATTCCAGCAGTAATAAAGTCAATGACGGCCGCCTTCTTATCTCTAATGTCCAAAGACGGGTTGTCCAGAATCTTGAGGAAGATTTCCCTCATAGCGTCGTCCTGAGCTGAATTATCCGTCCTCAACTTTGCCTCCTCCATAAGTTCGGATACTATCCTATGCCAACAATTTATATTATTAACACTCAAGCAAGCTTCGCACAAAGTCGCTTGGATGTTGCCTCATAAGTAACTTTGTATGAAAAATACCCGTCCAAGACTCCATCTCGGAAATGATGGGGATACCCTTAATTCCCGAGATGGAGTTTTGATACGTTTGGCGACTCATATTATAATTATTTCTAGAATTCGTCTGTTTCATTTTGTTATCTATAATCTATAATCTTAATATTATAAAGAGGTAACGTTGGTAACATGTATGTATGTATATTGGGGGTAATCTCCGAAACTACTGGACCGATTTCAAAAATTCTTTCACCATTAGAAAGCTGAATGTAGCTTTCTAATGGTGAAAGAATTTTTGAAAGTAACATAGGCTACTCTTGATCCCGATATTCCCACGCGATCGGGACTTGCCTAATAATGTAGTTCGAGCTAAATTACCTACCTACCTACTAAGAAACTGAAGAATCGTGACACTATTTTCCATCTTGTGTAGTAGCCATAGTAGATTCAAATTTACGTCACTCTGCATAATATTTACCATTTTTTCAAGTCTTGCTAAATACAAGGGCTCGTTATAGATTCTTTAGTACATTTTTCACGTCTTTATTGTTTTATAGATAAGAGTTCCCTTGAACGTATTCAATGACAAGGTTACATACAATATTCATGCAATTTCCATCGAGGATAAACTAAATTTGTACATTGATCACATTTTGACGCGACAATAAAATTGTGGCTTCCGCTTTGCATTGCCATCAAGGAAATAAGGAAAAGTTTAACTTCCAATATCTTATCGTGTTGTATTGAATGATGCACCGTCGGTAAGATTCTTCAGTGTTTTATATAGTTGCATCCCTCTCGGGAGTCTTAGGTCAGAATAACTTACAACTCATTATACTTCATTATAGCCTGTTAAACTGATTTACAGTTTACCTAGGTACTATGTTTATAGTTTAGGTACTTACATTTTGTTTTCTACTTTCAATCTTGTTTCGGTCTTTTAGTGCATTAGATACTTTTAGATATTTTTTTTGCAGTCGGGTTTTTGATTTGTAAATAATTCTTAATTCATTATTGACTCAATTAAAATAGTTGCACAATCTTATCGACCCCAATGCTAGGTAGAAAGCTGATTTGTATTTGAAATCGATTGTTTATCAATTAGTGTCAAAAAAGTCTAGACTTGTGAGTTGTGCTAATAGGCTTTCTATACAAACTTACGTGTGAATAGTTTCTTCGCTCTTCGCAAAAGTTCTATAAAGGGTGGTAGGTGCGAACTTCCATAAGGGAGCGCCGTAGTAGGAGTCCCTTTGCGCTCTGAAGTGGGCCTTGACTGCGCCGGCTAGAGTTGCCGCGCGGCCCGACATCCATCGCTCCAGGAATCCTAGACGACTGCCCAACATCAGTCCGCAAACAGCTAGAGAGAAAGGTCGTGAAAGAAAAGTATTAGTTTTTTTTTACACACTATAGATGACCACTGTCTCACCTGATGGTAAGAGAAAATATATAATTACTAGCGCGTCCCGCGGTTTCACCCGCGTAAGTCCCGATCCCGTGGGAATATGGGCATTAAAAGTAGGCAATGTTACTCAGGGTGAATGTAGCTTTCTGAAATAGGTCCACTAGTTTTTGAGTTTATTCATAACAAACATACAGACACACACACACAAAAATACAAATCTTTCCTCTTTATAATATTAGTATAAGTAGATATAGATACGAGGTTTTATTAAAAATAATAAATTCCTATGTAATCCTCTTGCGATATTTTCTATTCGATTTTATATGTACCTAACAGAAACCCACTATTAGACTTAAATAACAAAATAACAGCTCAAAATACATACCTACCAAATAAACTTTGGCCTACCTAGGCCATAAAGGAATTAGAAAACTATCTAGATGACCGTGAAAAACTTGTTTATTTTATCGATGTGATACAGAAAATCCAATTAGTCATTTAATATTAGCCCGTATTACAAACATGTCATTCAGAATATTTTATCGCATGTTTGAAATGCAGATACTTAGATAATATTTTTTTTAATGTTAACTTAAAAATGTTGTCAACAATCAAAGCTTCTATGTAACTCCTAGCGACCGACGACGACCTATGTGGCACGTCGGGGGCCGGGGGTAAGCCCGACTGCAATGCAGAAGGTTGCGGGTTCGAATCCCACGGGGTGCAAGTATTTATACTAAAAAATAAATATTTGTTTCTTGGCTGGGTGTTTTCTATGTATCATAATATGTATGTTTTTCCAAAAAAAAGTATAATAAGTATGTAGTATATCCGTTGTCTAGTACCCATAGTACAAGCCTAGTGCTTAGTTTGGGGCTAGATTGCGCTGTGTGTAACGTCGTGTCGTGTCGTGCAACAAGAAACACCCATAAATATGAATATCATTTTTCTTTATGGGTTCTACTGTTACAACAATTTGATTGTGTACACCTTACTTACCGTAACGTAAGCTACACAATCAAACATAGCTAAGAACACTCGCGAGTCGCGCATAAGTCACCTAATTATAGTATCAACCGAAAAAACTACATTGATATCGGTTCATCCGTTCGTGAGCTACGATGCCACAGACATACACGTGAAACTTATAACACCCTTCTTTTTTTGGGTGGGGGGTTAAAAAGGGATTCGCTTCAGTTTCAGCTTATAGTGGCGCGTGGCGATTTATTAGGTACAACAACAGCTCATTGTTTATCTACGCCCTCCTAACGAATTGAGCTGAAAATGCTGAAATTTTAAGTGGCATTTCAGTATTCGGCTGCTAGTCTCTCTTTTCGTCTATCTGTATCTCCGCTGATTTCTTCTTAACCACGCAAATTACTTTGGATACTGATTTCATTTAGCTAGTCAATTTCTTCAGCAAGATTTACCTACCTTTACTTTACTGGTCCGAAGCTAGGAAGGATCGCTAATCTATTCAAAAATTTACTTTATCTTGAGATAATTTCCGGTTGCCGGTTTACCGATCGGTACGTAACGCAAGTGGTTTCATAATGCATTTCTAATGGACATTCCTATGCATGCACGCATGCGGGTACATCGGCCTAGCACGATATCTGACCCACATACACTATCAACACGTCATATTCTAGTCATTATCATTGCTACGTCTATTTCTAGACGTACGAACCTAGCCTACGACAAATGTTACGTAGGTTACTGACTGGGTTTAAGGCCGGCCGCACTTTGGATACGTTTCAACCAGTTTTCCTATGCCATTTTCCAATTAAAAAAGTAGCTGATGCGTCGACGGTTCTTACGGCCTATCATGGAAGTATGTGTCCAATCTTGAGATTCGGCAGTTTATTCTGGGGGAACTCAACAGATGCAGGAAAAGTTTTGAAGGCACAAAAGCGATGTATAAGAGATCTAGATCCAATGGACTCTTGTGTACCCTATTTTTAACAATTAAGAATTTTGACTACTCCCAAGTATTTTTATTTTCGAAACTGCAGTATTCGTTGTCCAAAATAGAGACATGTTTTGCTTGATGATTTATTCTTACCTATTTTCATCCGAAGCCAATCGTGCGCAAGCATACGGAAACTTACAAACTATCCCATCCTTCTAAGTACTAGTACTATGGAAGGGCGCAGACTGCATACAATTAAGTAAACGTAAATGTATACGTATGACTAATTCGTATGCAGTGCAGTCTGCGCGCTTTCATAGTTTTTCGAAGGATGGGTTCGTACGTCTTCGTGCGTTTGCGCACTAATGAATTTCGGACGAAAACGAATCCAAAGTGCGGCCGGCCTAATGTTACGAAGATGCGCGAATACTGTAATTTAAAACGACGCATTGCGTAAATAAATCTAGTCCTAACTGATTGATTGACTGACTGAATAATTAATGACTACAACATTATAGCAACGCAGAGATGAAACCGCTGGTGGTACGTATACTAGAGACATGAAATTTTGGACAGTTTTTTGTGGTGTGTAGGTGTGTATCCACTATGCAAAAGGGTTTTTCGCAATTCGCGAGTGAAACAGCGGGACAATGCTAGTACCATAAATCTGTCAAAAGTACCTACTCGTTTTACGCCAAAAATAGAGATACTTTTAATACTACATATCTCCTAGTTTTCGCAAGAACCTGTAATAATTGCTGAAAGTGATGCCTGTAATATCCTAAAAATAGGTTTTACGGTTTAGGAATATTTTGTAAACATGACTATAAAACTAAAACTTAAGCTTTTAAAGTCGCTCTACAGTTTATAGTTTCCCTAGTTTTACAAAATTATTTTTTTACGTGGTTTAGTAGTGCGCACGACCTACTAGGTAAACTGTGGTCATAGAAACCTACCTACATTTTATTTTTACATAAGTCTAGACTTCATTTAAATGAGGGCAATTGCTAAAGCATGCTTTTTCGGAAAATACCTATAAAATTCGCTCAATAATCTGAAATAAAATCCCAATATTTAGCTAATTAACAGAGACGTAAGATGACACTATCGATAGATTAGGTACCTATCTAATATTAGGTATATTATATATTAGGTATCTATCCAATTCCGAGTTGAAAAGGCACGTGCTTGCTGTCAAAAAATGTTTATATAGGTACTATTTTGCGTTATTACAAATATGGAACGCATTTAGTTATGCAAAAAAGTAGGTAGCTAACTTAGATGAAAACAAAAATAGTAGATACGGTATATTCTAACATTGCGTATTCGAAAAATGAGCTAGAAACACCTACATGCATTTTCATAAAATTATTGTATTTAAAAACATCTGATTCAGACATTTGTAAAATGAGCAAAAAGGCATTTTTATGGATTTCAAAAAGATAATCGCAGTATAACAGCACGTGTTCACGCTGCAACGGTTCGACATACGACTGGGGCTAGTGCGTCAGCTAGACGCCGTTTTATCGTCCCATTTTCCGAGACTAGGCAACGTATCTACTGTTTTTTGTTTTCATCTAAGGTAGCTAAATACAAATCTAACCAACGCCTCACTTTGTCTACCCATTACTAAATAAAATTGTGGTGACAGACTAACGGACAGACAGACAAGCTGGTGATCTTATAATTTTCCTTTTAAGGAATTAGCACGGAACCATAAAAATCCCATTTTAGGGTTCCATATTTTTCTATCGTAACGGACGAATTTCCCTACGCCTGGGCACATACCTCCGTGCGATTATAGGCACGGACTCAAGTCCAGGCTAAATTATAGTGAAAACCGAATCAAAATACCTTTCGTGGTTTAGAAGAAATTAACGTAAAAACAGACAAACAGTGACTGCAAATACCTACTATACTTATTAATGAAGATAAGGCAACGGTTACTACGACTTTTGGAGTTATCTTAATTACTAACATGACTTTTAGTTTGAACAGCTCCAAAATGTCTCCACATTAAGAGGTCCACGAGTTTATCTCTTATCGTAGGTAAATAATTACACCCAATACATAAATGATTCATGGACATAAAACTTTATTTTTCATTTTCTAATTAGAAAAGAAATAAAATTCTGAAAAATTGTAAATAAAATAATCAAAACGTAGGGGCATGGTCATATCAGTAATATATTATTTCTGATATAGGACTTATGGCATAAACATATTATTATATTTATCCAGGGAGGAAACAATTAGGAGGAACACTAACTTTTTATCCCGGCAGAGGGCGCGAGTCGATTAATCTTAGGTTTGAATTAAGAACTGTCAAACATGTGTTTTTTACAACTCTCGGCGCCAAATTGGCCATATCGGTCTGAGACCGAAAGAATAAAAAAAAACTCGGCGTTTCCATTGGTGGAGGACCATCATCGAAAAAAAAAAAGATCATCCGATGCCAGCGCCTCTGCAAACAGCTTTGCGCGTGGCACCCCATTGACTACGTTTGTAAAGTTTCTATGGAGAAAAGAGTAGGTAGACTGCCCCATTAAAGAAAAAAAAACAAAAATGAAAACGTTATTCAAATCAAGCGTCGAATTCAAGAAACGCAAATCGTTAATCCCACTTTTGAATATAGAGCCGAAAATTATACTAACGAGTCTAGTTCTATTAAAATAAAACATAAACACGGCCAAACAGACTTATTTTCGAGACCGACTCTATGAGTAAGTTAGTTGTTCCAATAGTTCCAGGAAATCGTCACAAATCTTGTGCATTCTGGGATGTTATTCTGGTCATCATTCGGAAGGTTCTTATCCGATCTGCGTAGAACCTTTCTAATAAAAAAATAATGATCACAATCTGAACTCGGATGTTTTTTTGTATTACAAAAAATCCTTAATATAAAAATATATCCGAACTGATAACCTCCTTTTTTGGATGTCGGTTAACAAAACATACTGTTTAGTCAGGTAAGATTAGATACGGGGAAGACCGTATGACTGGAATATCTCCCAAAAGAGGTGATATTTTTAAGTATTAGCTACAGTGTTCGCAAGAGCAATTCATCCCGCACCGATTTGTGGCACCCGGCTCTTGCAATGTCACCTATTTTGGAAGATATTTGAGTCATACAGTCTTCCCCCTTATCTGATCTTACCTGATTATACTCTAAACAACAAGGCCAAACAGACTTACATTCGAGACCGACTCTGTTAGTGAGTTGGTCGAATCCATGAACAGTTCCATCAGGCTTCCTACAAGACAGCAATAGTTCGAGGAAATCGTCACAAATGTTGTTGAGTTCGGGCAGGAATCCTTGCATCGTCTGAGGGCTGGTCAACTCAGATGTGAGATGACGACGAAGGTGAAACCATTTTTCCCCTTGCCTGAAAAAGAGAAGTGTTTTCATGTAAGTACCAATCTGAAACTTTTTTTAATAGACTAGCTGTGTCCGACGGTTTCACTTGCGTACATCCCGATCACGTGGGTCTTTCGAAAAAATATTTCTTATCGGATTCTTACATCACATAAAGAACACACTCTCTAAATTTCAGCTCTCTACTATCAGCGGTTTAGGTTGTGCGTTCATCAGTCAGTCCGTCGGGACAAAACATTTTATATTGGTTTTGTGACATAAACATATTTGCTCCTATGTCCAGGGAGAAAAAAGGTCGACTAAGTAAGTTTGTATAGAGAACGAGTCAGTATTACAATTTAGTCGAACTACCTACCTACGTTTTAAATTGTAGACAGGAAGTTTTTTTGCTATAACAATAAAAACTAGAATATCTAATTCACTAAGTACCTACTGTTTACTTACATTGATAGACAGAGACACTGCCACACTAGAAAATACTAACTATAATGTATGTACGAAAAACTATGTGTTATTCCAGGTCTTCAGCTATCTATATTTCAAGCGTAATCGTAAAAAGTTCAGTAGTTTTAGATTAGCAAAGTCACATACAGGCTTACACTTGCAAACATTCGTGTTCATAATATTAATAGGATATACTTACCTACTTTAAGTACAGCTTAGATATTTGTCGAGATATCACATACCCGAAGCTTTAAGCATTTTATAATGGTATTCTTTTGCCAATCAATGTATGCTAATTTTAGATTTTCCCGAGTCTTAATCGCGTGATAAAAAGCGCGTTAAAAAGTAAAAATCACGCGATTAAGACCCGGGAATTAAAAAAATATGAGTTCCAATCGTGTTAGTTTAAAAAGTTTATCAATGTATAGTAAGTATTATAGCACTATATTATTTTAACCAGACTTAATATAAATTATAATAATTACATAAGTATGCCATCATGCCAATTATTATAATGGCGTGTTTAAATATTTATAAAAAAAATACAAAGGCTACCAAATTGAATACAGTTGTCTGTCTGTTCATTATTATATACTTAGTTTTTGTGCACCTTAACTAGTTTAATCGTGACCAACAATTCTATTTTTGTAGTTGGTTCTAGTTCTCTTTATTGTTAGACACAAATTAGTCTAGGAGCTTAATAAGCTCTTTAGAAGTAGGTAACTAATAAGTATTTAACTAGGTAGGATAGACGAGTTTTTACCTAATTATTAGGTAGGTACATATGTGTAGTTACTTTAATTACGGTTTGATTCTAAGGCTAATTCTGCCAAATTATAGCTATTATATTAGTATCTGTGGAACTAGCTATCACAGTTCATGAGATACAGTCTAATGTAATGACAGACGGACAGTGGAGTCGAGTCTTAATAAAAGAGCCTAATTTTTACCCTTTGGCTACAGACCCTAGAAAATTAAGATTTATTGTCAATCTACTGCAAAACCCTGGTTTTAATAAACCCCACTTTGTGTGTGTGTGTCGTGTTCATGAAATTACGACACACACCCGTGATAACAGCACACGAAGTGTTGAATTCTTTGGCCTTTCCTCAAAGGATAATACTCACTCATTAACAAGTCCAGTAGAAGCGTATCTATCAGGCCTGCTGAGCCTATAGACCTGAACGATCTCAGTGGGCGGTCGATACGGCCTCTTGGACTGCGACCGGAGCACGGCCTCTAGCGCCCCGCGGTCGGATATCGAGACCACGGTGGCCCCGCTCGGCGTGATCTCCGCGAACACCTTCCCGTAACGCCTGAACATGTCTGTGTGAACATCTCTCTTTGTGACTACAAGCTATAACTTTACCTCCGTCTAGGTACCTAAACTATACAGTCTTTATTTAGTTTGTTGAATACCTTAGGAAAACAAACAAAACAAAAAGTATTTTTAACAGAACTGGGAAGGGAAAAGACTCTTCTCTCCATACAAACTTTACAAACGTTATCGACTGTTTCCTCCCTAAAACTGGAAAACCTATACCTATCCTATATAAGCATGCCTCTACGTTTTGTTAATATTCTTTTTTTCTATTCTAACTAGCTGACCCGGCAAACGTTGTTTTGCCTTATAAATTATAGATAGTAGCCGATTCTCAGACCTACTGAATACGCATATACAATTTGGTAAAAATCGGTCGCGCCGTTTCGGAGGAGTACGGTAACTAACATTGTGACATGGAAATTTTATATATAAGATTAGAAAATGAAAATAGAAAAAGAAACAAAACATTGAGGCATGGTCATGGCAGATATAGGTTTTATGGCATAAACATTTTGCCTCCAACTAATGTCTCCATCCAGGGAGGAAACAGTCGACTGCGTTTGTACGGAGAACGAGTAGATATACTTTCTCTTAATTATTATGGTTTAGTGCTTGGTTTCCGTATAAGGTCTTTTGGATGAATAGAGTACCTAAGGTTTATAAGAAATCGGAATGTTGAGATCACCGTAAATTATAAATGCACCTACCAACTGTGCTATATCTCGTATATAGGTAAGTGACAATGCGTTAGTTTATGTAACGATTACGTATGATACATGAGTTAAATCAATCATTAGTTAACATCGCCAAAATAACGGGGGTCAACTTAGAACATACCTACTACTAAACAAAAAGAAGAAAATAAGAGAAGAATTTGTCGTGTTACCTTCATAAGCTTCATGAAGCTTATTCATCCTATAACGGCTCCAGAACAGCCATCGTGTTCCAAGAAAGGGAAGAGCTTGTGGTCCTGGAAGACGGTGCGCCTGCTTGGCATCCGACACGCGGGTGATCAACGCTGTGATGATTACCAGGAGCACGATCACTGTCATCAGCAGCGTCGGCACGAAGGACCAGTCCACCAAAAGCCGAGGTGTTTTCTGATGACAAGGAAATGTATTGGAGTTAAACGTAGAAAATTAGACCTCGAAACGTAGGGCGTTGATAAAATGCTTAAATTAATATAAGCAACGCCTTTAAAACCGGAAAATGAGTTTATTTTTGTCGTCGCGAAAGAGTGCGACATTCCAGCAAAAACTAAACTCCTAGGTCAAAATGAGTTCATAGAAGAATCAGTGCGCAATCTGCTGTAAAAGTGCGCAAAATAATAGAATTTGTGCATTAACGGTGTAAAAAAAGAAAAACAAATTCTGCTGGAATAACGTTGTTCCAGCAGGAAGATTTTTTTGTATTATTTATTATATTTGTGCGAAAAATTAATATATCCTCATTAACAGAAGAAAAATCAAAGGAAGTGTATATCACAATTAAGAATCCTCAAAAATTTAAACATCGTTTTGTTTTGCAATGTAAACGATTCAGTTCAACGCCCGAAAATCAAATAACTGACTCAAGACCAATCCAGTTCCATATAAATAAATAATTACCTATTTTTAAATAATTACCTATTTTTTATTTATATAAGTGACATGTGGATGTCGGTATCGGTCATCTAGCTCTGACTGAATCTCAATATTTGTTTGGTGTCGCGGTCGTCGACCCTAGATCGGTAGGTGCGCCAGCGCAAGCGTGATCAGCATCGGCTGTTGACGCAGCGATCTTGACATTGGTCTTACGTAACTTTCGGCGTCTCGCTACACTAGACAGCCAAGTAACTCGAGCCCGCGGTTGCTCTGATGACAACTTGACAACGATACTTGCGTGCACGCATACACCTGACTACGTAACAACAATCCGTGAGAATATAATATCTTTACTGCATTGTTGACAAGACTATGCGTGCATTAGCATCTGACTGTAAGGTTTTTTTTCTTCGAAACAGATACATATATTACTTCTCACTTTAGTTAGACGAAGGCAGTTGAAAAATCTTTATTTTACACGAAAATATCTAGACAAACATCAGACTAACTGTAGGCAGACTAACTCGGCTCGTTATCATCCTACAAATATGTATTCCGTATTATATAAAAAAAAACGTTAATTATTTGAGCTCTGATAAAAGTTAAGTGTCATTAACCGGGTATAAAAATGAGAAAAATAAAGAGACGCCATTTTAAATTTATTCTTGGAACATTATCTATTGTTAATAGCGTAATAGTAAGATAAGCTTAGATTGTATGAAACTTTAGAGTATCGCGGCTTAGTTTGCTCCACCCGTTCTTTACCCTGGGCATGCCTAGTTAGGCATGCCTAGGTAAAGAAGTATGGGTGCTGGGCAAGCTTAGTCCACCTAATAATGTCCTGTGCACTAAAGCACCATAAATAGCATGGATAACAGTTGCTTGCGCTAGGTATATCATCTAAAATTAGATAAATCTGCCAATTTTAGAGCATCATGAAACACATGATTGGGAACTATGGGCGTTATCGATTACAATGAAAAATTGGCACATATAAAACATTTTGAAAAGAATAAATAAATAATATGCTTAGGTATACTCGTAATTAGTTAAAACCAAAAGTAAAAAATAATGCAATTTGCAATAACAATTTATAACATTGCAATATAATTTGGCTTTTGAGTAGGAAACATCGCTAGAGAAATTTACAACGTCCGATTATAGTTCTTGCGAAATGGTTATACCTTCCCAAATAATTGGGATACAGGCAGTAAGAACAGGAAGGCTTGATATAATTAGAAGGCTGAGGGACCCCTGGAAGAAACTTCCATTAAACAAAGACTGATATTATTTCGCAAGAACTATCATTGGACGTTGTAAATTTCTCTAGCGATGTTCCTCAAGTACAGGCTTCAACTGCAACATTGTAATCAATCTCTTTAAAAGATCTTCGGTCAATTCATTGCAGTCTCTCGCAGACAACTTTTTAGTATTCTTAATTGGCCAATGACTTTTTCTTTTATTGTACTGGAGCAAAATGCTTAAAACTGAATCTGAATCACAAATTGCTTTTGTACGTGTTCGTTCGTCTGTTCGCGTTTAAACTTTTCTTTGAACTTATATAATTGAGTTGAAGGACGAATGAATTTGATTTTATGGTGGTTATTTTACGATTCTCTGATCGTTTACACGTCATGGATCTAATAAATATTTGATTGATAGCTTCATTACCTCAAAAATTTAATTTTGGGGAACAAATCAATTTTATTCGCACGAATGATAACTTAGATACACCAACATCGCGAAAACTCCCCTGTACTTCCTACTTACAAATTATCACACGATCGTATACGAGTGATAATTTGATATGTTGGGTCTTATTATCATTTCAAGTTACTTACTTCAAAGTACTTAGTTGCAATAGGCCTCAACCAAACCTAGCAAACAACTTATTAGCGAAAAGGTTAGATTATGTTCAAGGTCTTCAGCTCAACGATGTTAGGTTAGTTGGCCAGTATGTACTGAATGATAAGATAAAGCTACATAGGGCCTAGTGTTCCATATCTCCGTCATCTTTTGCCCCACATTTGTAATGGACCTTCAAGGGCGCTTGTGATCTCATCCTCTAATAAATGTCTTGTTAAACTGCATGCATCAATAACCGCCATGCATTTTTCTCCGTAACTCTTTTATTGAGCTTTGCGAGCTTTTCAATGCCAATTTTACCGTTTTCTTGCAGAAATTAACCTATTAGTACCTAATGTCCCGTATTATTATTAACTTTAATACTCAACTTTTCGACTATGTTACAAAACATAAGTTGTCGTAACGTCGAGGTAAGAAAATAAATAATACCTAATACGCGATTATGTGTTAACAAATCGCGTGAATTTTCTTCAGGCAATATGGCAACCTTTTTTCAATTCACACGATTTGGTACCATAAGTTAAATCCATAGTAGTAACCTACATATTACTTATTACATGTATTCATTCATTTAGATAAATTCATTCATTTAGGTAGCAAAAAAATGTTTTATCTAAAAAAATATCAGTCTAACCTCTATTTTAAGCCAACACTTCTTAAATTAGTGTTTTTTACAACGTCTGCGGTCTCGATATCAAAGGAGAACAAACATGTGTGGGCTGGAATTGGTGAATGAACCTAGACCCAAATAATTAAGTACTTACATTAAACTGTGATTTTCAAGTAGGTAGGTAATAACTTATCTAATCAACTGTCAAGTTTCTAATAAACATGCAACTTGTTGTACCGATTACGTCGTTTATTTATCTAAGATAAACATGACGATTATAATATTGTGTCGCGGCGGAGTAATTTTTGCATTGCATGCCCTTCATATTTCTGGAGTAACTAATTTTAAACTTTTTACATTCTGCTACCACTACTTTTACTATTTTTTTTGGCAGTCTGTTTTACCTAAGAGTTATTTTCATTAAGTTATTATTAAGTGATGTTGATTCTAAAATAAAAAAAATAAAAACACACGATTTGTTAACATTGTTACATTTTCCCGGGTCTTAATCGCGTAGGTATTATCATTTATTTTCTTACCTCGACGTTTTCATCATGTTATAATTGTCTTGGTACGTTGAGTCCCCTCGGGACCAATACATGGTTTTTTTTTACAATTGTAACATGGTGAAAACGTCGAGGTAAGAAAATAAATAATAATAGGTACGCGATTGCGACCCGGAAAAATGTAATCATTTTTAAATAGAAGTTATACCTACTTATTTAACCTACATACCATTTTTGTGTCCAACCAAGGAGACTACTATAGGACCCTGCTAAAGTTTCTGATAAAAAACTTACTTAACTTAGCACTCCTGCCCTAAACTATAAAAAATACGAGGTTATCTCAAGAAGCTAATATTTTATCAAGCGCCCATCCAGATGCCTGCCTCTAGGTCAAAAAACTCGTAAATAAATTATCGAAAATTAATTCTTGGTATAATTTCATTTTAAATCTTGATAACTACATAATTTTGGTTTGGTATATCGACATGTTTTAATGTTCACGAAATTGAGTTACGGCCACTTAAGATAATTGAATTTTATTTATCAGGAAGACTCAGCCAAAAGTGATGTTATTAGCGCACATAACTTTTTCTTAAAGAAAAAGACATTGGTGCGCGGTCGGCCTGGATTCGAAACCACGACCCTTGGAATGAAAGTCGGGGTATCTATCACTGAAAGATAGATAGGTCCTATCATTATACTTTATAGATAAGCTTTCTATTTTAAATCCAAGTATCAGTCGATTGAACCGGCAACAACCCTACAAGCGATTTACATCTACCTACGGTTTTTAAATCCATTCATTGTTCTAGTCACGTTGATTCAGCACAAATTAGCAGAATCACCTACGTCATCTCATTTATCATCACATTTGATCATTACCGAGTTATACGATAAATTATCGCATCAAATGCATTTTATTGAATGTATTGTGTTATACAAATACATTTCATATTATTTATTAAGGTCCGAAAACAATTAATTAGGTAGGTAAAGTGTTTTATTGAAACCAAACGTAACTTATAAAAACATAATAAATATTATGAAGTTAATTTAAAATTAAAATAAAAAAAAAACAAGTATTAACCTGATTAAAATAAAAGTAGGTAGGTAACTAAAAAAAATCTAAATCAGCTAAACCCTTGATGGAGAGAAAATTGGCCAGAATGCTGGTTGCATTGCGCCGTAGTAAGCAAATATTTATTTTCTGGGCAAAATATAAGCCACCATTTCCGGTCACACGATAATGTTTTTAGGGTTTTTAATCATAAAAATAATTCAGTAAGTTTCCTCAAAACTTGGACAAATTCTAGGAATATAGACGACCTGTCATTAGAAGCAATTGATTGCCTTCCGTTTATACGTACTAATTAGTAGAAAAACATAGAAATAAAAAAAACTAATTGAAACATTATTAATCGTTTACGATTAAGATTAGGTACGATGTTAAGTTTAAAGTATTCTCACATTAATATTATTTTGATACCAACTTAATTTGAAATGAAGTCTTTTAGTGTTAAACATAAGTTAGAACATGGTTAGAACTACAAATACCATCTGACTTATTTGCTCTGTGGTTAGAACGAAGCTCAGTCAAAATTATGAAAAAGCTAATACGTACGTAGTAGTACGGAGTAGGTAGGTATATCGAAGAATCTTTATAACTACGTCTCTCACCAATGCAAATAAAGTTTTTACAAAGTTGCCTAGTTGGTACCGAAGCTTAAATAAAAGCTCAACATCGTGACCACTGTGTTCAGACGTAGGACAGGACAGAACATTAAATTGTCATTTTCTACTCATTATACTGCGTTTTACAAACATCAGCAGTTGTACATTAGCCATTCACAAAAACAATAATGTAAGTAGGTCTCCAGTGCAGGTGCGAATTGATGAAGCCATAGTATCAGGTAGACGAACAATCACTTCCGTTAGAAAAATGTTTCCTTAACAGTCTTCTAAACCATCGGAAAACCTAATCAGCAAAAGTAGAGACTGATTCGTCCATAAAAAGAGAGCAACACTTGCCGATCACCAGGCATGACTAATTAGTTCGGCTGCTGAATGAGTGATGCGCACCAGAGTTGAATGGAACTTTAATGACGTCACGAGAGGTGAAGAACTGCAGCAGTGCATAGGTAGATCGGAGAATGTGGTCTTATAGAAACAGACTAAGTGGGGTTAGTATCGAGACTGGCAAACGCGAGGGCGCGATTCGTTTTGTTCCCTGAAGGCCGCCCGGTGCCCGATCCCGTCTCGCCGCATCGGATATGTGTCACTATAACACTATGCATACGATACGTCTGCTTCCCTCCATACTTCCACACAGAGACGCGTTATTGGAACAAAAAGATTTGAGAGACCAACCTCGTATCATATTATGCTTGTGTAGCACGTATCAACGACGTGCCTGACCTACGCTACGATTCGCCTGGAGGGTTTTATTATATACCTATCACACTGCAAATAATTTTGAAGGCGATTTATTTTTACATTCACCTACTCTCACTATCGTGTCCATCGGCCCTTAACTATGTCGACCCTTCTTAGATCTGGATTGAAAAATAGAAGAAACCGTGGGCATAAAATTGCAAATAGATGACAACGAAAGATCATGTCGAAACCATATACCTACCTATCTACAATTTTAGGAGAACCACTTGGCATCTCACCTATTATAATTTTTCCGCCATTAAAATATTTTATGCTCAATAAAAATCGCTATCTCTTTAACGGATCAACGAATACTTGAATTTTATTCTTTTATTTTCTTTTATTAATATTTTTATCCAAAAATATTATGAATTATGCAATAATTAATTTCGTGCATATCTAATAATTCATTATGTAAATAAAATGGGTGGGTACCTAAGTGATCTGAAAGCAAGTAAATTGGTAGGTGGCTACTCGCGCCTTAATTTGGAGTCATCAATGATGGTTTACGATGCTGTTCATCAATTCATTACCATGTTAATGGCTGTTGTTAAACTTACCAGTTCTTCGAGGTCAATCATAGCATAGCTGATACATCAATGCAATTTACTATAAAATTCAATTAATTTTATACCTAGGTGTCATTTTAATAAATTGTTTTTACCCCTCTTCTTACCGAAAAGAAGTTTTGACAACTTCTTTAATGCGGTGGGCGAACACACTTCTTCAATACAGAATGTTGCGAGTTCTATTACCGCCATGCAATAAATATTTGGACTACTAGGCATACCATAGTTGCTTAGTTTGGGGCAAGATGGCACATATAGCACATTATTTTTATTAAATTAGTGCCTAACCCCTTTTACAGAAACCCGTTAGGTAGGTAGATACCCCATTTATTTGAAAACACGTTTTATACACTTATTATTATTTTAATACCTAGTCGCTTTATAATATTCATTTAAAAAATTAATTGAAAATCAAAATTGGTCTTTATTTTATTTAAGGCGCTTATGCTGCGAAAGTTAATCGGCGCAAGCAGCTGTTTCGATAATTATTCCATATTACGTGGTATTAAAGGCTGTTGTTTTTTTGTTGATAATAATTATCAATATATAGATTGGTAATTGGGAGATAAATCTTGTTTATCTCTTCGCAATGATTCAAAACTATTAATCAAATAAATAAGAAGTTTTTAAAGTACGGTATTTGAGACCATTGGGTGTTGACTGTTAGGGCTTAGGGGCCTTGTTTACTAAGGTCTTTCTAGGGGAGTTATAATATGTGCTTGTCGAGTCGTTAGTCGTCATAGGGCTGACGGTTTTTTGTCCCAGCAGATAAGCTTTGCTGTCCAGCATCTTGGGCACCATGTCTCGAAAACATCTTTTTGTTTTAGTTTTATATTTTAATTTGCTTAGTAAGTAATTTTAATTGTACGTATTTCATGTTAAGTTTTTTTACAGTAGGTACTTATGGTATTTTGATTTGGTTTCCCGATACTTTAAAAGTGTACTAAGGTCTCTTTTTTTAACGTACCTAATTGTAATTGTTATTTTTAAACTGAAATTATAAAATGTATTATAATTTATATATTTAGGTCTTAATTTACAATGAAAACTGAAAATGATAGTAATACGAGAACTCTAAAATTGCTGACTGTTGTCATCCGGCCTCTGCGCCTACGCAGCGTCTGTACATTACGATTTCTTTCGTTTGCAATCCTACCAGATAAAATGACAAAGTTGGCATGCGCACAAAAACTGCTGTACACTAGCGTCCTTCTAGCCGTGAATACGATAAACTTTGTATGTCCCTAGAGGTTACTTTTTATCCCGAAATTCCCACGAAATCTGACATTGTTGGCCTGAAAGAGATCGCCCTTAGGCGATAAACTCGCCCAACATGACACATTAGATTAAAGAAAATAGATATAGTTAAGAAGTTATACTTAAAAAAATAAATAGTACCTACCTACCTAAATAACAAAAATATATACTTATTTATAAACTTCCTCAATGTAGATTTAGACACGTGCATTTTTGCATTATTAATTACCTAGATATTTGTTCGACAAAGTTCAATGCCAACAAGCCAAATTTTATTATTAAATACATTTCAACTACTAGGCAGTTTACTCGACGTATTGTTGTTATAAGCCATTGATAATAATATTTTTCTACGCCATTAAGTCGATTCCACTAGTGATGCAACGGATAGTAGGCACTTTACCGAAAGCGAATTTGAAATTTAGTACCTACTTCATCGAATACAAATACTTCACTCGAAGATTTGACATGAATGACAGAGATTTTACAGCGATATTCGTGCTTCGGGATGATTTGATAATTCGTATACCGCGGCAGATCCTCCAATGCGACATGTAGATCCAACATTTGCCGCTAGTAGGTAGGTTCCTAATCAATTTACGCGTGTGAGTGTCTTATCTACTTAGACAAATAACACTAACACCAAGAAAGCCATCACTCTAGAACTCTTCTTTCTATTTCCAAAAACGACAGTGTAGAGCCAGCGTCTACCTACTCCTCTGCCTACACTGTCGTTTTTGGAAATAGGTATAAAAAAAAATATGTACCTACCCAATGAATGAATAAACAAAATTTAGATATTGAGAATGCCTCGGAGCGGAGCCGAAAAAGTTAAAAAAAACTAATGTAATGTTATTCGTTAAATAATAATGTTATTCGTTAAAAAAAAATATTTTTATTTTTAAATATTATTGTTTGTGATATATATTCTAAAAAAATATTAGCTGTTAATTGTTATTTAAGGCTGTCTGTATACACGTGGTAAACTGGTTCTCAGATCAACACGATACAGGCTATGCCTAGTGTGGGGATCGCTAGATATTTTATTTTAGATGTAATTCTATCTGCATTATTTATTTGTATCTTAATCTTAAACTGTATTGTTAGATTTATTCTTTTGTAATATGAACCTAGGTTAAGATTAATGATGCAGCAAATAAACACATTTTCATTTTCATTTTTCAAATACGAATACTTATTCGGTAAAAGCCTAGGTACTTACTATTCGCCAAATACAAATATTCGTATTTGTTACATCACTAGATTCCACCACTTAGCTAGGCTAGTGAATCTGGTTCCAGTAATTGCAAACGCGAGCCTTTCTTCTAGGTCAGGTAGGACTGTATAATTCGCGTTTTTGTTGCGCCGTACTACCAACACTTTGTTGCTAGCAATTATTTGTAATTAATAGTGCGAAGAAAAAAATTAACCTTGAAAAAGGCGGGAGCTAGAGACCGATTGAATATTAATACGAGCGAAGAGTGTAGTATGCATGGTTAATATGCAACGTTTCGGTCAAGCAAACTCACGCACGCTCCTCCTGAAACTTACAGTGTAGTTAGACAGGTAGGCAGGTATTCGTACGATGTTTGATGAACAGCTTTGAATTTTGAAGGCATTATTTGTTATAACCTACTTTTTGTAGTTTGGGTGCAGGTAGGTAAGTGAGCGTTTGACCTCTACTAGACCAGTCATATGTCACGACATAACCGACCACCGGAAAGATGAGGAATATGCAAATCAAAATGTCTATAGTCTGTGGTCGACCTAAAATGAAGTCTTCTATATCTATAAAATGCTTTGTCCTGACTGACTGCTGATGGTAAACCGCTGATGGTAGAGGGCTGAAATTTGGAGGGTGTGTTCTTTAGGCATGCGATAAAAAAGGATTTTCGAAAATTTCCACGGGATCGGCATTTACGCGGGTGAAACCGAGGGATACAGCTAGTTTATTATTATAATAAAAGAAACAAAATACGATCGAAGTAGAAACAAAAGACGATCGAAGCAGAAACAAAAGACGATCGAAGACCCGGGATGCTATCGTCGGTAACCCTATCTCATTAGGCAACTCAGATCATTGAGAAGCTTCAAGCTGCTCAATTATTTAAGATGCCCTTAAATTTTGAGTAGCGTGTCAGTATTTGGCGTTAAGGAAGTCCCAACTTAGGCAGAAGGTATTTAAATTGCTTTTCCCTGTGCTTACTATTCGGTATTTCTGACCTAGAATTCCTACACAAAACATCAATAATCTCGACTGCTGAATGGTTTTCATTCAAATACCTACCTAGGTAATTTTCTATTTCCCTCGTCGATAATTAGGAGAAGTAAAGCAAAGGTCACTCGCAATTGTATTTAGTTAGGTAGCCGTATGCGGAGGAAGTTGTGAACTTTAAGAAAACGACCATCCAACCATTAACACGTTACGGATGAATTATCAAGTTTACTAATTGATACTATTTTAGTAACACGTTACTTTAAAAATGTAAATTAGGATTATTTTTAGCAAGCCGTAGGTGGGTGAAGTCCTTTCCGAGGCAATAACAGACGTATCGTAGGGTAGGTCCAGTTTTTTCAGACGCTACTAAGAATAAAGTACCTGCTTATAGGTAGTACTCTGAGCACGCGCGTTGTGTTTTATTCCGACTCGAATACAGGCGCGTAGCTATCGTAGGGCTAGGCGGTGCAGTGCACCAGGGCCCCGGACCTCGGGGGGCCCTTTGCCCTTTAACCTAAGCTTTGACAAGAGCGGGTCAGCCAACTCGCCAGTTCCTGAAGCTAGGAAACCTCGACCCTCACAAGCTCACAAGGTTTTTTTTTTAAATTTAATGATTTTAGGTGAACATAACATCAACAATATGTGAACTCCCGATTTAAGACTTTCAACACATTCGCCGAACTTCCTCGATAAGCATGTGCTGTTGCTGTTTAATATTGTTATTTAGTAATTTAACAGAGTTTAACTGAGTAGTAAGTACGCAACTACACACATATTGCATCAGCGATAAGCTCACGTGCTTGACGGTCGGGAGATCAATTCGACAATTTCGCCCGTAAACTATTTATTGAAATTTTCATTCGCTCTACTTAATATCTGCTGTCATTTATATTATTCATTGAGATGTTTTCTACTTTTGGGATGCATTACAATAGTTGACGCTACGCTAGGTGTGTCTGTTGTAATTCTCAATTCTCTACTACCAGCCTTATTTAATCGAGTATTACCACCATTCCTATTATTTCTATTCCGTACAATCATACATCTAGCATTCTGGCACCATAATAATACGTTACTAAAACTCATTTTCGCTAAAAAAAAATTCCGATGATGAAACATGTGTACATTATGATACAGGCATTTTGAAGAGCAATAAAAGTTCGAGCTATGTGAAAAAGGGGATGAGGGCCCGATTTTTTCTCCATGCACCGGGGCCCTTGCCCACTTAGCTACGCCACTGCTCGAATAGGTCAACTTTGCCACACTACAATAAAAAAAACACCCTTGACACCTTAATTGGTTTTAAAATAAGGCCAAAGACTATGTGTCGGGCCATGGGAAATGTTAGGTTTCATGTTACCTGAAAGTTCTGAAAGTTTGCACTTACCTACCTATCGCATCTATTTATTAAAGCCTTAGTTTTTTTTTGTATTACAAAAAAATTGTTTTTAATTTTACATTGTTTTTAATTGTCTACAAACTTTATAGCACTTAGGTAATAAGTAGGTAGATGATATTGTGCCGAAGTCTTAAAATTTTAAAATCAGAGGC
Organism: Idaea biselata; assembly: GCA_958496205.1. Classification (NCBI taxonomy): domain Eukaryota; kingdom Metazoa; phylum Arthropoda; class Insecta; order Lepidoptera; family Geometridae; genus Idaea; species Idaea biselata. The sequence goes on from OY292402.1 coordinate 22,047,269, forward strand.
AAAAAACATACATAGACTGATAAACACATAATTTTTTAACCCTTCTTTGCGTCGCGCAGTCGGGTAAAAACATGGCAAAAGGGAAAAGTGATGTGAAATGACGATTAAATATGACACGCGAATATAAGTCACAAAATATCAGTCGCAAAGGAAATTTTCCTTAAAGATGTTACTTGTATGTTACTTCAACTTTTATTACACCTGTAGTGAAATTAAATACCCATAAGTTACCACAACATATGAATGAAAGGAAAATTATTGATATAGATCCGCGCGTATATGGTTTTTATACAGCTAAATACCTATTATCATATTTACTATTTATTAAAATAGAGAAAGAAAGGACAAAAATAACTGTACTTGGACGCAAATTAGAAAAAAAATGTCTAGGTCATTTATTTATGGATGATAAATAGTAGAAAAAGAACTATAGTAAATAATCGTACCTACCCATCACTTTTCTCAACCATTATTTTTATTTCTACCTCCCATAAATTAGACATAGGTACTTCATGAATATAAAACAAAAGAAAGTAATTTTTATTTTTAACAGACTTCAAAAAGGTTCTCAAAAGGTTTAGGTTCTCAATTCGACCGTATAATACATAATTCTTTAATATCTATGGTTTAAAATATCGTTGTTCATTTCAGGATATAACTTAAAAACTGTCGGCTATTGTATTTAAACGGTTGGTTATTTCTATTTCGAGAAATAAAAGGCTGAACTAACTAGAATAGAAAACACGCAAGCAAAACATAACGCTTCGTAATTTACAAGAATTTCTATGAATAATGTAGAACATTAAGTTCTTGTTACCTAACTCTTTGCACTCTTGGGTCTATCTATCTTCTTTGATGCAGAAAAACAATTTATATATGAAGGTCTGTTGTAAGTAGGCAGGTTAATATCGAAGATAGCTAAAAACAACCCTATAAATAACCCAACTCGAAATATGCACGACTTTAAAAACTAGATAACATAAAATAAATAACCAAGTTACTTGTGTAAGTTGATAGGTACCTACTTAAAGAAGATAAACTGAATTAAAGTTTAATTAGTATAAGAAAAAACTAATGTAAAAGGCTTTTATAAAGCCAAAAACTTACCCAAAAGTTTTCCACGTAAAACGTATAAATTGAAGCTACCGGAAAAGACATGTTTTCGAAATAATGTTCACAACTAGACTGACAATCTGTACACGTAGCTATTTTTATATATCGTACACTTTTTGTTTACTAACATCACACAGGAATTTCTTTATCAACGAATGAGTTGATAGCGAGGATTTCGGAGGTGTAGTGAAGATGCCGGCTGGGTGAACGTTAACTATAATGGAGTAGACACAACACACCACACCGCGGAACATCTACAGAACAATGACTGAGCTTCGAGCAACACGTTGCGCCCCTATATACCTAGTAACTTTTTGCTTTGCCTGAATGCTTGATTTCACGCTCTACATCCAAGAATTAATAAAATATGGATATAGTGGATATCGAATCGGCACACTTCGATATCAGCTTCTGGACGATTGAACACGTTATTTATGTCTTAAATTAAAATGTTTGACACGTCGAATTGTTTAAAAATCTGCCGTTAACAGTATTTGTCAGTAGTTAGGTACCCACATTTGAAAAATTCAATCGTGTGGTGCCACAAACTTATCTACGAGGTAGAATTTTGTTACCTAACTTTGACTAAAGTAATAAATAATAATAATAATAAATAAATAATCTGAACAACACACAGCGCCATCTAGCCCCGTGGTAAGCGACTAAGCTTGTGTTATGGTGACTAGACAACGGATATAATACTTATATTTATTTTTCTTTTGTAAATACATACATATAATACATAGAGGAACACCCAGACCAGACACAATTTTTTTTTTAAGCTTAAATATTTGCACCCGGCGGGAATTGAACCCGCGACCTTCTGCATTGCAGTCACGCTTTCGCACGACGCGCCACAGAGGTCGTCAAAAAGTAGACCTCATAGGTACAAAATATTTTAATAATAATGGGTTTTAAACCCGAATATTCTAGCTACTTACCTACTATGCTTGAAGTATTATAGCTAGTTAGCACTAATTCCCTAATTACTTTTACCACCATTTACCTACATTTTCAGTCCAGTCTAGGTCACAAAAGCTCAAAGTCTTCACAATTAAGTATTTTTTTTTATATTGTAATTTTATATATAAGATAAGCTAATAAATGAAGAGTAGGTAAGTACTAGGTACCCACACCTAAATACCTACTTTATATTTTTATAATACAAAATGTTTTCAATAATTAATTAGCCAATTACCAACCTAGAATGCCTATGTCGGTACAGTCAACAGCATCAAAGTCGGTGGATGACCACATTTGGATTTTCAAAATCGCTATACATACACGCTATATCAAGACAGGTTTATACAAAATAGCTGCATCCCGCGGTTTCACCCGCGTAATTTCCGATCCCGTGAGAATATCAGGATTAAAAGTAGCCTATGTTACTCAGGGTTAATGTAGCTTTCTAATGGTGAAAGAATATTTGAAATCGGTCCAGTAGTTTTCGAGTTTATTCATTACACATATACACACACACACACACACACAAATCTTTCCTCTTTATAATATTGGAGTAGATAAAAGTTATTTTCAGAATAACTTCTCTATTCTTCTAAAATCTGAATTTGGTTATCGATTTTGATGCTGACTGTACCACAAACATCGAGCTTGAAAACTTCGCCAAATTCTCAAGGCTATTTCCTAAAGAGTCCCCCTAAGGACATATCCACCTATAACTACCTAGATATCCACATGCAGGCTGGTGTCTAGACACCCTACCTAGCTAGGTATGGGTACTCCGCAAGGGTATTCCGGTGAAACTGAAGGTCGGAAGCGGAGACGCCCGCGCTCGCCTGAGACAGATCAAATAACGGCAGGATAAGATAAAGTTTGTGCTACGTATTGATGACTTTCGCTTTTTTTTTTCATATTTGTTACCACCTTTCGTATTTTTAATATTTGTACCTAAGTATACTAAATAGTATATGTATAGAGAACTAACTATATCAAAATTCACAAAAATTGGTTTAGCGGGTTGGGCGTGAAATCGTAATACACAGACAGAGTTACTTTCGCATTTATAATAATAAAGTAGGAATTGGGATTAGTAGGGAACCCTACCCAGAGACTTAGCATCTGTCTTCAGCCTATCTATACCTAAGTGCCTAAGTGCCCACCTTTTTGAATTTTGGTTTTATTCTCACTTTTTAGCCTTTTAAGTGCGGGTTTTTTTTAAATGTAATTGAGTTTCGTACTCGGCGGATTTCGAACCCGCGAACACTAGTAAGTACTTAATCCGAACCACGACGTCACGCGTCGACCGGAGCGGCCATAAGTAACACCTAGTTAAAATAAGTGTGCCCTTATTCTGTAGATAACTTGCTATTACATCGTCTCTGCCTAGTTGCCACCAGTTTGATGATCAGTTTTGATCATCAAACTGGCAGATCGATTTGATGTAAGTAGATACCTAGCTGGGTTATTTATTTAAGAGGTGGAACTTACTACAACAGTTTACCTATTACTATTAGTTGTGCGCCTCGTTGCTATTGTACATAGTACTTCATAGTAGGTACCTACCTAGTTAGGTGCCAGGATCTACTTCTAAGCATGAATAAAACAATTTCCTGAATGCTAATACAGGATGTGCGCAAGCGCTATCTAACAAATATTACCTCATACACGATTCAGAAATATTATGTATCGAATAACTGGAAATTCGCTTTTGCATGCATCTCCAATTCTCCATCTGGGGTCAAAGAATATTATTGTAGTATTATTTTATTCTCGGTTAGTATTTATAAGTTAAAGTATTTAAAGCTGTACAAAAAGTATTTTATATTATAGTATTTGCAAGTTATTTGAACCTGTACAAAAACACGCACAGGATAGATCTACGCTTTATTTGCACAACAAACAATATTCAAAATAACATACATTTAGCGAGACAAATACACAGAAAGCTTAAAACTAAATCGTTGCACAAATGGGCGGCCTTAACGCTAAAAGCATTTCTTCCAAGCAACCTATTTAAAATCAATGAATGGATGATTAATAAATGCCACCGAAGTTAAACAACTTTCTCAACTAGGTTTCACGACAATGGAAATTCATTTCTTTGATCACTAAACTTTAGCAGTTTATTACATATCCTTACGCGAAATGAGTTTTGGCGGGAAAACTCCTAGTTGTTTTTTCTTATATATCGGTCTGAGACCGATATAGCCAATTTGAAACAGCCAGGGTCAAATTCTTATTTAATATTTCAAGTTTCTTTTTAAGCTATTGCTTAGCTTTTACCGCAGGCTTTGAGCGCGGTGACCGAATCAAGAAATTCCGTAACGAAAATGAAGCCTAACACCTCCCACTCCGCCTACCATGTAAACTAAAAAAAAAAAACCGCGGCAGTCCCCGAGTGCCACACGTTTTTTGTTTATTAGAATAATAGTTTTGGCGTCGTACATCTTGTAAATCTTGCCAGTATCAAGTATTTTGCATAAAATTGGCCCGATTGGGTTCATAGTTTCAAGTCAAGAGCTATGGACGGATGGACGTAAAGCGGTGGCAAATTTAACATACACCCTTCAAGGAGCTTTGAAGGGAACGAAGGAAAGTCGCATGTTTAACACTCAATTTTGTTTTCACTACACTTGTGCACATTCACGGAACTAAATTGAATAAGACTCCACCAAAATTACACAACATAAGAAAACAAGAAAAAAAAACTACGTGAAATAAAACTGTATTGGGCTAAAAGCCTTTTGTCTGCCCCATCAAAACCGATTCGTAGAACACTAAGGTGACGGCCGATGTCAAATGTCTCTGAAAGGATTTCAAACCAAAAAAAAAAGTAAAATCTAGTTCTTATTGGTCTGTGGTAAAATCATTCAAAACAATTTTGTACGACGAATTTTACTCTTTTGTTTTTATTAATTTTATCAAATAAAGTTTAAGTTGAATTAATCAATTCATTACACAAAACTCTGTAAATATGCAGTTTAAAAATGTAACACACGTTTTATTTGATTTAGACGGATTACTATTAGGTAAAGTGTTAATTAGGGAAGCGAATCAAATTTTGGATTAATACGCATGGATTACGGAATAATTAATGACTTACTGGAAAATTTTGGTTCTTAGATTCTGAAGTGCTGTACACTGAGGCTTTCACGCGAGTATCAGCGAAGTATGGCAAAGTATTTACTTGGGAGCTCAAATCTAGCATTCTGGGTTTTCAAGGCATTGAATGTGCTGCTAAAATAATTAAGACGCTCGATCTACCCGTGACTGTGGAAGAATTTAATAAAGAATGTAGTAAAATTTACAAAGAAATATTTCCGAAAGTTAAATTAATGCCTGGTGAGTGAAAGAACATACCCTGTTCATGCCCGAGTTTAGGTTAAAAACCTTGTGTAAGTACCTCTAGCCGTACTACAATTTGGTACACAGCAGCAAAATGAGTAAATGTCATAGTATTTTACTGGGTAAACCTCAAGCTGTCACAGGCTCAGGCCAGGAAGCACCACACATTCCCAATGCCCCCTTGGGTAGCAAAATGGTGCTTTTCCAGAATGTAAAACAGTTACCTTTAAGCTAGTGTGCCACATTTTATGCCTATTCTTAAACAAAATCCTTGTGCTGTGTCTCTTCCCCTGGGTGTTGTAATAGGCGACTAAGAGATCTGAAGGTAGGGTTGGTGTCAGGCAGGCGTAGGTGGTCCCCGTAAAAGTATAAACAAATCTATTAGCAGTAGGCACCTCACCTATTGCACCAACCCCAAATTATTTAATTAATTAGCCCGGGGTTTAGCTGACCCCAGGCTCCCAAGAAGGATGCAACCGGGCACATCTCTCAGATGAGAAGAAGTTAAACAAAATCCTTGTGTGATAGTGTGAAAAATACTGAACAAACTTGCATTTATCACATTTTAAGAGGGTTCATTCCATTCTCTTTCTCCATATACAAACGTAGTTTACGTTTTCCTCCCTGGATAAAGACATTAGAGAAAATATGTTTATGCCATAAAACCTATATCTGTCATGTCTTGTCAATGTACGAACCTTTTTTTTTTTATTAAAATAATAATAAAAAATGAAAAAAATAATTCGGAAGATGAATAGTCATGCCAGATATAAGTTTTATGGGATAAACATATTTGCTCTAATGTCTTTATCCAGGGAGGAAAACGTAAACTATGTTTGTATATGGAGAAAGAGAATGGAATAAACGCCCTTAATTAGTTATTTCTTATTTCAGGAGCTCAAACATTAGTGGAACATCTGCATAAGAAAGGAATTCCAATCGCCCTTGCTACAAGCTCCAGCCAAGACAGTGTAAAAATGAAGATGCAGAACCATGAGGAGTTCCTTGCATTGTTCCACCACTTGACCATGGGCTCCTCGGACCCGGAAGTCACGAAGGGAAAGCCTGATCCCGCTATATTCTTGGTGTGTGCATCTAGGTTCCCTGACAAACCTAACAGTGAAGATGTAAGTTCAACAAAATAAAATGTACCTATTATTTATTTAGTATTAATCATAGACTTTTTTAAAATAATTATTTTTAACAAACAAGTGTAGGTATATTTACAAATTGCATGTATAGCAATAAGCGTGTCCTAATAATATTAATCTAGTATTTAGGTATGCTTAACTATTTGTTAATATTATTATAAAGAGGAATGATTTATTGGTTTGTAACGAATGGGCTCCGAAACTACTGGACCGTTTTAAAAAAAACTAACTAATAGGAAGCTACATTATGCAGGAGTTACATAGGCTTACTTTTGATCCCAAATTTCCTATGGAATGGGAACTATATGCAGCTATTTATGTATGTATTTACAAGAGAAAACTAAATATAAGTATTATATCCAATGTCTAGTCACCATTCCACAAGCTTAGTAGCTGACCATGGGGGCTAGATGGCGCTGTGTGATGTTCACACAATTAACCCATCATTTCTTATTTCAGTGTCTAGTGTTTGAAGATGCAGTAAATGGTGTAAAAGCAGCAGTTGCAGCCAACATGCAAGTAGTAGCGGTACCAGACCCACGCATTGACGCAACCCTGCTACAAGATGCTACCGTGGTGCTCCACTCATTGGAGGACTTCAAGCCTGAGATGTTCGGGTTGCCCCCTTATGACGTATAAGGTTTCAGCTCCCTGTTTTCCATATTCTTAGTTGTTACTAACTTACGATTTCACCTGTGTAATCCCCAATTACTTCACAACATTGAATCAGTGAAGAAACTAACATTCATCAATATTGGTTTATCTGCAAATAGACATAGTTACTTTCGCATCTATAATATTAGTCCAGATTTGACATTGTGCTGTGCGTTACCATTTTTATTATAGTTTTTATTTTATGACAATTTATACAATTTAGATGTAGTAGACGGCAGTGAAACAGGCTCTCAACCGTCTTTGTTAGTGGCTTGGCGCTACGACTTAGGCCTCCGACTAAAGCTCAAAATACACGGGCGACACTGACACTCCAACTTTACCTATAAAGGCCACACTTACAATTATAGATAAAGTTGCAGTGTCAGTGTTGCTCGTGTATTTTTAAGCTTAAGGGTTTGGGTACAGTGTGTACGGGACGGGCAGTGGATGGGTTCTTATATTATACGTAGGTATGAAAATAGTAAAGAAACAAATGGGTAGACGCGCGTTTTCCGTTTCAGTTTTCCTTCCTGCTTCCGCTCCGCACCCAATTTGCACTGTGTCTGAACCCTTAGTGGTCTATCCGTCATATTTTTTTAAGTTATAAGGATACATAGTATCAATTACACTTTAATTTTTAAATAGAAAATTACGTACTTATTCTTTCGTTAGAGTAAAGATCTGAAGGGCAGTATTTTTACCCGACTGCGCGACGCAAAGAAGGGTTATTATAATATCATTCTACACTTTTATTTGTAATAATTTAGCTATTTGAATTGAATTCATAGCAAAATGATGATTTTATTTTTATAAAATCTTATTACTAAGTTCCTAAAGCACATTACATTGTTTTCATACATCTCTTACTTAATCATATAATTTAAATACACTTTGTTACCATTATGACAATTATTAAATGTTGACAATAAAAAATATTTCTGAAAAATACTGTTACTTATTTAATAATTATCAAACTTTACATAAGCGCTCATATTACATTAATTTGATACCCCACTCGGGTATATTTGAAAACATTCGGTTTTTATTTCCGAGCTTCAACCAACTTATATTATGAACGGCTGAGCCGATTTTGATCAAATATAGCTAAGAACACTCGCGCAAAAGTCACCTATCAACCAAAAAAAACTACATTGAAATCGGTTCATCCGTTCGTGAGCTACGATGCCACAGACAGATACACACAGACAGACAGACACGTGAAACTTATAACACCCCTCTTTTTCCGTCGGGGGTTAAAAAGGGACTGAGTATCTAGCTAGCTTATACACGATGATGGATTCATTTGAGTAGGAACAATTTTATCATAAATGATCACCATAAATTACATTCAAACTAGGTACCTATTCCTTTCAAGTTTGAGCAGATTACGACGAGTCGTTCTCAGATACACAGATATTATAATATAATAATATTATAATAATTAGATAATACAGATATTTCTCGTCGGAATCTGCTCAATCAGTCTAGATTTCTACAATTATACAGTTGCTGTGCTTAGCTGATTGATTGACGCAGATATAACGTGGTAAGTAGATACAGATAAAAGCGTAATTTCCTGGATCAACCCGTTCTTTTCGCGTCGATCTTTACATTTAGATGTCCGCTCCATTTCTTATTCGAAGTACCCTCCGTATTTCTTTTATTTTTTTTAAATAGCTCTTGGCAGATTTACTATAAATATTTAAAAAGAAGAACGAAACGAAAACGAGCCTAAACCGAAATCAGTAGACAAGGGAAAAAAGATATGCTTAAATTAGCCGCTCGTAGAGGGAACTCGTGTGGTCTAGTTGGCAGAAACGTTAGGGTACAGACAGACCCAAAGACTCAAGTACAATCCTCGCCGCGAGTGATTTTAGAAGATGTATTTATTTTTCCTTTCAAATAATTCGAAGTACCCTATCTTCTTATACTAATATTATAAAGAGGTAAGATTTGTATTTTTGTGTGTCTCTGTGTGTATGTGTGCGCGTCTGTATGTTTACTATGAATAAACTCAAAAACTACTGGACCGATTTCAAAAATTTAGAAAGCTACATTCACCATAGGCTACTTTTAATCCCGATATTCCCACGGGATCGGAACTAACGCGGGTTAAACCGCGGGACGCAGCTATCATTGATAAGGTGGTAACCCAAAGAGCTCCGGTTGGAAGTCTTCCAAGGACGCTAGCACGAGTGTGGCATCAGCTGTGAGGTCGCGGTCTAGCCGTGGATCCGGCACCATCACAACCTGCATACCGGCCGCGCGCGCTGCTCTCACACCGTTCACAGAGTCTTCGAATACTAGGCACTGGAATATTACAAATTTTGGATTAGAGAAGAAAGAAAAATACCTATGCGTGGTTTGATCACCTCATTCAGAGAGAGAATAGGTACTCAATACTCATGTCACTAAAGTAACTCGAAAGTAAATGGACCACAAAAGAGGGGGAGGGACTGCGTTAGGGAAGATATAGAGGAGAAGGGAAGTTACAGGGAACAGATTGGAGTAGAAAAAACATACCGTACCGACACCACTTAGTAAGTAGATTAACGACAGGAAGAAAAGTATTGGAAATACTAGACTAGGGACCCAGGCAGACGTGAGTTTCTATATTTTTGCTTTATTCCAGGTCTCTATCTAACTTACCAAACTGTCTAACATAGGTACCAAGTTTCAACAAAATCCGTCCAATGGTTTTCGCGTGGAAGAGCAACACACATGAGAGACACCTAAGTGGTTTACCATGCGATCGCGACGCGAAATAAGTACCCGCTAACTGAGAAAACCTTTTAACTTACGGTGTTAGTATAAGGAAAACGGCAATCATTGAAAGCTAGAGCATTTAGTTTAAAAAAACCATATGCACCACTAAACTTAACTATAATTACCTTAAACATTATTTCTTAGTGTTACTTAGGAATACTGCTTTTTTTTTTAAATACCTTATCTGGTGTTGGTTGATCAGGAAACTTGGACGCAGCGATGAGGAACACGTCAGGGAATGGCTTCCCTCTCTTGACTTTAGGGTCTGAAGATCCCCAAGTCTTGTATTTCAACTTTTCAAACAGCTCCGAGTGGTTCTGTACTTTCATATTGTAGGTTTCCAAACTGCTGCTCGTAGCTAAACCCATAGGAATGTTGTGTCTTTCTAGATGATCGATTAGTTTGGTTGCTCCTGCAAATTGCAATAAATAAAGGAATTTTATTACAGTTAATTCTTTTATTTTTATTAAATTGACGGCCTCTGTGGCCCGTCGGGAAAAGACCCGACTGCAATGCAGAAGGTTGCGGGTTTGATTCCCGCCGGGTATTCATGCTTAAAACAAATATTTGGTCTCGGTATTTTCTATGTATCATATTATGTACGTATTTACCAAAAAAAAGTATAATAATGTAATATATCCGTTGTCAAAGAACCCATAGTACAAGCCTAGTGCTTAGTTTGGGGCTAGATTGAGCTGTGTGTAACGTCGTGCTCTATTTATTTATTTATATTTAATTATTACGCATCCCGCACGCTCGCAGCTAGGAACATAAGTCAGTATAGGTCAGGGTCTAGTCTAGTAGGTACATTCATCATTTCTAAATTACATTTATTACAATTATTTTTGGTTTACTAAGCTGTCTCTTAATAAGTCTACTAACCAGACATAACTTGGCATTTCGGAAACAGCTCAATAAAAACTTCCCGCGTCTGGCTCATAAAATCTTCCACAGATATTGGCAACTCCAAATCATCCACAATAGTTTTAGAAAACTCCTTGCTGTGCTGTCCCATTATTTTACTTTTCAATGCGAACGTGAATTCTTTGCCATACTGAGACACCACCTTCTGGAAGCCTATTGAATACAGGTCCTCTGTATCTGAAATATTAATTATTATGTATTGTTGATGTACCTAGTTATTAAAGGGGCCGTCTAGCTTCAAATATGCTTTCCAAAAAAAAACAAGTGATTTTTTACCTGCCTACGGCTTCCCAAACTTTGCAGTTAAGCTTGAATTGAAATGAAATATGTGCTTTCCGAATCTATAGTTATCTAGATAACAAGTTTTATAGCAATCGGTTAAGAGGTTTTTGCGTCAAGGAGCTATCATATATTTGCTAATATTAGTAAATATACTTGTTTGGTCTTCTTTATTTTCCTCCTAACGTCATGGAATGCGAATTATACATTAGTCCCTTAAGTGTACGACGTCGCTATCTTGCCGGTAAATATTGGTTAAAAATGATGGCTAACCCTAACAACAATACAGTTAACCTTGTTATCAGACCATCGAGTCGATGTCGACTTACAATCTGGGATGCTGCAGCATCAGGTTATTTCTATCATTTTCGTGTATTGTCACCGGAACTGAAGAAGTTTGCAAATTTTCAAAGTTATTAACCTTATTTTCTATTACAAAAATCCACTCAAATCCCAAACGTGAATAGCTAATATAAAAACAAAAATAAGTCTTTGAAAAAGGGAGGTAGGTAGGTACTCACTCAATAACAATCCATCCATATCAAATAAAACATGTGTTACTGTGTTAAACACCATTTTATTTCAATATTTAATTTTAATGCTATCACAGTTGTTTTGTACTAAAAATTTCCATAACTTGCCCGTGCAAGATTTTATCAATCACTAACTCATTCGTTAGGCTCGCGAGTTACATCATAGGGAGCACAGAATAGATAATAGTAGGTACTACGTACTCCCAGATGTGATCCGTTATCTTATCTGCTATTTATAAGAAACATATGTTAATTATTGGACAATCGGCACACGGTTGTAGGTGGGGTAGGTAGGTACATATATTAAAACTGTTAACATACTCAAATTACCGTAGACAATGTACGTGCCTACATTGTCCACGGTAATTTATAAAATACTAGCTGACTCGACAGACGTTGTCCTGTCGTTTAGTATAAAAAAATAAAATTTATCAAAATCGGTTTAGCATTTTTTCTTTCATAAGAAACTTCTGACAATAGCAAACACAACAAAAAAAGAATTATCGAAATATGTCTAAAAGTTTAAGTGTGATGCCGTGACCAAGGGAAATAGGGATTGATTTTTATATAATAAGATAAGATAAGAAAGATAATAATAAGATGTGACATGGTTTATATATAAGATATACCTACCTACCCCACCTACAACCGTGTGTCGATTGTCCAATAAATAACATTTGTTTCTATTCTGTAAATTGTATCAACATCGATGCAAAATTGCTAATATAAATAGCTAATCTTGCGTGACATCACGAACACTTCAAAAGCTGTAGCAAAATTTTAAAAAAATATTGTACCGTTTTTAAATATAATGCTGAAGTGATGTCGAGACGATTTAGATATAGTATAACATACGTGGGCTGGGGCCTTACTCTCAGCTCTAAATTGCAGGAGCTAGCTCGTGCATTCGTTTTGCACGCTGATTTCTGCGCGCAAAATGCGATTTTGCACGTGTGCAAAACGATCCTTTCCGAGGTCGCAAGCAATTCTTTTGACACAGTCACAATCATTGTGCACCTAGCCCCCACGGGTCTGATGTTTTATTTATTTATTTTTTACATTTTAGGGAAACCAACAGCTATCAATACATACTAAAAATACAATAGAAATAGGAAAGCCAATAATGGGTATCCGCAACTAGAAATAGTGTAAATAACATTACAGTTGCTTACTGATAGATCGGATTTTGGGTGCTGTTTTAGACGTTGTCACTTACATGGATATGACTTTCCGGAATTCTAAATTCCGTAATTCCGATATTTCTTTTTAAATTTTACAAAAATATTAAATGTATTGTATGTATGTATGTAATGTAATGTATTGTAAAGGTATCGTAGAAATTGTACTATTAATTTAAAAAAAACAGGATTTTTTTAATTGAATGCATAAAACTTACTGAGTCATTTTCGTACAGCAATTTCGCAATTTTAAGTTAACAATATCCATAAGTAGAGACCCAAAATTGAACAAAAAAAATCTTTTGAAGACAGCGGCCATAAACATTGTTTATCTTTTGCAATACCTATTGTCGCTATTGTCGGCAATATTACAAAGGCGGCGCCAAGGTATGTTTGTTTATTTTTCTTCGAACAATTATTGGAAGTTGTTTATACTTAATACCTATTTTTATATATTTATTTATACCTATTTATTATTCCGTTATTCCTATGGGAAAAGTAAAACTGCAAGTTAAGCTCATTCGCTTACTTCGGTTTGTTGAGTGCAGTCTATCCGTGTGTTTTATGCTATTGTTTATTGACCCCTGCTCGTTACTTGGATTTTGGATTTCACTGCAAAACTTGACATTTTGGCTACTAAACGGACTACGATTATTGCAACTGGATTGGATATCTTTGACATTTGTCGAACTTTGGGTGAGTAGATTTTTTATATATTGTAATAGAATAAATAACATAGCCTATAATCAAGAAACTTACACGAATAACTGTAAGTTTTTTGCCTTTAATTTGTTGTTAAAAAGAGTGTAGAATTTTTTTTCTTCATTCCTACAAATTTACAACTTATAGATATTATGGATTAGGCTGATTCCGTTCCGAAATATCGAGATAATTTAAATCTAAAAGTAGCTACAACACTATCTAGACCCGGAATGAAAAAAAAAATGATCATCAGATTTCTATTTTCAACTTGGTAATTCTTAAGTAAAACTGGATATTGGGTGTTACCATGATCTTTTCTCGTTGTTTAATTTGTTGGTTTGTTGCGCAAAAAAATAGAGTATTTTTTTCTTAGACTATTAAGAAAAAACACAGAAAACAAAAAAAACTTTTTCTGTGATTTTTTTATTATTTGTTTTTTTTTTAATTTTATTTATTTATTTTTGATTAGCTAACGAATTAAATCCTGCAATAAGTAGATCATGGTAAGGGTCAAATTACAAAATTAGCTTCCAAGTAATTACATAGTTGTTAAATTCCGCAATGTCAACGATTCAGCTCGCACACCGAGGTAGATGGTGCGTAGTGCACTTAGCAAAGCTTGAAATAGAACAATTTAAATGTACAGAGGTACAAAAATCTACTTCCCATTTTAACCAACTCGGTCAATTTGTAAGGAAAGTTGTATTTTTGTAATATTTTCTCAACAATAATTCCATGTCGAGGGAACATTTTTTGTTTTAGTAATACATAAATTGTTATATTTTAAGCTTTGCTGGATTGTCTCTACCCTACCGTTGTAAGGAAATACTGGCTGAAAAATAAATGTTTTTAAACAAATATTTGAAAATGTTTGTTCCACAAACATGCTTTGGGTGTGTTTTCTCTTAATTGTGATAATTATTTATACTTAGAACAGATTTTATCCATTGTTTGTATATTAAATAAAGAAATATAAACATTAAACCCTTTTAATTTATATGTGTGTTTTATTTATTTCTGACGGATAACTCTAACCTGTAAACAAAATCTCATTTTAAATTTTGAAGATTATTTTTTTCTTTAAAATATTTCTAGTAAATATGCCTTCAGCAATAAAGACAAATGATGATGATGATGATGATACTTTAGATAGTGATAGTACTCGTGATTTCGACACCTATCCTTATTCGAAATTCCAAGACGCGGAATTTTTCTCGGAATTTTTTTTGGTCGTATCCATACTTTTGATGTCGCATTTTTGAAACGGCACCCAAAAATCCGATCTATGTGAGCTAGGATATTATATGAAGTATATTAAGAATGCCGTTGTCATCGTTGTGCGCTCTCTTATAAAAAGTGCACAATTATTGCGAACGTGTCAAATAGCAGAATTTCTTGCAGAATCTGCTTAACAATATTTTTAACTCCTCAACACATGTATTATCTACCTCGCTAGTTGATAACCGAGTTCAATAGGCACTATGCCTATCCACGTTACTACTGATTGATTACTGATAAGGATCACCTGATTACCTAGCTATGCAAATAAAGAAAGTAATTTACGAAGTCCACACCATTGCATGTCTACAAATAAACTATAAACTACCTACTAATTAAATTAAAATAAACTACTAAAGCTTTGAATACACGATTATACTTAAACTTTACTTTAATTAAACCAACAAACTCAGAATATATATGGAACTCTCATTTGTTTTAAAACATGTTCCACGGATATTGCAGATTTTTGAAAATTGACGACTTGATCGCCAAACCACGTCTGCGCGATGGTTGACTTTGGAACACATTTTTACCGGGTTTACTATGAGAGTTAGATCTCCATTTCTATTTGTTACTCGTAGAATTAAACAGACCACGCCACACCTACAGCACACTTGCACGATTTTTTTATGAGTGCACTATAGGTACAGTGTTAGTGTCATCGTGTAGTTTGAGCATAATAAAATAATAGGATGATAGATTTTTATGCAAAAAAAACTCAACTACAGTAAAGTTCTATAAATATGTTTAGTAAAGGTACCTTAACTCCAAATAAGTAATACAATACATGTATAAAACAAAACATAATATATTTTCAATAAATAATACAGTATAGCACAGTTCTATCACTTCAAAAACAACTACAAAATGAGTGCCACTTTGTGACTTTGGTATGGAATACATAAATACACTTACACAAGTAACTGAATGGACCCAAGCCTTCTTAAGTTAACTACGCTAATAAATTGATCTTATAGAGGGGCTCATTAGTCTACCAGCTAGAAACAATGCATGGTATGGGATTTACTTCGATAAGTGATCTATTTACAGTAGTATATGTTTTCTTAAGCCCCTCGTGTGCTTTAGTAGCAATACTATACATGAATAAGTAGAGAATTTGCTTATTTACATTAATAATGCTAATCATCGAAGGGAGGCAACCCAAACAACTCAGGTTTAAAGTCTTCCAAGCTAGACAGTGCCAGGGTAGCTTCAGCTCGGAGAGACTTCTCTACTCTCGGGTCTGGTACCATTACCACCTGCATGCCGGCTGCGTTGGCAGCTCTCACACCGTTTACTGCATCTTCAAATACCAGACACTGAAACAGATAAATGAATCAATAAATATTGCATGACGTAACACACAGAACAATCTAGCCCCAAACTAAGCACTAGGCTTGTACTATGGGTACTAGACAACGGATATACTACATATTATACATTTTTTTGTAAATACATACATTATGAATTATGATACATAGAAAACACCTAGACCAGAAACAAATACTTCCATATTTATTTTTAGGCATAAACACTTGCACCCGGCGGGAATCGAACCCGCAACCTTCTGCATTGCAGTCGGACCTTCGCCCGACGCCCCATATGGTGGTATATGGTAATAAATGACAGACTATGATTGCAGAAACTATTGCCAGTGGTTCTCTTCATATCATATTCACAACATATTTTCAATCTGAATATCATGTTTGTTAAATATTTTAGTAGCAAGTGGATTAGAATGAATAAGCAAGGCATTGTGTCCCTCTTTCCTTAAAGGAAATAAGTATTTGCCATTGAATCTCACCTTTTCTGGTTTAGGTTTGTCGGGGAATCTGTCAGCAGCTACCAAGAATACATCAGGATTAGGCTTGCCTATCTTCACTTCGGGATCAGAAGACCCGAATACCTTGTGATTGAATAAAGAGAACAGCTCTTTGTGAAGTTTATCAGTCTTTAGCTTATAGCTTTCAAGACTTGAACTTGTGGCCAGTGCTATTGGAACATTGTGCTTGTGGAAATGTTTGATTAATTTTGCTGCTCCTGGAAAAACAATATATAAATTAGTATATATCTTGTGTCAGTAGTGTGCACAAAAAATTAATTGCAATAAAACTTGGTATGTAGATAGCTGCAGACTGAGATAGACATAAAGGTGACTTTCATCCTGATACTCCCATGGAATAATGGGACATAAGCAGGTAAAACATTAACTGATGTTAGTGAACTTTGTATAAATAAATAAATATTGCAGGACATCACACACATCGCCATCTAACCTTTATCTAAGCAACGAAGTTTGTACTATGGGCGCTAGACAATGAATATACTACATCCCTATTATTTTTTTTGTAAAGACATACATATGACACATATAGACACACCCAGAACCAGAAATAAAGATTTTTGGTCACCATAAATACTTGTCCCTAGCAGGAATCGAACCTGCAACCTTCTGTGTTGCAGCAGGAAGTTTGTCCGCGACAGAGGCCTTCAATATCACAGAAACGTTACGTGATTATGATGTATAAAGTGTCCAGTGGCCAACTAGTATTTCAAAATGCCTAAAACATTCATGTATGTTTTTGTCAAGATAAATGCATACATGTGTATGTAATTTAATGTAATGTACTTAATGGAAAATAGTTGCACAACTATTTTCCTCCATTAGGTAGATTACATATTGGAGTAAAACAGCACATTTTTTCTTAAACCTTGAAGTATTCTTAAATTAAATGGGCTACTTTAACTGAATACATAATTATACAAAATTTCATGTCTGTGCTGCTGACTGCTAAAGAGTTCCCTTTTCTGGAGTCCACCCTGGGTATACCATCAGGTCATGCTTACTATGATAATGTAGATACAAAATTTCATCTCAAAAGATACCTGCTTCAAAATGATAGATTCCATCCAAACAAACAGTTCCATACATACATACATTGCAAGTGCTGTCACTTTTAGTCCAGCAATATTGACATATTTCCTGTCTTTATTATATCTAACCATAATAGTTAGCTGGAGATATTTGGAGGTCACATAGAGGACGAGGAAAACATGATGGTAAGCCAGATAACAAGTACCTACCTGGCATAATTTTGGTATTAGGAAATATATTCTGAAACTGTTCTTGTGTCAGAACCAAAAGTTCATCCACAGTCAGCGGTAGATCCAACTCCGATATTATAATTTTAGCTACCTCAAGCATCTGAAAGCCCATCAACTTTTGTTTGAATTCAAATGTATAATCTTTGCCATACTTAGAGACTATATTTTGAAACGCCACTGTGTATAACGACTCAGAATCTGTGGAAAAGCAGTACAATTATAGGATATTTATTTAATTTATGTTAACTGATAAGATATATTTGAAATCCTCCTCTAATTTAGTGATTCTAGTACAGCCTCCGAGCAGTCCTGGATTTATGTATAGGCCGCGGCCTAGGGCGGGCAGGGTCCTAGGGGCGGCAGATTTCAGAGGACGGTCACCCGATTTCAGAGGATAAAATTCAACCACGTCCACTGGTTTTCTTGTGGTTTTTATACTTTAAATATCCCTATAGTAACTCTTTCCTATCGAAACGTATATTATCGCGTGAGATGATAGATGAGAGCAGCGCGGCGCCAGCGCCGGGTGAAAGGGCGAAAGGCGCAGGCGCGGCGTCCGCACAGTGTATGGTATTTTGAGCTTCCCTTTCACAGGAATTTTGATTTTTTTTTAAATTTTGAGTACTATGCAGTTTTGTTGGGGGCGTCAAACCATGTTATATACAGTCATTCTAGGTACGTATTTTTGAACAAAACATTTAAAATAAACGGGGCAAGTGCGACACTCGCGCACAAAGGGTTCCGTACCACTATCACAATTGGATACGGAACCCTAAAATGGTTTACAACAACCAATTTTTAAATTTTATAGGAAAATATGAAATATTTATCTTCGATTCTACTCCCATCAAACGACCGAATCACTCAATAAAAATAAAAAAAACCTTGGTACAAAGAAAATCTGAAACTTCTAAGAAACTCTTTGGTAAGTAAGGCAGACTGGTATATTTGACAGATAGGGCAGCCATTTTGAATTCCATGACCAACTCGATTTGTCCTGACCAATCAGAAGCGACCTCACATTGAACTAAACTCCTTGTTATTTTTGAAACACGTTTGTTGTATGGGAGCCCCTTTAAATAATTGTTTTATTTTGTTTTTAGTATTTGTTGTTGTAGCGGCAACCGAAATACATCTTCTGTGAAAATTTCAACCTTCTAGCTATTACGGTTCATGAGATACAGCCTGGTGACAGACGGACAGACGGACGGACGGACGGACGGACGGACGGACAGACAGACAGACAGACAGACAGACAGACAGACAGACAGACAGACAGCGAAGTCTCAGTAATAGGGTCCCGTTTTTACCTTAAGGTACGGAACCCTAAAAATGACTTTGTTGGTGTCCAATGTATGAAAACGTAACTTGTTTGGTCTATAAAAGCTTTCGTTCCCGTACGGTGAAGCTCAATCCTATAGGGGCTGTTACTGGGCCTATGATGAAGCTTCGTAAGATCAATGGCTGAACACATCCCCGCCTCTTTGGTCGCCCGAAGCGACCAAATTAACTTGAGACTTTTTGTCAAGGAAATTGTTTGAATAAGGGTCTCAAGTTAATTTCGTCCGTTATTCTTTTCCACTGGGCCTCTATTTTAACTATGCAGTTTTTTTTCAAACCATGTTTCTTCTCATAAAACTGCAGAGTGATCCAGGCTTGGATCAAACTCACTACTCTGTCTCTCAACGTTTTGAGGAATCAATCTCTGTCTAATGTTTACCCTGGGTGCACTTTAGAATCCTACGTCACGAATTTGTATAAAAAAAGACTTGTAGGAGAAAGAGGACTAACCATTATTGCTAGTTTTATATTGAGCAATGAAAAAAAAAATTCATAAAAAATCATTCTCTAGCTCTTCTCTACATAGAAGCAGAGTTATTGAACACGATATAGCTCACAAAAAGACCCGTAAAAATTGTAAAACCTGTCTTTTTTACGCTCTTTCTTAATGACTAATTCATTCGTTTATTAACTTTTAGTCTTTCTTTACTACAAATGGAAAATAATTATTTAAGATAAGTATGTAGGTACATAAAAGAAAAATAAAAAAAATAAAAATAAAAATAGCCTTTATTGCCCAAATGATAAAGGTACATTTCACATATTACAAATAAATAACAAATAGTAAGTTACTCATACTTATTATATAATAAATTAATCATGCATAAATTATTTAAAAATTATATTAACCTAGGTGCATAATTAACTTTGCCAAATTAAATTATACATTAAATCAAAATAAATAAATTAATTAATTGTTTTTTTTTTCTCAGTTACACTTTATTTGGGATTTTGAATATTTATTAATTTTATTGCTTATTTTTATTAAATAATTGAGTATTAATTTATAACTACAATAGTATTTCATAGTTTTATTATGGTGTGTTAACCTGAGTAGGTTTTAGTATATGATTTTTAATTGGTTGGTAGATATCCCGTTTTAAAATTAAATTTGTAGATTTTAGTATTTGTTATAAATATAATGTAATTCTATAAATATTCAATTTTTTCAGTATTTGTTTGCCCAACTACTTGTTAGATTTCTTATTTTAGTAATTTATGTTATGTTATTTTGTTTTGTATGTTGGTATTTTAAATTGTTTGTATTCTAGATGTATTGATTTTAGTTTTTTAAGGGCATGTCCAGTGTTGGACATAGGCCTCCTCCATCCTTGTCCATTCATCTCTGTCCGCCGCCAGTCTAGTCCAAGTGATGCCTGCAACCTGGGTGATGTCGTCTCTCCAGCGTCGGCGCGGCCGCCCCTGCGCTCGGACTTCTTCTCTCGGGTACCAATGAAGGAGTTCCTCACTCCATCGTCCATCGGTCGTTCTTACTATATGGCCAGCCCATCGCCATTTCAATCGGCATACCATCTTTGCAGCATCCATTATTTTTGTCATATTCCTTATGTCTATGTTTTTAACTCTATCTCTGATTTTTAAGCCTAGTAAGCTTCTTTCGATAGCTCTCTGGAAGACTTGGAGTTTTTTGATGGTTTCTTTGGTAATAGGCCACGATTGGCATCCGTAGAGTAGGGTTGGTGTTACTACAGAATCAACAGCTTTTTTCTTAAGCTCTATGTTCATCGTGGACTTAAAAATGTGTTTTAAGGACCAATACGCCTTCCAAGCCTTTTTTATTCTGTTTTCTACTTCTTCTATGTAATGCCCTTCAAAACATATACTTTGTCCTAGGTACATGTATTCCTTAACATAGCTTATGTCGCTTATATTAATACATAGTCTGTTCTGATCGCCATTCGTCATGACGCATATTTTTTCTAGGTTCATCTCTAATCCGCAATCTCTACTGTTACAATCTAATTCTTGTATCATGTCTTGAAGTTGTTGATGGCTTTCAGACAGTAACACGATATCATCAGCAAATCGGAGATGATTAAGGTATTTACCGTTGATCTTTATGCCTCGATTTGACCAATCCAGTCTTCTGAATATATATTCCAACAACGAGTTGAATAGATTAGGTGATATGGGGTCTCCCTGCCGTACTCTACGTTTCAGTGTAAACGGCTCTCCTTTTCTTTCCAGTTTTATTATGGCTTTGCTCTTCTTATAAATTTCTTTCAAAATTTTTATGTATTTATTTTCAATACCTTGCTCTTCTAGTGCCAACCATAGTTTATCATGTCGTATGGAGTCAAAGGCTTTAGAATAATCAATGAACGCAATATATATTATCTTTCCATACTCAATATACTTTTCTATAATCTGCCTTAAAACAAAAATATGGTCTATGGTTGAATAATTAGGCCGAAAACCGGCTTGCTCTATTGGTTGTTGGAACTCTAGTTTATTCTTTATTCTTTGTAATATTATGTTGGTAAATAGTTTATACATAGTTTGTAGTAAACTTATTGGTCGGTAGTTATTAATGTTAAGAGGATCTCCTTTCTTGTAGAGCAATTTCACTATGGCAGTTTCCCATTGTGTAGGTATCTCTTCTTGCTTTAATATTGTGTTGAACAAACTGGTCAAAATAGGAGTTATGGGCTCTATTAATGCTTTTATGATATCATTTGTTATGTTGTCCTCTCCCGGGGGTCTTCAGTGTCTTAAGTTTTGTGATACCAGATCGAATTTCAGAGAGTAATAATGATGGAACTTCTTCGGTGTCGGAGTTTGAGTACATTTCCGTTTCTAATCTCAGTTGTGTTTCGTTTATATTATACAACTCTTTATAGAACTTGGTAGCAATATTTATAATTTCAGATCGGTTTGCTGTGGCGGTCTGTGTGCTATTGTTATTTAGGGTTTGTATCCATTGTTTGTTGTTGTTTATTCTCTTGTTTCCTCTTTTTACAGACCTTCGTTTGCTTAGTTCTTCCTCTAGTATCCTTTATTTTTTATCGTTTATCGTCTTGTTTATTTTTTCTTTGAGTTGCGTTCTTTCTATTATTAATGTTTTTATATCATCAGTCATAATCATAGATCGGATTTTTGGGTGCCGTTTCAAAAATGCGACATCAAAAGTATGGATACGACCAAAAAAAATTCCGAGAAAAATTCCGCGTCTTGGAATTTCATCGTGATTGGGATTTCGAATAAGGATAGGTGTCGAAATCACGAGTACTATCACTATCTAAAGTATCATCATCATCATCATCATCATTTGTTTTTATTGCTGAAGACATATTTACTAGAAATATTTTAAAGAAAAAAATAATCTTCAAAATTTAAAATGAGATTCTGTTTACAGGTTAGAGTTATCCGTCAGAAATAAATAAAACACACATATAAATTAAAAGGGTTTAATGTTTATATTTCTTTATTTAATATAGAAACAATGGATAAAATCTGTTCTAAGTATAAATAATTATCACAATTAAGAGAAAACACACCTAAAGCATGTTTGTGGAACAAACATTTTCAAATACTTGTTTAAAAACATTTATTTTTCAGCCAGTATTTCCTTACAACGGTAGGGTAGAGACAATCCAGCAAAGCTTGAAAAATAACAATTTATGTATTACTAAAACCAAAAATGTTCCCTCGACATGCAATTATTGTTGAGAAAATATTACAAAAATACAACTTTCCTTACAAATTGACCGAGTTGGTTAAAATGGGAAGTAGATTTTTGTACCTCTCAGCATTTAAATTGTTCTATTTCAAGCTTTGCTAAGTGCACTACGCACCACACCATCTACCTCGGTGTGCGAGCTGAATAGTTGACATTGCGAAATTTAACAACTATGTAATTACTTGGAAGCTAAATTTGAAATTTGACCCTTACCATGATCTACTTATTGCAGGATTTAATTCGTCAGCTAATCAAAAATAAATAAATAAAATTAAAAAAAAAACACAAATAATAAAAAAAATCGACAGAAAAAGTTTTTTTTATTTTCTGTGTTTTTTCTTAATAGTCTAAGAAAAAAAAAATACTCTGTTTTTTTGCGCAACAAAACAACAATTAAATAACGAGAAAAGGTCATGGTAACGCCCAATATCCAGCTTTACTTAAGAATTACCAAGTTGAAAATAGAAATCTGATGATTATTTTTTTTAAATTCCGGGTCTAGATAGTGTTGTAGCTACTTTAAGATTTAAATTATCTCGATATTTCGGAACGGAATCAGCCTAATCCATAATATCTATAAGTTGTAAATTTGTAGGAATGAAAAAAAATCTACACTCTTTTTAACAACAAATTATAGGCAAGAAACTTACAGTTATTCGTTTAAGTTTCTTGATTATAGGCTATGTTATTTATTCTATTACAATATATAAAAAATCTACTCACCCAAAGTTCGAAAAATGTCAAAGATATTCAATCCAGTTGCAATAATCGTAGTCCGTTTAGTAGCCAAAATGTCAAGTTTTGCAGTGAAATCCAAAATCCAAGTAACGAGCAGGGGTCAACAATATTTCTAGATTCATTAGTTTTAATTGTAAGAACGTTAAGAAGTCAATTGACAATGTGAGGCAGTTATGTAATGTCTCAGATGTAGTAGCACTCCAGGAATCATGGCTCTTCCCGCATGACATTAATTTTCTGGGAACCATTTCTGACAATTTTGAATACGCTGGTAAGTCAGCCATTGATACGAGTGTGGGTTTATTGAGAGGTAGGCCGTATGGTGGTGTAGCCTTACTGTGGCGTAGAGGTATTTTTGACTCAGTTTCTGTCATAAATTGCAACAGTTCTCGACTCATAGTAATTAAGGCGACAAGTAATAATCGTACAACACTGATTTTTTCTGTATACATGCCAACAAACGCAGATGAAAATATACCATTATTTGTAGAAGTTTTAAGCGAAATCAACGCAGTCATTGATAGTGTGGATGTTGAGTGCTTCTTTCTACTAGGTGATTTTAATGCTAACCCGGATACAGTGTTTTACAAAGAATTAATTAATTTTTGTGGAGACCAGGGATGGATTTTAGCTGATATCGAAAAGTTAGGGCTCGATTCTGAACACTATACTTTTACTAGTGAGGTCCATGGCTCTAAAAGTTGGCTGGACCACTGTATAGTCTCGTCGTCTGCCTGGACAACTATTACTAATGTAGAAATATTAGAGAACATTTATCTGTCTGACCATCTGCCGTGTACATTGTAACTTAGGTTTAGTAAGACCAAAGATGACGAACCGTCCCGAGCTCCATAACGCTGTAATCTGGGGTGATAGAGACACTAATGAGATAAATGCATACCATCAACTTTGTCACTCAAAACTGAGGGATTTACACTTCCACAAGATTTCCAAGAATGTAGCTATGGATCGTGTCAATTACCAGAACATAAGCAGCGCTTAGATCATTTATATACAGAGATTGTTGGTATATTGAGTGAAGCGGCTGTGGTATCAAGTAGGAGAGTAAGTGGAGATGTGCCCAAAAGATGTAGAACAGTTTGTGGGTGGAACCAATTTGTCAAGGAAGCATACAGGGAGTCTAGGCTTGCCTTCCATGACTGGGTTTGTAACAACAGGCCGAGATCTGGTGTAATCTATGACTACATGTGCATAACGCGTAAAAAGTTCAAAAGTCGTTTGAAATGGTGCCTAAACAACAAGGACCAGATCAAAATGGACCTGATTGCTGAACACCACGCTAATAAAAGTTTTAGTAAGTTTTGGAGAGCAGCCCGGAAACTGGATGGCAGGCCTGGTCTACCGGTGAGCATTGATGGCGTGAGCGAGCCTAACGACATTGCTAATATTTTTAGAGAGCATTTTAAAGTTCAGTCTCCGCTCGGGCCATCTGTTTTGGTGTCTGATGCTGGGTCTAACGCTGGATGGGGTGAGCCGACGCTGCATGTCTCTGCCAAACAAGTTAATTCTATAATCCAGAACATGAGTAGGGGTAAATCACCTGGCCACGATGGGCTCAGCATCGAACATTTTAAACACGCCGGCGTGCATTTTCCGAGAGTTTTAGCTACGCTGTATACTCTTTGTATTAGCCACTCATACCTGCCGGAGAAGCTGATGCAAACACAGGTGGTTCCAATTATTAAGAATAGGACTGGGGACGTGTCGGATAGGAGTAATTATCGTCCAATATCACTTGCGACTACCATGGCAAAGATTCTGGACGGTGTGATTGATTCGGCTCTGGGTGAATTTTTGGTCATGCATGACGCGCAGTTCGGATTTAGACCCGGGCTATCAACCGAAAGCGCAATCTTGAGCCTCAAGCACACTGTGCAGTATTATACGCTACGTAGGACTCCGGTGTATGCCTGTTTCCTCGACCTCTCCAGGGCTTTTGACCTGGTTTCGTATGGAATCCTTTGGGAAAAGTTGAGGGACAGGGGTGTACCGGAAGACTTAATTAGAATTCTGCAGTTTTGGTATGGCAAACAGACTAATTTTGTAAAATGGGCAAACTCTCAGTCGGAGCCATATAGGTTGGAATGCGGGGTCAGACAGGGTGGTCTGGCGTCACCAAGGCTCTTCAACTTGTATATAAACGACTTGATAGTCGAGCTCAGCAGCATGAATATAGGGTGTAGGGTGGATGGAGTCAGCGTAAATAATATTAGTTACGCTGACGACATGGTGCTGCTGAGCCCGACTGTAGGGGCTCTTAAGGAAATGTTGAAGGTCTGCGAGTTATACGCTATACAACACGGTCTCACATATAATGTTAAGAAATGCGAGTTCATGGTCTTCAGGGCCTCCGGCAGATGTCCTGAGGTAAACGCGTCATCTATCATTTTAAACGGGCTTCCAATCAAAAGAACCAGTGTTTTTAAATACCTTGGGCATATTGTTGCTGAGGACCTAAAAGACAATGACGATGTTGAAAGGGAGCGAAGGGCGCTGGCTGCGAGGAGTAACATGCTGACTCGTAGATTTGCATGATGCTCTGAACAGACTAAAATTACTCTCTTTAAAGCGTACTGTCAGAGCTTCTACACGGCAAGTTTATGGGTCGGCTGCTCTAAGCAGGCTCTCAGCGTCCTTCGTGTCCAATACAATAACGCATTTAGAATGTTGTTGGGACTGCCTCGTTTCTGCAGTGCCTCAGCAATGTTTGCGGAGGCACGCACTGATAGCTTTCACGCAATCATTAGAAAAAAAAACAGCATCCTTGTGTAGCAGATTGCGGGACAGTCCGAATAGTATTCTGAGAACTGTGGCTGACAGGCTTGATTCACCGACTCGGAGGCACTTTCGTGATGTGCTCATCACGAAAAATAATATGGTGTATGACTGACATTCTATTATTTAATGACACCTATCCTATAATACTTCATACTAAAACTAGACCTAAGATAAAACGACTAACAAATGAAATTGTACTGTTTCGAGAATAAATGATTTGATTTTGATTTGAATAAACAATAGCATAAAACACACGGATAGACTGCACTCAACAAACCGAAGTAAGCGAATGAGCTTAAATTGCAGTTTCACTTTTCCCATAGGAATAACGGAATAATAAATAGGTATAAATATATACAAATAGGTATTTAGTATAAACAACTTCCAATAATTGCTCGAAGAAAAATAAACAAACATACCTTGACGCCGCCTTTGTAATATTTCCGACAATAGCGACAATAGGTATTGCAAAAGATAAACAATGTTTATGGCCGCTGTCTTCAAAATATTTTTTTTGTTCAACTTTGGGTCTCTACTTATGGATATTGTTAACTTAAAATTGCGAAATTGCATGTACGAAAATGACTCAGTAAGTTTTATGCATTCAATTAAAAAAAATCCTTTTTTTTAATTAATAGTACAATTTCTACGATACATTTACAATACATTTACATTACATTACATACATACATACAATACATATTTTTTAAAGTTTAAAAAGAAATATCGGAATTACGGAATTCAGAATTCCGGAAAGTCATATCCATGTTAGTGACAACGTCTAAAACAGCACCCAAAATCCGATCTATGGTCATAATGTACTGCAATCGATTCGTAGTTTTTCTAGGTGGCAGTTGGTTTGCGCTATCTTTAATGTACTTTACTAATTGTGTGTATGAGGATTGAACATTTGTTTTGTACTCTAAAGTACTCGATAGTGTTACAAAAGTATGTGCTATATACTGACTTTCAATTGGAAGTAGACCAGACCAGACCAGTTGTGGTGGTCTAATTGTCTTTCTCTGTCTTTTGAGTTTCACATCAATGTTCCAGGTCGCTCTCACCAAGTTATGATCCGTTGGAAAGGTAGTTTTTATTACTTGTAGATTATTAATAGCTTTGTAGTCTTCTCTACGGGTAATAAAAAAGTCTATTTCGTTTTTTGTTTTTTCATCCGGTGACAGCCAGGTCCACCTTTGTTTCCTATTTTTCTTAAAATGGGTATTTAATATGTATAACTGGTTTTCCATGCAAAAGTCCAATAACTCCTTTCCTCTGTCATTTCTGTCGCCGTATCCCCACATACCCATTACTGATCTATCCTCCGATGTTGGTTGTCCGATTTTTGCATTAAAGTCACCCATTAGAATAACTTTTGACTTCAGGTTTTCAAATGCAATCCTTATTTTGTCGTAGAGAGCTTCAATGTCTTCTTTCGTTACTTTTCTCCCGGACGGCGCATGTAGGTACATAGGGCGGCAAAAATAAAGTGGCCTACACTCATAAAAAATATAAATCCGGCACTGCCTCGGAGGTACATGCGTCGAGGTTAAGGAAAAAAATGCAAAAACAATAACTACAAGAAGTAATGTAATAATTCGCAATTTTACGTAATGTATAATAATTGATAAAATATACTAAGTTTGTCTCTCGTAAAAAAATAGTAATCCAAGATAAATCAATGTAAACTCAAAAGCCGGAAATGAATTTGGTCTAAGCAGGTACATACCCAGAATAAGCCCGTCCATATCGAATAATACGTGAGTTACTGGTTTAAAATCCATATTTTATTGATTCTAAGCACTGGTTAATTCAGAAAATTAGTGAATTTTAATTTAAAACGCAGTGCTTTTATACCAAAAGTACCAAAACAGAAAGAAACACGCAACACATGACAGTGACAGTGACGTCCACGGCTAAGTGACAGTGACAATATAGCTATTTACCCTAAAAATCAAACCGCTGGTTTGGCTCTCGGGATAGTCGGCACAACCCTACAATCAATCAGTTTGTATAGTTTTATTATGTTGGCAAAATGTATTCATTCATTCTTGTTGTTTGTTTGCGTTTCGTCTTGACTTGAAGTGCCTGTATTTTCGTGAAATGTGAAAGTTGCGAAAAAGTAGTTATTATTTCAGAAATTGTGTATAAAAATCTATTTTAACAAATTCTACTAGTTCTATTACTATCTAATGTTGACTTAAATTACAAGTATTAAAGATGGAAGGTCCAGGAATGAGCCTGTTTCAGGGTGCCGCAAGTATTCACATAAATAACAGTGCTCAGGACAGATTAGACGAACAAGAAGAACTTGAAGATCAAAAAAGAAGAAACGAGGAGGTACCACTAACATAATATTCTACATTTTCTGTTAAACAAAATAACTTAGTCACGTTCTTTATCAACAAGAAGAGCCTTTGAAGACTAGGGCTGATTGCTAATCTTGCCACAAAAAGCTGCAAAATTAATTGCTTTAGATACTTACCTAGATAAAAGACGTAAAAAAGCTTTCTCACACTTCTTCTCTTCATATAGTATTGTGGCTTACTTAGTGTTCCAGCCTCTAATTTGACCTAACAACTGCTATCAGTGATAGATAACAACCAGTACCAACAGCTTATCAGGCCTTACGAACCTAAGAGAAGCTCGAGCGAATATTTTCACCACAAACATTAACAGTAACCCATCCCAGGAATGACTGTACCATGCATTGCTTAACCTTCACAATTATATGCACGATCTGCAGTCGCAGCTAGGCTCCT
This sequence comes from Idaea biselata, assembly GCA_958496205.1. Taxonomy (NCBI): domain Eukaryota; kingdom Metazoa; phylum Arthropoda; class Insecta; order Lepidoptera; family Geometridae; genus Idaea; species Idaea biselata. Next base: position 22,076,600 of record OY292402.1, read on the forward strand.
TATCCTAAATACTTTGACATAACTTTACTTGGGGATGATTAGTATTCTCTCAATGTCACCAAAGCCACTTCACACCACTAATATAGCACTTTTTTACCACCTTAGGTTCTATAATGACAACATCACTTACTAACTCTTAGAGTGATATAGCAGCTTATGTCGCCAAAAGTTTATAAATGTTTGTGAAGCTGTATTTATTGTTTGTTGTAGCTGAAGCACCAGTTGGCAAATGCATTTGATGACCTACAGGACGATGATGAAGGTAGCTCTGTCAACAGCAGTGGGAATTTTACACTGGATGCTACTCAACAAAATGGTTAGTCATTTTACCTATTAAAACTACTGTCTTTCATCTTAACCCTCTCACCTTTGAGCACCTGAACTGGGAGAAATTAAAGCATGAATTGTAAATTTTTGGGTTCTGTATTCAAAGGTTAAAATAGAACCCTTTTACTGTTTGTCTGAAACCAGGCGAATCTCATGAACTGTGATAACTGGACAGTTGTCATTTTCAGTTGTATTTTGCCAGTATAACAACAAATACTAAAAAAAACAAAATAAATTTTTAAGTGGTATGGAACTCTTTGTAAGCGAGTTGGACTCACACTTGGTCTGTTGTTTATTTATTATATCTATAGTGTTTCACACCTATACTTGAAAGTAGGTATTGATGTGGTCTAAGATGAAGCATGCTGCCCTAGACGTGTGCGAACATATAACTAATAATTAAATGTGTTTCTTTTCATTATAGATCTTTAAAAATCCAATTCTTACCTCCTTTTCCTTCACTCCACTTATCAATTTTTTTTTTCACAAATGAGTGCATAATGAAACGGTTTTACCTTACCAATAAAACCAGCATTGTGCTCCTCACCTTGTTCAGGGTGAGGAGATGAGAAGCTATTGCTGACATTTTACTGAAAACACGTTTTATTTTAGCTAGCACGACTAATTTTCACTTTTTCTACGCCTATTTCCGCCATAGTTCACAAGTTTGCCACCAGGTGGGGCGAGTGACGCGAAATTCCGTTGAGAGCGGTCTCGCCATTTTCTTGTCATTTGATTCTCACCAGGTAGCAATCTAAATCACCCCGAACAAGGCTCGAAGCACAATGCTGGTTTTATTGGTAAGGTAAAACCGTTTCATTGTGCTCCTCACCTTGTTCAGGGTGAGGAGATGAGAAGTGTCTGGTATCACCTGGTGGGTAGTTATATTAGGCAAACAATATATATATAACAATACTGATGTAGTCGGCTAAAAATCGATATTTTATGTCTTATCCAAGTTTTTGTCAGCTAAAAATAGTTAAATACATTAAGCTATTAGTACCTTTTCAATAGGTAATCTAATACTCAATTATATGTATTGATAAAAACTGTTTAAAATTAGATAGACATGACCAAGCAAGCCAATAGTTACATTATAAATAAATATAATTATTATCAATCTTTCTAGCAAGACCCAGTACTGTAGCATTTATTGTATAGAATAGATCATCATCATCCGAGCGTTGTTCCCGGTTGCATCCCTCTCGAGAGCCCGGGGTCCGCTTTCCTACTTTTACGTCTCCACTTCGCACGATCTTCGGCATCCCGTGTAGTGAGGCCATTTGCACGCATATCCGATCTTACAACGTCAAGCCAGCACTTCTTGGGTCTTCCCAATCTGCCGCGGCCGGGCGGAGGCGCCATAGCAAGACATTTGTTTCCCACGTAACTGGCCGGTTTCCGTAGAACGTGGCCGTACCACCGTAAGCGGCATTCTTGCAGTTTGTCCGCAATGTCTCGGACATGAAGGCTGCCCCTGATGCGGGAGTTTCTGACGCGGTCTTTTCGCGTCACTCCACACATCCAGCGCAGCATCTTCATCTCCGTGACACGCAGCTCCTGCTTATGTCGCTCAAGTAATGGCCACGCCTCACTACCATACAAAAGGACAGGTCTAATGATCGTTTTATAGACCTGTCCCTTCAGTTTAACCGGCATTTTCGGGTCACAAATGACACCAGTTACCTCTCGCCACTTGGCCCAAGCTGCCGAAATGCGGGACTTGACGTCACAATCGATGTCGCCGGACTCGTGAAGCACAGATCCCAAGTACTTAAACTGGTCTGTCCGCTCGACCATGTGACCGTCAACGCAGACAGGTGTGGGATCTGTGGTATTGCTAGCCAAGTATTCGGTCTTCGCTACGTTGAGTTGCAAACCGCCGCTCTCTAGTGACTCTTTCCAAGCATTTACACGCCTTCCAAGCCGTCCCTTATCCGAGTCCGCTAGCGCAATATCATCAGCATACATGAGCATCCACGGGGGCTGCTCGTGTGCATCTCGGATGACTACGGACAGTGCGTCCAGTATTACGCTAAACAGAAACGGACTTAGGACGGATCCTTGGTGGACTCCGACTGTAATGGGAAAAGATTTAGTGTCACCAACAGCAGTTCGCACCACTGAATCGGAATTTCGGTACATGTCCCGGATGGTTTCAATATAAGTTTCAGGCACCCCTTTGGACCGCAGCGCCCACCAGATCATCACGCGAGGAACACAGTCGAAGGCCTTCTGCAAGTCCAGGAACAGAAAATGCAGAGGCGTATTCTTCGATCTGTATTTCTCCATAACGATCCTTAGGGCGAAAACAGGGTCCATGGTACCATGACCGGGGCGGAAACCATACTGCCCCTCCGAGACAGTGCACTCCTGCCGGATCCGAGAGTCAACTATACGCTCGTAGAGCTTCATGGTGTGGGACATGACCTTTATACCACGATAACTTCCACACTCCTGCACAGATCCCTTGCCCTTGAACACTGGAGTGATAACACTCAGTCTCCATTGGGCGGGGATTCTGCCGGTCTCGAGTATGCGGTTAAAAAGGTTGGTTAAGATGCCCACACCACGAGAACCCATAGCCTTCCATACTTCGATGGGGACTCCATCGGCGCCGACAGCTTTCCGATTCTTCATGCAGCGAAGAGCCTTGCGCACCTCCTCAGGCGTAATCAGTGGCACAAGTCCTAGATTCGGAGGGAGTTCCGGTGGCTGCACCTCTTTATACTGCTTATTGAGCAGTTCGTGGAAATAAGAGCGCCACCTCTCCCTCACCGCGAGGTCCTCGCATAGCAGGTTACCATTAGGATCTTTTACACAGCGGCACTTGGATATATCCTGTGCCGCTTTGATCCTAGAACGTGCCAACTTATAAATAAGCTTCTGCCCCTCAGCCGTTTCCAACTTATCGTACAGTGGCTGTAAGTGGTCCCGTCTGGCTCTGGCTACTGCTCTCTTTGTGGCACGTTTGGCAGACCTGTACGCGTCGCGATCTTCAGGAGAGTTGGACGCTTGCCACTTTTTAAAGAGGGCTTTCTTCACCCTAGTCTCCCTCTGGACTGTGTCGTTCCACCACCAAGTTTCCTTGTCACACTTGCGTCCTCCCTTAGACATACCGAGGACCGACCGCGCCGAATCAGCGATAGACACCTGAATCCGGTCCCAGTGTTCCTGCACCGATTCGCCTTCAGCATTGGCACATTTGTCGCCGATTGCTGAGGCGAGCATCTGGGACTTGACTTCATCAAGCCTCCACCATCTGATTCGGCGCTGACATGGTTCCGGTCGTTTGTCTTTGGTCTTTACACAGAGATCCATGACAAGGATACGGTGTTGGGCAGTGAGACTCTCACCGGGTGTGACTTTGCAGTTGGCCACGTTGCCGATGTGGTGTCTCCTAGTGATTAGAAAATCGATTTGGGTAGCGCGCCCCCCGCTCCTGTAGGTGATCAAGTGGTCGGGCTTCTTTTTGAAATAAGTGTTCACGAGTGCCAGGTCGGCAGTGGCACACGTACGCAGAATTTCTTCCCCTTCCGCATTCCGACTGCCATACCCGAAGCCTCCATGAACACGTTCAAATTCCACCCCCATCTCACCCACATGACCGTTCAGGTCACCACCCAAAACGATTCCCTGCGACAACGGGATTGCCCCAAGTACCTCGCCGAGTTTATCCCAAAACGACCTCTTATCAGCGTCGCTACAACCGACCTGTGGCGCGTAAGCACTTACTAGGTGAGTAGGAACCCCCCCAATAAGCACCTTCACGCACATAAGTCGGTCGCTAAAGCGATTCACCTCCAAGATATCGTCATGCAACCCCTCAGCGAGCACCACAGCCACCCCGTTCTCTCCACCAGGTGCACCCGTGTAGATCAGCTTGTAGCCATTCCCAATGAGCCGGGATCTGCTGCCTTTCCATCGAGTCTCCTGCAGGAACGCCACGGCCACCTTCCGCCTGGAAAGTACGTCGGCTAGCTCCCTCGCGCGTCCGGTTAGCGTGCCAATGTTCCACGTTGCGAAGCGGAGTTTCGGGGCTCGCGTCTTTAACCGTGCCCGCCCGTGGCACGGTAGCCCTAGTCCACTTGCCACAGGAGTCGGGCGAAACTCCTGCGCGCCGTTATGCGGCGGCGCCCTATCCCTGTGGCCATAAACTCTTTTACTACTTTCCATAAAGATTTGGCAAATTTCGACTTTCACGGGAGCGACTGCCGTCTGACCTCCCAACCCCGAAGGGAAAGTCTGCGCCAGAGCCTCGTCCGTTTTTCAGCAGGTGCACCGGCTAGCAGGTGAGGTTGGCTTGGGCCCAACGATCTTAGTGGGCCCCATACACACCCTAGGGCCCCATACACACCCAATTTATATTGTATAGAATAGATAATGCTATAATATTTCAACATTAATTATTAGATGATAAATGATATTAAATCTTTGCATCGATGTAAACGTCAGGAAAAAATAATGCATTAACATTAGCTAATACTTTACGACAAGTACCTAAGGGAATATTTGATTATAAAATTGATTGAGTAATAAAAAAATAAAGAAAAGCAGCAGTAATTCAATTTCCATTTGATAGCCAAATATTGGAACTTTACATTACCAATTGAATTATGTTATCGCGGAACATCTAGGTACTTCTGCGGTGCCTTGCGGTGCGGTGTATAACCTACCTGCAGAATCATTCTTAGTAAATCTTACCCAATGACCAACCTAGAAGCACCTTTTTTTTTTTCATAAATACTTCTGTAAATAAAACGGATATATTTGGGGAATAATTCGCACATGATTGCATGTGTGAATTGTCCACTAACCCATGATAATTGTTATTCATCTTTCCCGCGACAAGTCTAGCACTGTTGAGTGCACAGCAAACAAGACTTTACATGGGTATGTCGATTAACACGCAGTCGCAATCGCCTTCCTGGGAGTTAAAAGTTATATTAGACGAAATTGATCCAGTGCGATTCGATTTTAGAAACATTCCAATTTCTACACTGTTGACAAAACGGGTTCTTTGTACGACATTAATAATTGTCGTGCAGTCTGGTGAAGAATTGGCAAGCGAATCGTTGCGTGAAGTTGTGATTTTGCCCCCCTCCATTTTTTGTTTTCTTGACGTACAAAAACAAGTCTGTTTCGTCTATCTATGAAAAAATATTTTTCAATACCTAAAGAAGTTTCGCGAGGACCAACGCGTTTCTAAAGGATAAAGGGAAGTTAATTGCTAATTTATAATCACCAGAAGATCCCAAGATATCTAATCATTAGGTTCCAGTGCGATTGAGTCTAGTATCAATCGCACAAATATATCAAATATATATTTTCTACAAGTGGTAGATGTCCAAAGTCTAAATCGGCTAAAAGTTTAACCAGACCTATTATTTCAGGCTTCAAATAAGACATGTGTCGTATTTTACCCAACGAGTTAAAACAAGCTTAAAAAACTTACGTCATCCTTTAAGAAAAAGTGCGGTAAGCCGGTTGTGTAACCGTTTAAGATAAAATCCCACTGACAATTCGTTAAAATTCCAACAGGAACCTAAGAAAGTATAAGGTAAGTCGTTGTTGATCAGAGCGTCTCGTTAAGGTTTGAAATCTCGCATGGCCGACTGAGGGCTCTGCTCTCGAGATCGACTCTTCAAAAGCTTTGAAGCACCGAGGCGCTACCAGATGCTGCAGCTAAATAGCCGAGCAGATAAATCAGAACTCGAAGGATGAATGACGTTCGCGGGGTTCGGGAAGAAAATATTTACCGGAGTTCGTAGAGCCACCGCCTGCTGAAGGCATTGTGATATTCGGCAGCTCCGTCTGACATTCGACGTCACGAAGAATGAGTAACAAGGGAAAAATAATAATATTCACCAGCGAGCGTTGCTTGAGCCACCGCCTGCTGAAGGCATTGTGATATTCGGCAGCTTCGTCTGACATCCGACGTCACGAAGAATGAGTAACAAAGGAACAAAAATAATATTCACCACCGAGCGTTGCTTGAGCCACCGCCTGCTGAAGGCGCTATAATAGTGGGCAGCTCCAATTCTGATATCCAACGTCACGTAAGGGTACTACGCGTGGTTGTTAAGATCAGAATATACCTAGCCTATATGTTTTGTTGCTAGACAAAATATGGAATATATTTTACAAACGTCTCTGCGGTTTTCCTTGACGCGAGACGGTTTGTCAATGTAGTTGAATTAACCAAGACGTTAAAACAACTCTAGGTGCAATTAATATATAAGTGACAAAAGCAGGCGAGCTTTGTGTATTCACTTTTTAAATCTCGTACCTCGTTCGTTTTACAAGAATGTAAGTGTTTCATAGGCAGTGTAAGACAAATAACGAGAATAAATAGAAACCTATTGCCTCGAATGCAAGCTATGACAGCTATATGCTGTTATTGTAAGCTAAAAAGTCAATATTTTTTGTAGCTTTCCATACTCCCGACTGACATTGGTCCATCAGTGCTTCCCAACTGTAACTAGGGCACAGTTGGGGATATTATCATAAAAGATACCGTACAGAAGGGAGATGATTATAGAAAACTGTACTTACAATTTTTCCACAGGTATTGTGTGATAGTTGTGTACAAAATGATGCTTCTGCCTCGGATATACTCTGCCTCACTCTGCCTCGGTTGTCCTCTCGATCGTGAAGCACATGTGGAACTACTCGCATCATTAGAAGCCTCTGAAACCTGATCTAATTCCTTTCGAATGAGATCTTTGTGGTCGGCAATTTTGTTTTATATTTCGATTGAAGCTGCTGAAATGGTTGCTGAAACTCTCGAAATATAAGTGCTTTCCTCTGCGGTAGGCACACACTCAATCAAAGCTGGTGAAGCTCCTCTCGAGATCACAGTGTAGTTGTTGTAGGTACCCTCAATATTACATATCTCTTAAAAAAATAGTATCTAGTACGTAGGTCATGTTATTGTTGAAAAGAATTTTAGGTGCAGCTATGTTTTGCCATATGTATTGTATATGAGCATATACTCCTGCCTAGGATCGCCAAAAGGAGGTCGATAAGATGATCCTCACACAATGTGTGTTACAGCTTTTTGGGTGAAAAAATTACTCATCGTGAAGTAATAAACAAAATTATTCGAAACTTCTACATCTGTGATACCATCTGTGACAATCCACACTATTAATTAACTCACATTTACGTAGAACTATGCTTGAGACTGATCTAATTTTATTCTAGCCAGTCACCAGGTTGTAAAAAATTCAATAATCCATTTGTAAAATGTTTAGGAACTGCTATCGGTTTAACGGTTTTTAGTCGAAAAGTCGAAGTCTTTGTACCACTAAAAACACTGCTATTTTTCAACTGGGATCCTAGGATCCAGGGAAATTTTTCGTTGAATTTTGTCGAAACTTCAAAGGTTCCGATGGATATATTAAAATAGATTTACGTAAGATATGGATACAATGTGAGATAATATTCAATTTTTACAAAACATTTTGTAAGAATTTTCGTGCTTTAAAAGTTAAAGGTAGGCTTAAATAACCTCCAGGCGGTTATTTTAAAAAGCTAAACAATTTCGAATCAAGTAGATTAAAATAATTTACTATTTGATTTCAAACATGAAAATAGTTGTTTGACTTTAATTCGAGGTAAAATGAATTTACTTAATCTAGAAATATTTGTCAATATTTATCAGTCAAATTCAATTGCCGTTAAACTGAGTTTGTAAATCGTAAGTCGTTATTCATTTCAAGCTCAACAAAACTCGGCGTAATTACAGTAATACCAATCCAAACCGGTTTTCAAAAATCTAAAAAATTTGTAGGGTAAGTATACCCGAAAAATCGCATTTTTATCAGTTGTATGTTAGTGAGTCTACAGATTGTTTTTCCGTTGTAGGGTAGGTAGTAACGGAAAAATCTTAATTTTCAGATGCAAGAATTAGAACAATTAAGTGTTAAGCATGATTAGACTCACGTGACCTTTTTCTGCGACACAAATTTTTGATAGGATGCTGAAAATCTTTGATGTGCGTGAGATTCATAACCGTTCGATTCTCGTAAGGAGATGCTGAAACTCCTCTCGAAATTTCGGTCCGCGCGATTCATAACCGTCCGATTTTCGATAGGAGTTGCTGAAACTCTTCTAGAAATTTCGGTGCGCGCGATTCAGAACAGTCCGATTTTCGGTTGGAGTTGCTGAAACTCTTTTCGAATTTTCGGTACCGTCCGAACTACGAGTTGAAGCAGATCTCGATGTATTCGACGATGTCGCTGTCGCCTCCTGTCCGGTGTCTGCCAGCCTCTAAGTTCAATTTAGTAAAAGTAATCTGCAACAGAAATACTCCACCAATTAGAACAAAGTATAGTCAACGTGTTGACAGCGCGATGTTCAACAACGCAATGACAAGAAAATGGCGAGACCGCTCTCAACGGAATTTCGCGTCACTCGCCCCACCTGGTGGCAAACTTGTGAACTATGGCGGAAATAGGCGTAGAAAAAGTGAAAATTAGTCGTGCTAGCTAAAATAAAACGTGTTTTCAGTAAAATGTCAGCAATAGCTTCTCATCTCCTCACCCTGAACAAGGTGAGGAGCACAATATATAATTTACTGTAATCAACAGGCGTTCAACCCACATCTGGCCTACCACCAACCTACATAGAACACATGAACCATTTGAAAGTTCATACAGAGTCTCCTAAACCATTCTGTGACACTCCCAAAAACCACTTGCCCCACGGAAGACACCAGGAAGAACCTGTCAAACTGCAGTTTAGTCCTTATGGAGCTGGTGATGGTCAGAATAATTATATACAGCAGGAGTTTAAAGGTAATTTCATACTTTAGACAGCTTTACACAGTGAGGGTCGTATGGACACTAGGCATGGGCAAGCCTGACGTCTATATCCAAAGACATGCCAGCCATGAACGCCATGAGTAGGAATTCCTGGCCCTGTAAAAGAAAGGCATCTATCATCATCATCCGAGCAATGTTCCTGCTTCCATCCCTCTTAGGAGCCCGGGGTCCGCTTTCTTACTTTTATGTCTCCACTTGGCACAATCTTCAGCATCCCATGTATTGAAGACATTTGCACGCCCTTCAGCCCTTACAATGTGAAGCTAGCATTTCTTGGGTTTTGCCAATAAGTTAAACTCAGTATTAACTAAGTCTTCCTTGTGAATAAATATATTTATTATATTAAATATGTTCTGATTTCAGGTCACGTGAATGGAATCAATAATTACGAAGCGAGACAAGAATACATGAATAATGAACAACTGAAGCTGATGTATGAGGTAATAACAAACAATTATTTGAGCCTTGATTGATTATGTTATATTATTATTTTAGGTATTTTGTCTATCAGCTATCATCTATTTTAATGGTAGACATAACAATTATTTCAAGCTTATATATGCTTACTTTGAAGTTAGACAACATTACATGAAATGTAGTTAACATTAATTGACGAACTAACTTGCACTATTCAGATGCGCGTGAAGGAATGCCAGCAGCTAGCTGGTCAGATAGAGAAGTTGGACACGGAGATAGAGAGTCTGAGGGCCAGACTTGCAGCCTCCATCAATGATCGGGATAAGGCAGAGTTCTCGCTGCAGGAAGCTCATCATTTACTTGGTATTGTGTGAACTAAATAGCTTCTTTTTAATTACTAAACGCGAAAATGTAATTACATTTTAAATGCAACAGCACAATTTACGCTTGGTACGAGCGAGTACGAGCGTGGTATACTGGGTCCAGTAGTAAAATTAAATGCTACCTTTTTACATTCACGGATATCCCTTGTTTGAAGTTCCTTACGGGTAGGTAAGTTAGTAGGTAATTGTGATTTTCTTTCTTCACACACGAATGACGTAAAATAGTTTGACATCATGTATCATGGTTGTATTGCAGCATCCAGCAAGCACAAGCTGCTGGAGGTGGAGCAGCAAGTGACTCACCTCACGCAGCGGCTGGTGGAGAGTGAGTCGGAGAAGGACCAGCTGCGGCTGGAGGTGCGAGCTGCCAACGTCAGTCTCCAGGACGTGCAGCGACGACTACACACATTACAGGTGAGATAGCAAGCACCAGCTGCTGGAGGTGGAGCAGCAAGTGACTCACCTCACGCAGCGGCTGGTGGAGAGTGAGTCGGAGAAGGACCAGCTGCGGCTGGAGGTGCGAGCTGCCAACGTCAGTCTCCAGGACGTGCAGCGACGACTACACACATTACAGGTGAGATAGCAAGCACCAGCTGCTGGAGGTGGAGCAGCAAGTGACTCACCTCACGCAGCGGCTGGTGGAGAGTGAGTCGGAGAAGGACCAGCTGCGGCTGGAGGTGCGAGCTGCCAACGTCAGTCTCCAGGACGTGCAGCGACGACTACACACATTACAGGTGAGATAGCAAGCACCAGCTGCTGGAGGTGGAGCAGCAAGTGACTCACCTCACGCAGCGGCTGGTGGAGAGTGAGTCGGAGAAGGACCAGCTGCGGCTGGAGGTGCGAGCTGCCAACGTCAGTCTCCAGGACGTGCAGCGACGACTACACACATTACAGGTGAGATAGCAAGCACCAGCTGCTGGAGGTGGAGCAGCAAGTGACTCACCTCACGCAGCGGCTGGTGGAGAGTGAGTCGGAGAAGGACCAGCTGCGGCTGGAGGTGCGAGCTGCCAACGTCAGTCTCCAGGACGTGCAGCGACGACTACACACATTACAGGTGATCTCTTATATTAAACGTCCCGAGGTTTCACCCGCCTAAATCCCGATCTTGTGGGAATATCGGGTTTAGAAGTAAGAGTAAAATTTGTCAAAATCGGTTTAACGGTTTAGCCGTGAAAGCGTAACAGATAGACAGAGTTACTTTTGCAATTATAATATTAGTATAGAAGATTAATAGGATAGTGATATATTTGGTCTGTAATTTATTTATTTATTTTATTTATTTAGCACACAGAACAGATTATGACAGAGATATATTAACAAATCATGACACCAGTTTTGTTCTAGAACAAAACTGGTGTGATTGATTTGATTGATTTTTCTGTAATTGCCTCAGATACAAACGGACTTCTTTAGAGGAGGCCTTCACCTTCAGAAGAGGAGGGGTTCTTGCATTTGAATAAAAAAAAACAAGTAGCATGAACTAAAAATTATATTAAATTAATTATATTAAACTCTGTATAAATATTATTATGTACTTGCAAAAAATAAAAGGCTTTTTATTTTATTTTATTTATTTTATTGCCTCATAGAGAGAGCTACCTCACACACACCACGCTATGAGGCAATTACACAAAAATCTCCAGAATCGGATAATGTTAAGAGGTGGGAAAGAGCTATTTCTTTTGACCCTTGTTGTATAGAGAAATGGCAAAGACTTGACCATCAAGTAATTCTCTTAAAATTAAAACAGTAACAGGATGATCTAAATTGACAGAAATTATATATTTTATATGCGAATATTTCAGGTTGCTCATTCACACGATACTGACGCTTTGTTTCGAGAACAACAAGATAGGTCAGTGAAAAACTTTATGGAAACTTATATAAACTATGTTTTTTTATGAATTTGCATTTGAATTTTTAATGTTTTATTTACAGGCACAGGGAGGAGGTTGATAGGATGCAAAATGATTTGTTGAAAGCCAAAAATAGACTTACGGAAAAGGTAAATATAATTTTACTATCATTCTTTTACAAATACAAATACAAATACAAACTTACTACTTGTACAATAAAAGGGATAATTTTCGAGAAAAGTTGTTTGCACCTACGCTTTTTATGGTCATGGCTTGACTGATTTGGATGAAATTTGCATTAGGATAGTTCAGGGGTTTTAAAAAGACCAATTTTAAAATCTATACTAATATTATAATGAGGAAAGATCTGTTTCTTTGTTTGTAACAAATAGGCTCCGAAACTACTAGACGAGGAGTAACATAGGCTACTTTAGATCCTGATATTCCCACGGGAACTGGACTTAAATCCCAATATATTTTTACAGGACAACGAAATAAAATCCCTAGAACGTAAATGCATGGAGCGTGAGAGGGAGAAAGAAGAGATACTAATCGAGAAAGGTGGCACCATTAACCGGCTGGCCAGTGAACTGGAGGCCGCACAGAGCCGGCTGGTGGGCGGCGAGACCGCGCGGCTCAAGGAGAGAGTCTCGCAGCTTACCACGGAGAGGAATGCGGCTAAGGAACAAGTTAAAGAGTTAGGGGTGAGTTGATACTGGTATCCTTTCCTTCACCTTGCCTTTGTCACTTGGTAGTCACATGGATCTATGTCGGGAAGTGAGCGCGCCGAAACAGCTCCGGTTCCATACTGGAGATGTGGGAGGTGGCTCCTCTACCGGCCTCAGCGAGGTTATCGTTAGCTCCGCACTGAGGTGCGAGTGGTGAGCGGCTTTATTGCTCCGGTAGCTGTCCAGACAACAGGTAGTGTCACTTGGACACGAGGCAGCTCTTCTTTATAGAGAACCTAACACTAGCGTTTAGGGACACGATCTGTCTATAAATTGATTCCGGAGTTTGCTCTTGGGAGTGACCTTACGGTACAGCGGACTCGTACGCGGACCCCGCCTGGTAAGCCTGCGTCAAGTGGGGACGCTATAACATATATAATTATAGTATAGATTGCGGTTACGGCCAATCGCGTCGGAAGAAATTTCGAAATGGTTTGCTGGGCGCCATTTTTGAGCGCGGTAATGTTCGAATTGCGCTCTTGCCTTCCGATTTGCCGTGCAACATCGATACACATTAGACAAACGTGCTACTTATACTGACTTTACCTCACTTTCGTAACCAGGTTTTTTTCTTTTCAGTCGAAATTAGAAACGACAGCGCACGAGTTAGTTTTGAACCGCAACAAGTTGTCGGCCACTCAGAAGGAGTACGAACATTGGCGGTCGGCGCTGCATCAGATATTGATGGAGTCTCTACCAGACAACACTTATTTAGGTCAGATATATCTACTAGTAGCTGTTAAAGTTGTTTTCTATGTGAATCCTATATTAAAGACTAGCAGAAAACCGCTGGATTTTCCAAAAACTTAATGAATACCTACACGCCACAAAGAACACACTCCAAATTTTGGATTGGGTTTGGGTTCTGCGTTGATATATGGTTTAGTCATTAAATCAGTCAATCAATCGGGCTATTTTTTCTAATGTTTATAATGTAATATACAAGGCGGAGAGGATAATAGCACATTTTTTTGAACTGGACATACCTACACACGTTCCCAGTCTAAATACCAAATTTCATCAAAATCGGTCTAGTAGTTTCGGCACAGGACACTATTTTTCATTTTTGAAATTAGTAACACGATGTATCTATATACGTAGACTATCACCAAGGGTTTAACGACCGGCAGCCTTTGGTACTTACACGCACCAGCTCTCATGTTTAACAAGCTCTAATAATTTGTCACTCTAAAATATAACTTATGTTCGAGTAATAAGGCGATCGTTTCATTAAACAAATCGTGTAGTGTTCGGAACGTATGTATGTCTATCCTTTTCCAACATACAAGGTCCGAAGATAATTAGTACTAGTAAGTAGTTCAGTAGGACGCCGGGTTTCAACCTGTGACGTCGCGTCGCACGCGCTGCAGTGAAGCCGCCCGCGACGGCGCGGCCGCGGCGCTGGCGCGGGCGCGCCGATGTGTTTGTTGTGTTTACGTAATAAATAACTTAATTAGTGCGTTAAATTAAATGTTATTGTGATTTTTGTGACACATTCATGTGAGACTAACAAAATAGGTATGGTACTATGTACCTCGATTTGGTTACACGTCTACTGAATAGCTACTTACACGGGTACATGATATTAATTTACTAAAAAATGCGGTGATTTCCTTAAAACGCATCGTGAACGGTATGGGAAGTAGGAATACTCGTGTTTGTCCTATGTTCCACCGCTACCAACAGTCGGGTTATTGTACAAGCTGTCCAATGGATACAAAAAACTCAATCTTTTAACCCCACCTACTTACCTTTTGTGACTGTGATTATAATTAATTCCTGCATACTATGATATTACATACCTACCTACCTACTCGAACCGTTGATCTTTCGGTGGTCAAGATGTAAGGTACCTACCAAAGAGCGCGCGCGCGCCGCGGCCCAGGCGGGGCGCGGGCGGCGGCCGCGGTACGTACGTAACTACACTGTTGAACGTTGGCAGGTTAGTGAACCCAAATTACAAATGGTGTTCGTATTGGTTTTAATTGTTTAGGATATTTAGTTTGTTTGAAAATTTTACTTTTTTAATTTCAGTTGTCGGATTAATTATACAATTCCAAATAATTCAAACACATTTTAAAAACCCAGGGTTTTGTTTAATGTGGTATCGTCCTATCCACCTTGTATATACAAATAAAATATCGTATATACAGTATTATTTGTTATAGTATTATCGTGAAAACGTTGATTATATGTTTTATTCCTTGTAAATATCTCTGTACAATATAATCCATGCCATTTATTTATTTCTATAAGTTTATCTTTATATTGCGTAACAGGTGAACCACCATCTCCAGGCAAATTGACAACTCTAAAAGAAGTTCTGAGTCGACACAAACAACAGATGCAAAAGTTAACGTCTTTGCAGGAAGAAATTACAAAACGGTATTATAGTAATTTATAAGTATTTTTAAACCACTCTACTACTGTGATGGTAACGACTAATGACGCAGTCTTTTAGGCTATATTAATGTGGTTTACACCACAACGTTTCGTAACGTTTGCTACTGTCTTGAAAGTCGTCTTGTAGTACAAAATATTACGCCCTATCTACTATTCGTAACTATCTATATAAAATAATAAATAAAATAATAAATTTATTTCCAAATTAATGTGTACAAATTAACTTAAGTCAAATTTTGATTTAAATCTAAATTACACAAATGCCTGAACTAGGAAAATCCTGTATCTCAGGCGAGAATGGCAGACTATAGAAACTAAAATTATCACTTATAATATATTTTTACTATAAAGAAAGCCGTATTAGTTACACAATTTATAACACAAGAACGGCTGGACCGATTTGGCTGAAAATTAGTGGGAAGGTAGCCTAGAATAGAACCAGGAGACAGACATAGGATACTTTTTTTTACCTCTAATTCGGAACAAACGTCTCCGAGTCAACTAGTCTTTAATATTAAAACCCCTGTTAACAGTTTTCTATACACTATTCCATTACATATTCTATTTTTAAGTGGTTAAGCCTGCACTGGGCTTTCACAAAAATATTTTAAAGAAACAATACTTCTGCAAAAACACGCATTATAGGCGCAGGGCTGGATTCGAACCCGCATCTTACTCAAACCGGGAATACGACTTGAACCAAATGCGGGATGCGGGTTCGAATCAGCCCTGCGTCTATCGTGCGTTGTGTTTTTGCAGAAGTATTGTTTCTTTAAAATATTTCCATTCCATTACGTTTCCAGAGACAAGAAACTAGAGCAGCACAGAAAGGTAGAATCGGAGCTGCGGTCGAAGCTGGAGGAGCGCGCGGGCGTGGAGCTGCAGCTGTCCTCGCGCCTCGCCGTGCTGCAGAACCAGCTGGAGCTGCTGGGGACTAATGCCGATAGCGAGCTGATCGAGAACTACAAGCATCACAACGAACAGCTCCGGAACGAGCTCGACCAAGTCCGGGCTGAACTTAAAGCGGTAATAGATCTTTTAGAATCCTTTTCTCTCTTATGTCAGATGTTCCCGGTTGCTTCCCTCTCGTAAGCCCGACCCTCCCTATAACCCCAAATAATTTGGAATTAGCACAGAAGTTTTTGAGTTCCAATAAAATTAGTATTAACCTAGATTTATTTTTAAAGTGTTTGCTACACTTGGATGACTTTTTTTAATGCTTTCCAAAAATTTGCAAGCCCAGAGAGATGCAGTCCATAATTTTAATACGACACAACGGGCACTTGTGACGTAAATGTCTAACGATTTTCACGGAATGTAAAGGTTGCAGGTTTAAGTCCTTTCGGGCGCAAATAGTTGAAAGGCATTCTTCAAAAAAAATAAAAAAAAAAATAAGTTAAACTGTACAAAAATCAAAAATAACATTGATATTACGATAATATTAATACCGATGCGTGCGCAATACTCATTCCTTTATTATTATCCTTAAAAACGTTATTTTTCTCACCAGTGGGAACTAAAGTACACAGAAATAGAATTGGACTATGATAAATTAAAATCCGAGAAAGGTAGTCGAGCGTCCATAGTCCAAGAAGCCAACGGCGATCTGCTGCGGGAGTTGGAGCGGTACAGCGGCATGCTCAAGGATACTCTCAAGGAAAATGGAGAGCTGAAGAATTTATATTTACAGGTAAGGGTATGATATCTTGATGAACCACTTTGAAATCAATACGGGAACTTCATTTATCTTTTTAAGCTATTGCATAGCTTTTATCGCGGGCTTTGAGCGCGGCCACCGAATCAAGAAATTCCGTAACGAAAATAAAACCTAACACCCCCCCACTCCGCCTACCATGTTGCCATGCTAACGCTTGGTCGAGCTACATGGTAACCATAGCAACATGGTACACAATAAATAAATAATTATAATTGCATAAGTTCATAAAAAATGCTATGCAATAGCTTTACCGCCACACTTTTTTTTTTCTAAAACTTGTTCTGATCCATGACATAGATACAATGACCAAGACTAAAATTGACATTGATTACAATGTCAAATTGGAATCCTTGACATTGGTGCCAAGTCAAATACACAATTTGACATTAATACAACGTTTTGTTTGAATCCTGACATTGATACAATGTCAAATATACACTTTGTCATTGAAACAAATAGTCAAATACATACTTTGACATTGTAACTTTTTCTAGTATTCTCCTTGATAGGTAAAAATATATTGTGTTTAAAATATATTCGATATACAATATAATGGATAATGGATAAATTATTTTTTGTACACGCCAATAAAATAAGGTACAAAGACGGATTAAGTAATTTATAATATAGTTCACACTTTTTAAACTTACACGATTTCCGTCCATTATTGTTATTAGACACGATCTAGACCCGTGTCTAATAATTATAATATAGATGTTATTAATTATTATTTTGAAAATATTTTTAGGCTTGTAGTTCAAGAGATTCAATCACAAGAGAACTAAAAGACACGCAAACAAAAATACAACAAGAGAAAGAACTATTCAGATCCCAAGAAAAGGAGCACATTGAGAAAATAGAAAGACATAAACAACAAATTGACAAACTGACGACGGAACTGAAAACGGCTCAAGGTGAACTCGAAACTGCTAATAGAAGAATATCGGAGTTACAAAGAGAGTTTACTGATAAACAGAAGGAATTTACTGACAAACTTGATAAATATTTACAAGGTACCACACTCAAACTCATAATATATTATATTCAATAAGATAATCAGATAATGGTTTTGAAAAGTCAGAAATTTAGTGTGTCTTCGGAACGCAACCTCCAATTAGAAGAAGACACAAGAATCTTATGGTTTTTTTTTGCAGTGATAATGTGATTCACATTGTCGCATATTTAGAACTATAGTGGAACTGAAGCATTAATCTACACTATAATAATCCTCACTAACACTATAAGCGCGAAAATAACTGTCTCTCTGTCTGTTAAAATAAGTTTGTAAAAAAAAAAGCACTATCACATCCACAAACACCCACCCGCCCAACAAATTACCTATGTAATCCTACTGATGTTAGAAACGCGGTAGTTTGTAATTACTGATTATGGATGTTTGTATGTTTGTTCACTCATAAACTACTGAATTGATTAAGATGAAACTTGGTTGATATGAAGATAGCTGAAATAATAGTAGAATTGTTTTTAACCTGATATTTCTGTGCAAAGGAAAAAAAACTAGTAACCCTTTAATATTTCTTATGATTTCTTGCTCAAGGTATTTTTACTCGAAATATTTTTACCCAGTCATTCCCTGTAAAAATATTTCTAGTAAAAATGCCCCATGAAAAATTCTCCCGTGACAAGATTCGAACCTAACCCCTTGTTTTTTTCCCAAACGAACAAACTATCGATAATTTCGTACTACAGTTTCATACAAAATTTAAAAACATCGGTCGTTCGTAAAAAGCTAGTAACTCCCCGCGACTTAATCGAGTAAAACAGTGGGGTGAAACTAGTAAACTGTCTCATAATCTGTCTCGTATACTTATAAAACGGTTTCTTCAGACTATAATTCATCTGGTATGCTTTACAGATGAAAAGACAGCGATGAGAAAAGACATGGATCAGTGTATGCAGTGTGAGAAACATCTCAAACATGTGAGATTTTTAGATGAACAACTAAATAAGTGCACTTTAAAACTGGGTAAGTCAAAAAACATACAGCCGAATCGACAACTTTCTTCTTTTAGTGGAATGTTAAGCCAAAATAGTAGATAGTATAAGACAAGTCTCCCTTTTTGGAAGTCGGTAAAAAATAGAAACGTATAAGCCCCGCAAGTTGATATTGCGATTGGCAGCCATCTTGGTGACGTAGTCGACGTGCACCGTCGGTACCGTTCGCAAGGTAGATAATATAATTTATAATGATTTACCACATAACCCAGACATTAATTAAGAAATATTTACACATCTATACTAATATTATAAAGCGGAAGAGTTTGTTTTTTTAAGGCTACTTTGATCCCGATATTCCCACGGGATCGGGACTTATGCGGGTGAAACCGCGGGGAGCTGCTAGTCAACAATATAATTATTATGTACTTATGGGTGTAATCATTGTTTTTTTATAAACAGCATACAAAACTAATCTTTTATGGCCCCGAAATTTCTTAGAAATATACCTATGGTCATAAACAGCCGTCTCGATACTACAAATAAACCCATAACCCTAGCTTATTTACTTTTTATTACAATTTTTTTGCTATCTGTACTTTTGTGCAACGGATGACGTCACGCAGCTGTTATTGTGATAAGGTTCCATCGCAATATCAATTTGCGGGGCTTATATGACATTTGAACTTTTGACACGAGATTTAATGAGACCTTCGAGACAAGTTTGAGAATACCAATTCAAGGTTTAGACAAGTTTCCAACTTAAACTTTTTAAATTCACACGATTTGTTAACATAGTTAGGGTCATTTTCCCGGGTCTTAATCGCGTATTATTATTTATTTTCTTACCTCGACGTTTCAACTACGGTCTTGGTCGCGATTGTCTTGCTGGTCCTCTGGGAAAATGTTATTATCTCTTACTAGCTGACCCGACAGACGTTGTCCTGTCGCTTAGTATAAAAAAATAAAATTCATCAAAATCGGTTCAGCATTTTTTCTTTCATAAGAACCTTCTCCTGACAATAGCAAACACAACAAAAAAAGAATTATCGAAATCGGTCCAGCCGTTCACGCGTGATGTCGTGACAACGGAAAACGTTTCATTTTTATATATAAGAAAGAAGAAGAAGATTACAAGACCGATGATGAACCTTTGATGTTTCGTGGACTAGAAAGTCCACGAAACATTAAGTTTAACCAAAAGCAAAAGGACCGCGATTAAATCAGTTAAAATCGCTATATTATAAGTTCCCTTTCTACAGCGTCGCAAGAAAGCAACGAAGCGCTCATGAAGGAGTTGAAGAGCAAAGCGGAGTTCTTCCAGCAGTACATAATGGATCGCTTCAAGCGGCTCAACGAGCAGCGCTCCGTCGCCACCAACACCGAGCACGACGAGCGCGACCTGCCCGGCGGGGGGGACGATGGGGAACCCGACACCATCGCGGCTAAGGTAATGTGCTCGAACTATTACAAACAAGGATCTATCCACTACCAATATTAAACTAGCTGAAGCGATAGACGTTGACCTGCCCGTTAAATAAAAATATAAAATAATGCGGTTCACAGAATACATCTACTTACCAAGTTTCAACGGTATAGTTCTTATAGTTTCGGAAAAAAGTGGCTGTGACATACGAACGGACAGACGGACAGACAGACAGACATGACGAATCCATAAAGGTTCCGATTTTTGCCATTTGGCTACGGAACCCTAAAAACAACACTACCACAAAGAATACTGATGCTAACGAACACTACTACAACCCTACCCTACTACTACTCTCTAAAAATGCCTATATCCGTCTCCTGGTTCTAAGCTACCTCTCCACCAGTTTTCAGCCAAATCGGTTCAGCCGTTTTTGAGTTATAAATAACGGATATCGGGGTATCTATTATGTTTAAATTTGCCTTTTAACGGAGGTCGATATTTCGCCAAAAATTTCAACTGGCTTGTTCACGAGACTGGATATTGCGGGTAGGTGATGCTGATGACAGTTTGGGGCGTCCACATCGAATATCAAGCTCCGTTATATATTTCATTAAAGACTTCTCTGTGTTATTCTTCTCTCTTCCATTCTTAGGCGTTCCTAAGAATGGAAGGTTGACTTAGCAAAGTGGAAATGTATACGAAGTACTAAGGTCTATAATGCTAACTAGATTTTGAGGCAACAAGATAAAGAGCAAATTTAGATTTCCAAAAAGTACCTTAATTTTCAACGTTTTATTACAGACTACACTAATGTTAAAAGAAAAAGCGATCAGAGATCAAATAGCCGAAAAATTCACATTAGAAATTAAAACAATAGAAATGAACTGCGCTAGAAAGATGAAAGAATACGAAAAAGAACATTCACAAGCCATGACAAAGCTGAAAGAACTGCTCGAAAGGAAAGCTCAAGAAGTCGAAACGCTGAAAGACTTCATACTATCCGAGCGAACAAAAGTGACACAGATATTAGAATCGAAAGAGAATGAAATATCTGTGCTAATAAAGGAGCATAATGAATTACAAGCTGAATGTCAGAAAGCTAAAGATTGTATGCTAGAATGGAAAGTCAAGGCGGAGAAATATAAGGAAAGAGTCTCGAAACTTGGCTCTTTAGAGGACGTGTTGAAGAGTGAGAGAGAGGATTGGGAACAGAGGAATTCTTCCTGCGCTAAAGAGTGCCAAGTTATGAAGAGTAAAGTTGTAGAGCTGCAGTCTAAGTTGGCGCAAATGGAACAGACGTATGAGAAGCTTCAAACAGATCATCGGATGGTTCAAGAAAAGTATAGGAATGCTAAGAAAACTATTTTGACTTACAAGGTGAGTTTTAAGAACGTTAGATTTGACATTGAAATACAACTGTTAATATTAAAACAATGTCATAATACTCATGTTGATAATGGAACAATGTCTAACAACTCATGTTGACAAAGGAATAATGTCAAATACATATGTTGACAACGGAACAATGTTAAAATACACATGTTTACAACTACTAATGTATTTGATTTAATGTACTTGTGTTTTATTAGTATGTCAAATGCTCTAATTTTATTTATTTTAAATACAATAATTTACAATACTAATTGTTTTTGACATTGTATGTTGTGTATTTTGAACATGAGACATTTTGTTGCAAAAATTCTAGCAAGTTCAGTATGTAGTTTTTTATAATTGTTTAAATTAACTCTTTATTTTCTTTATTCCAGGATTACATATCAAAAAAGGACACCCACGTAACCAACGAGATGAATCGTATACAGGACGAGTACCGGAAGATATTCGTGAAGCTGCAGAACCAGATCAACTACCACGTCACCTGCCGGCTCCAGGACGAGCGGAACGGAGCCACCAACCATCAGGCTGACGTGAGTTCACATATTTCTTACCTAGGTGTTTGGGGTTCTATTGATTTAGCACCTATAGTACCTATTCACAAACGTTTCGATTTGTTGTAGTTTTATTTTTTTTGACCATAAGAAATTCTATATTTGTTCTTTTATTTGTATGACTTGAGTTTTGAAATTACATAAAACTGATTTATTTTTATTGCGTCAGTGGACTGCTAGGACTATTGAATTATTGTAATATGACTGTTCCTCATTTGACTGAAATTTTTAATGCTTAATTTAATTGAATAATCTTATAATTATTATTTTGTTAATTGACATGCCAATATTATGTAATGTAATTTTATGGCAAAATAAATGAATTATGAATTAAAACTAAACTTAACTTGTAAGAACATACTTAATAAATATTAGAAACTGAATTAAAACTCACTAAAAAACCAAACTAAATCTTAATCAGCTAAACCTTTGGTGGAAGGAAAAGTGGCCAGACTGCTGCTACAATGCTGTTATTTTTTGTTTATATTTTTGTGTCTGTGTCTACCTATTTTGTCGCTGTGTGTGTGCTTGTCCATATTTTCTTTTATTCTTATTTTTCTGTTGGTGCATATCGAGCCGATATCGAATCGAAATATTTGTTATTATATGTTGCATTAGTCTGAACGATAGTTCGCATGGCAAGGAATAATTTAGTAACATTTTTGGCCATATGTCGTTGGGCATTGGAGAATAAATTGAGGAACATTTCTTAAGAGGAGTATATACGCCAACGACCTTGAAACTGAAAATCCCTGTCGGGCTCATCGAAAATTGTTGATTATTTCATGACGGAATGTCGTAGTACTTTTTCTTGTGCACAGATTGTAGGTGACATTGTTTCCTACATTTTGGTGTAGTTTTAAGACAAGAACCTCCTATTGGTGCAAAGCCTATCCAAATTTTAGACAAAAAATGTCTGATTTGGCTAAAATGTCGATAGGCTTCAATACGTTTCGACATATTTGTATGGAAACTGCACTAAAATATCGGAAACAATGTCGCCTACAATCTGTACACAAAAAAAAGTTCTACGACATTCCGTCATGAAATAATCAACAATTTTCGATGCGCCCGACATGGATTTTCAGTTTTTCAGAATAGGGCCCTTAAAGTGAAGCTATGTGAGCCTAAAACAGTCGTTATACTTCGTTTGTTCACACCTACAGCACGCATCGAAAGAAATTCGTGAACCCATTTTGTTTAGTTGTGTGCTGGAGCTGTAGACAAAGGAAGCTTGCAAATCAGAACGCCACTTAAAATTTGAGGCGTACTTAAATAATTGAGCAGCTTCTAAATTTTAAACTAGTATGGGAAGTTTCGAATTTGAGAGGTGCTTAGTTGTAGTAGAACTCAAATTTTGAGTTGCGTTTCTGTATTCGGCAGTTAGTGTGGATTTTTAAAACTTTAGAAATACGATGCTGACGTGAGTTGCTTTTGCTTTTTGCGCATTTACTTTTTCTTAAAATAAACTATACTCTATTTCAGAATCTCAGATCAAAAATATAAACAAAAATTCCATACATTTATTTGAAAGTGACACCTCTTTATTTACTTTTTCCTTTAAAATTTACAGTGTTTTGTGTACTTTTTTGATCTAAGTTTCTGAAACAGGGTGCATACTTAGATTTATTTGTATACTTATATCTTTTTAATTCTATATTCGTATGTATTTTTGTAGGTAACGGAAAAACTGGGTAAATTAAAAGAAGATTTCGCTAAACTGGCCCAATCGAACTTCAAAGATCCTGACTTGAACAAGTGACCCCACTGGTGGTCGGGCCCTCGGTGGCTCGAACTTGTGATCTCTCCTCCGTACAATATCGGACTTCCTTTACAACTATGCCTATTTGCGGTTTACATGTACTTATTTATACCTATATTACTAATTTTATTGCTCAACATTTGTAAGATGACTCTATTGACTGGCTCAAACTGACTGCGCCCCGCGGTTTCTACTTCAAATACCCGTATTTAGACAAGTTGAATAAAATGTTAGTGCCTCGCGTGTCTCGAACCTACGACTACTGGTAATCCGAACCAGCGCACCAGCGCGAGCGCCACGGGTAAGCCTCCCGCCAAGTCGAAATTAAGAAATCAACTCCTTTTGTTCTTTCGAGTACGGCGTCGTAGCGACATCTACCGGTGAACTTTACTTTACAGTAAACATTATTTCTTAGTGTTAATCCACACTTAGGAAATACTGCTTTTTGAAAAAATGCTTTCAAAAACTTTAGTTTACTTTACAGTTCAAACTAGGCTCGTAAATTTCTTTAATTATATAGAAGTTATTACGATGTTAAGATGACGCATCTAAAACTTCTAAGCATTATTTCTTAAAGTGTCCACTTAGGAAATAAGTATACTGCTTTTGAAAAAAAATGCTTTTTAATTGTAGTACCCGGCGGGACTCGACCCGCGACTACTAGTAATCCGAACCAAAGCGACCGCGCGGGCTTACCCGTGGCGTAGAGGCAATCTAGGAAATAATGTTTAAAAGTTGAATTGGTTTTTAGGGTTCCGTAGCCAAATGGCAAAAAACGGAACCCTTATAGATTCGTCATGTCTGTCTGTCTGTCTGTCCGTCCGTCCGTATGTCACAGCCACTTTTTTCCGAAACTATAAGAGCTATAGTGTTAAAACTTGGTAAGTAGATGTATTCAGTGAACCGCATTTAGATTTTTACACAAAAATAGAAAAAAGTACCAAATTTTTGGGGTTCCCCATACATAGAACTAAAACTCAAAAAAAATATTTTCATCAAACCTATTCATGTGGGGTATCAATAGATAGGTCTTCAAAAATGATATTGAGGTTTCTAAAATCATTTTTTTCTAAACTAAATAGTTTGCGCGAGAGACGCTCCCAAAGTGGTAAAATGTGTGTCCCCCCCCCCTGTAACTTCTAAAATAATGGAATGATAAAAGTAAAAATTATATATGATGTACATTACTATGCAAACTTCCAACGAAAATTGGTTTGAACGAGATCTATTAAGTAGTTTTTTTTTAAAACGTCATAAATCGTAAACCACAATTTACCTTTCAAAACAAAATCTGTTGTATTGATAATGGTACGGAACCCTTTGTGCGCGAGTCCGACTCGCACTTGGCCGGTTTTTTTTCTTATGGCTCTCTTATGGGTCTCTGTCCCAGTTTCACTAATGTTGAAAATTAACAGGGAGACAAATGTAAAAGATAAGGTTTTTAAATTTTTATATTTGTCAAGGTACAGCCTTTTACTGTACTGTGGTGATCTCTCGATGTTTTCTTTCACCAAACAAATGTATTACTTAGCCGACTTGATTATTCAACTCGTCTATAAGTACGAATGGCTCTTCTATCCTATAAATAAGTGGTCAGGCAGCGGACCAGTATTTGTAACATAGTGTATAGTAACTTGAACATTACAAACTACCGCCTGCCTCGAATGTTGGCGATAAAATGATAACCACTGAACGCATTCCTTTTCCGCGCGCTCGCTTGAACATAGTTTACTGCGGGCTCGGGTTTGTAGGTATTTCTTTAATTACCTATTAAGATTTAGATTTTTCTTGTGTCATGGCGATATTGGATTGAAATTAAAGACATTTTTCGGTTTGAATCGCGTGGTGTTTATTACTTTTAGCATTGTTTTCAACGCTCAACGTTTCGAGGACATTTCAGGTCGTCCATACTGAAGAAGGGGCCTGTAAAAGTCTCAAAACGTTGAGCGTGGAAACAATGCTAAAAGTAATAAACACCGAAAATTAAAACCGAAAAAAGTCTTTAATTTTTATTTAGATTTGTTGGATTGTGATGTAAAAACAGCCCTATGCTAGGCCCGACTCGGACAAGGCCTGTTTTTAATTTACTTTTCAGTTCGGTGGTTAATTAAAATGTATTTGTAAATAAGTTGCGGACAGACGGATAAGACGAAATTATAAGCGTTTCTTGTTGACTACGAAATCCTTGAACGCAAAAGCCCCAGACAAGACAATAATGTCGCGAACAGACTGAAGCAATCATTCCAACATTATTGTGGTTTACTACCTGTGATAAGAGTGCTACAAAAAATAATGTTACAGTATTAACATTTCCATTTAATTTAGGTAGTGCATTTACATTCCTTTTGTAATTGACTTCAAAAATTGAGGTTATGGATGCGTACTAGACGACTAATTCCATTGTGCCTCACTAGATGACAAGAGCATCTAAAAACCAGTAAAAAATGTAAAGTTATGAATTGGCGTAGCACACGCACTTTGTCCACGTAGTAGAGATACCTACAGAATTATGCCTATTTCTCCTTTGCAAAAACAAAATAATGTATCTCTACGTAGACAAAGCTAGTGCTATGCCTTAATTTGATTAGGATTAGGAATTAAACGGGCAGAAAGCTGGTGCAGGGTATTGAAAGCTGGCGGACTAGCGCACTAGCGCACTTCCCTGGCGGACTAGCGCACTTATAAGCGCTGATGGCCATTCTATGCAGAGGCGCCTGGTTATCAGCTTTCTGTCTGTATATACTATACATACGCACTTAGATCATTATTGTTTTGAATAAAAAAAAGACAGGGAATCTAGTAAAGCTCATTGGGCTTATTTTTGTACGACCAGGAATAATTTGGTCCTGTTTATCCCTCAAACAAAGGCGATTTATCCTTAGAATAATTTCGAGTTCGGGTGGTAAGTACTTGGTACCTATGTCGAATCCGCTATAAATAGGGATTATAACCCATCACATTGACCTTTCTTTAATTTGTGTACTGTGTAAATAAACAACTGTTGTTTTCCTCGATTTTACTTACTTGACTTTGTTGAATGTACCGTTAATTTGCAATTTTATTATGTTAATTAGTATTTAGTTAGAATTACCTATCGATTATTTGATTTTGAGTACAATTCTTAGCTATTAATAGAAATTACGTATTTTTTTAAATAAATAAAATTTAATTTGTATTTATTTATGTGCTTTTATTTCTTAATATAATATTTAGATGGTACGAACGGCATTTTAGCGACCGTGCAAGGGACTTCCTTTCCGCGTATATTAACCATTAACTTTGTCCCGATTTTCTTCAATGATTCGGTTACGTATCCCATCGCAACATTGCCACCGAGTGACGGCGCGGGACAGCCACTTGTCACATTCCCGACAACTTCAGAACCGGTTTCGTTCTTGAGTACCGCATCTCTCCTAGCCGGTGGACCCGACTCCAGTCTAATACCAACTCTTCTTTTAGTTACTCCCTCTTTAATCTGCCGTAAGATAACGCCTGCACCTGGAAATTCTCCTTCTCCACGCCGCCTCTTTGCAATCAGCCAAGTCAAGTTTGCTTCCACAGGTGTAACGGTTTCGTCGATATCGTTTCCATATAGACACAGTCCCGCTTCCAAGCGCAATGAATCTCTTGCGCCGAGCCCTGCTAGTTGCACGTCTTTCGATTGTAGTAAGGCTTCAGTGACGAACTCTCCTTTGTCTGCTGGTATCGATATTTCAACTCCGTCTTCTCCCGTGTACCCGCACCGTGTAACACGGCACTCCACTCCAGCCACTCGGCCCACTCTAGACGTCATGAACGTTAAATCTTCGACGTTGATATCGGTAAGAGCCTGCAACGCTGATGCCGCTTTCGGCCCTTGTAACGCAATGAGAGCTCTTTCACTCACATCCCAGAAACTTAGATTGACATCGTTACCTCTCGATCTATATATTTCGGAAGTTTCTTTCATGTGCTTCATGTCTACTTCCAATCGGCCGGCATTGGATACAACATACAATGTCTCTTGGTTGACTCTCGTCACGATTAGGTCGTCTATTATGCCTCCTTTGTCGTTGAGAAATACAGTCAGAGAGCTGGTACCGTCGCGCATTCCTTTTAAATCGACCGGGCAAATTGATTCGAACCAGGGTATGCAGTCTTTTCCGCGCACGTTGGTCTGAAGCATGTGAGAAACGTCGAAGATAGATGCGCTCTCTCTTGTGAACAAATGTGAAGCTGACACAGACATGTTAGAATACTGAACCGGTAACATGAACCCAGCAAAGTTAACGAGTTTACCGCCTTGGTTCTCGTGCAAATTGAACAAAGGAGTTTTCTTAGCACCATCATCACTATACCCACGACACTTTAAAGTCACATAAATATTACTTTGATTTAGTTTTCTCAGAGATACCCTTGTAAAGTTGATGACGCTCATATTGACTGGTCAAGATATTCTTAGTAACTGATACATACTATTTAACTACTCAGGCAACAAATTGTTATCAGTTTTTCTCCTTATAAAGAAAGATCATAGGGTCAACAGGGGACAGTGATAATTATAACTGCTGATACAATATGAACTAGAGTGGACTATTTGGAGTACATTTTCAGTGGTTATTTCTTAATTGCAATAAAAATAAATGATTAACTAATCATTTTAAAATACTTATCTATCTCTTTTATAATTATCTATAGAAATGAAATAACAGTTGTATACAAAACTATTTATTAACAGAATTATCATTATTTATTTTCTCTGAATACTCTTCAGGCGTCAACATTTCGTTTTTAGTTGCTTCTGATATTTCGATACTTGACAGGATGACAGCTATGTACCCTTCTGCATCGTTATTCTGCAATAGCTCGGGTTGCTTTAAAAGTCTCTCATTAACTTCTACTAAAGTTCCTTTCATACAACAGGGCACATTAAAACTTGTACCATCACTATATTCTATTTTACAGATTATAGAATTAGGTACCAATAGTTGTCCACCCTTTTTACCCTTGCCTTTAACAGAGTTGTTCATTCTGTCTATTTTGCCGGTATTGAAATTTATTTTGTAACTATTCTTATCATTCATATCATTCTTTTTAAAAAAGAAGTGGCTCGGAGCGAGGCATAGCAGAGCTATTCTGTTAGAATGAAATAATATCATAATGTCATTGTTCTTAACACCATTTATATCAGTTACAAATCTCTTAGTGAAATATCTATCTGTAAAACTTTTATAAGTGGACAGGTCTGGTATGGAGTCCAAGATGCTGTATTCCTCAACCATGTTGGTGCAAAAACAAGTAAATTTTAGCAACTAAACTGTAGTAAGTCGATATTATTGTTTGTTTGCTTGTTCTTGAGCTAGGATTCTAGCGCGGATTTCTGCGTGGCGTTTTCGGGAGTCATCCAAGTTGGCTTTTTGTCTTACTAAACGTTCTGATTTGAGACACTTTCTCATATCATGATCGTAATCGTTGCAATAACCAGTGAATTTCAAAAATGGATGCTGAAAGACAAAAGTAGGGATTACAAAATCTATATGGCATAGGCAGATCTAATATGGCTACTTCTTGACTTAATTATAGTAAAATAAAGTAGAATATGCTGAGTAGATAAACATGAAGTGAAATATTATGCTGCTAGATAAGATATACGATAAGCAATTTTGAAGATACTACCTCTGAATGGCAGTCCATCAGCTTTCGGATCAAAACGTTACACTCATCTGTGTGTAAATGCGGCGCCAAATCAGTGTGCATCACTTAAAAGTAAATTAATAGATTTTTTGTAATAAATAAACAGTCACCGTTAGTAGCGAGTAAAATTATTCCAAAATTCCAAAATAATGCGAGTCGTCGCAAGATCACGCTTTTCGCTCTTTTGACAGTGACAAAGAACGATGAGTGACTGTTGACAGCAATGTAACTTCTTTTAATAATTGGCTTCGGACGCCAATTACTTTTAGTTTAAAAAATTAATGAACAATAGAAAATACCTTTTACTCACATTTTACTCATCGTAATAAAATTTTAATATTGCTTTACTAGAATTTTACCATGTTCCTTATTCGTTGCCGTGCACACTTTTTCAAAGAGTCATAAAAAAATAGGCGGTAAGTTTAAAACTTTTCAGATACCTCTGAAACGCCCGCCCCCTCCGAGACAGCCACGTTGGCGCGTCAGGCAAAACCCCGACTGCATGCAGGTTGCGGGTTTGAATCCCGCTGGGCACAAGTTTTTATGCTGGTCATAAATGTTTGTTGGACGGGCGTTATCTGCTAATTAATACAGTAGGTAAGTATTTTATTAAAAAAATATGTACCTAGTAACCTATATCTGTTGTCTAGTATCTACCTACGAGTACAAGTTTGGGGCTAGATTGCTCTGTGTACAACGTCCTGCAATATTTAATTTTTAACTATATCATTTCGATTATATCGATTAAATCAATTTACCTACAGGATGACCTAAATTTAAGGGCCTATAAAATCAATTATTCGGATTTCGTCTAATATACTTTGTCCTATTCCTAAATAGAGTTTTTTAGGACAGTTACTGAGAAGTTACTGAGAAGAACAACCGTTACAAACAGGGTATTTTAAATAAAACATCATTTTGTTGTCTATTTAATATAATATTCTTATGTAAATAAGTCACATAGTCTCAATAAATAAAACTAACAAAATAAGGCCAAGGATTAGTCCTAGTATTTATTTTAGGAACACCTATATTTCACTCATTGAGTATTAGGTATAATTTACCAAATAATGACTAGAGTACTTAATGTATGTATTGTACGTATATATAGTGTTAATAAGGGGAACATTGGAAATTATTGTCTTGCATGAAAATTCCTAACATCACATCACTAAGAAGAAAAAATCACATACGACGTCATTCACCTCAAAAATAAAAACAGGAACAAGCGAATATATCAAGCGAAATAAAGAAATGCGATCAACAAAAAATATTGGATGCCCGATAATAAAATGCAAAATGTGCCCAATATAAATGTTCAATATTTAATAGTCCGATAAGTTTGGGCTAACGTTAAGAAGCGGGTGTTAATATGGCGTGGGTTTCGTTCGTTCGGGTCAGCATCAACTCTTGGGCATGCCTTGAGGGGTGGCGGTCTCGACCATCTTCTTGTACTTGCCGACGAGTTCAGGCAAGTCGTACGCGATGGCGACGTCAAGCCGCGTGATAGGGCATCCGCGGAAATACGTGCACGTCGCAGATAACTGCTGGAACTCATACAAGGAATTTAACCGGAAGAAGTCCCGGTACGTTTCTGGATCGGGTAAATCGTACCTGGAAAACAAATACTTATATTAAATATACAACACCAAACTAGGTTTGATTTTGATTTGTAAAAGTTGCATATTGCTGTGTAGGTAGATCCTCAAAATGTCTTTGAATCTTTATGTTAGGAAAGTACTACGAACCTGGAAATATTGGTGAGAGTACTGAGACCCTCATAGATGTGATAGTTCTGAGGGTTCTCAATGATTGCATCGGCGATAAGCTTCTTATTGCCGAATATAGTCTTGTGATTATAGTACGTCGTAAGGTAGCAGTCGACCATCTTGGCGTGGTTCCTTACACGAACCTGCACAAAAAATCATGATTAAATTTTAAGCTGTTCCTCATGGGTAAAGAAAATTAGCTTTACAAGCAAAGTAAAGCAAAAGAAGGAAATGGAGGTATCATTAATATAATTATGGAATTACATATTGCTTCCATCTGTGAATTTTAGCCCTAGATATGTTCTGTGGAAGACTTTAGACTCGACATGTCGTCGCATAGTGAAACTGACTAAGAAATACGGGTTAGAAATGCTGTCATCTTACCTTTACTCGCGTGACCTCTGAGAACCCGGACATCAAAATAACACACTTCTCTAAGTAGGCGTAAGTTAGTGCTACATCTTAGACCATCGTTACTAACATCTTACTGTTGTGTGATAGTAGTCAAGCTTTTACCTTTAATGTATTTTAAAACACAATTAACGACTTACGGCAAATCTTCTAGCGCTCGCGATCTTGTTCTCAATACGCTTGTCTATAGCCTGTCGCAGGTCTTTCAGCAGCTCGCGCTCCTGAGCCTGCAACAGTCGCACAGGTGCGCCCGCTTCGTAGGGCATCGACCACAGCGACACGGTGTACATGACCGGTGGCTGCGCTGAGCTCATCAGCGGTGAAATGTTCCATATTAACGCACTCTGCACCCGCATCAGCTCCTCAGGTTTCACCGAGTCTGCTTTGTTCAAGACGATGCGAGTCTACAAAATTTAGGAGATTTTTAAATTTGATTATGTGAGCGCTAGCTGCTAGCTAGGTCAATCTAGCGGTACCCGCCGATCTTATAATACGGTTTAAGCAACGCCTGGCGCAGCTTTTCCTTCATTAGGTAACCGATATTGTATGTAAAAAATATTCTTTCAAACTGCTCTTCCGCGCTTTGGAGTCAATTGACAGTTGGTCCTAGTTGTTATTTCTGATAGCGGTTGTTAGGTCAAGTTAGAGGCCTTAACGCAACCTAAACCCCGTAAACACTAGGTGAGCAATACCACTACATGATAAGAAGAAGAATTTTTATTTTCATTGCGTTTTCTGTCCATTCGTGATTGATGTGCTCGGTCATTTTGAAATACTTACTTGGGATTCTCTGCCCTTAAGTTGGTCGAGGATAGCTTCGGTCTCAGGGCCAACATCCAGTTTAGAAGGATCGTAAACCAAGAATATGATGTCAGCACGGTCGATGAACCACTGGCACGCGTCGTTAAAGGGAAATACGCGAGACACTTGCTTCCTCACTTCAAGTATGCCAGGAATTTCCACAATGTTCACCTGTGAAACGCAATAATACTTTAGATTTACACAACTAATTAAGACATTTTATTCCTATTTTTATATTACCGACCTTCTCTAAAATCTTACTAGGATGTCTAAGCCCTCTAAGTCGTTCTTCTAAGCCTTGTCCGAATTTCTGAAGTCCGGAGAATGTCCAGTCAGCGGCTAACTGAGTACCATCTAGCACTTCTGTTTCCTTGCCGTGCATCAAGATGTTAAAATAAGCTGGTGAAGGTTCAGCACCTAAACAGACAAATAATTATTTTTTAAACTGCACACTGTAATTATTCTTAATTTTGTCAACAATCCAACTGATGTATCTTACCGGTTCTCAAAGACCACTGAGTAAATTCAAGCCCAGTCAAATAATTTAATATACTTGATTTTCCACCACTCCATGGGCCCATAAACAACACCAAAGGCTTAGAAAATATTTCAGGATCTCCAAAGTGCCTGTTGCTCAAATCTCTGTATTTGTATAAACCTTCCAAAGGCTTGATAGAGTTCTCGTATGTTCTTTTGAGGTCTCTTAAAATAATGTCGGCAGAACGATCTACTATTAATTCATCTTCACTTGCCTCTTCGTCTAATCTTAAAATTTGTTTGATGTGATCACGAGATCTGAGATTGTCGGGAATATCAACAGTCTGAAATAGATATTATTCTTTAATTACAATTTCATGAAATAAGTTTCTTGTGTTAATAAAATTGTGTGAAACTTACAAAAAGTAATTCTTCCTCTGGTGCTCCTTCATCATCATCTTCTTCTGATTCTTCGGCAGATTTGTCCGCAGCTGCTTCTTTAGAATCTTCGGTGTCAGCTTCGTCAGACTTTGTTTCTTCTTCTTCGCTTTCTGCTTTTTCTTCCCCAGATTTATCTTCTACCCCTCCTTCAGCTTTAGCAGCGGTTTCAGCGGATGATTCATCTTCTGAATTGTCTTTTTCCTCTTCTGACGCATCTTTCTCTTCTCCTGAACCTTTTTTTTCTTCCTCTGACTCAGTTTGGTCATCTGCCGATTTCTCTTCTGCTGACGTTTCTTCTGCAGTATCGTCTACTGCATCATCTTTACCTTCAGTTGATTCATCTTTATCTTCAGCAGATTCCTGTTTGTCGTCTTCGGCAGATAGAGTGTCTTCTTTAGAGTCACCTTTCGTTTCTTGAGAGTCATCTTCTTTGGTATCTTTGTCTTCCTCAGATTCATCAGCCTTTTCTTGAGATCCATCGTCATCTGCTTGTTTCGAGTCATCGTCATCTTTGCCTTCTTCTGAGCCATTTGCTAGCTCCTCAGACTTGTCATCATCAGCTGCTTCATTACTTGCATCTTCGCCGTCTGTCGCGCCTTCGGTTTCTTTGCTGTCGTCATCGGCGTTTTCTTTTGAATCGTCATTATCAGATTCAGGTTTAACTTCTCCACTTTCTAAAAAGAAAACTCAGGTTAGGATAAATGGTTTAGAATAAATACATTATAATTTAAACATTTTCATTCACAAGTGTTAACTAGTGAGTAAAACATAGATACGTGTGTGAGAAATGTAATCTCTATGCTATATTCATAGCCATACCTCGTCTATTGTTTTATATTCGTATTTGTGAGTATTTCTTACTACATAATAATAGACCACTTACTACATATAGATAACGACAAAATTTCCCACTCACCTTGTTCGGTTTGATCTTCAGCAAATGCCGTGTCTTCTTTGCTGTCTCCGTCATCTTCTTTGCTGTCTCCATCATCTTGTTTGCTGTCTCCATCATCTTGTTTGCTATCTCCATCATCTTCTTTGCTGTCTCCATCATCCTGTTTGCTGTCTTCATCATCTTGTTTACTGTCTCCATCATCTTGTTTGCTGTCGTCTCTTTTTTCAGCGCTGTCCCCATCTTTGTCTTCTTGCGAGTCTTCCTTTGAATCATCAGCAGCTTGCAAATCTTCTACGGAAGCTTGAGGAATGTAGGGCTCATCTGCTACCTGGAGTGATGGTGCGTCGTTCTCCTTGCTTTCACCGCTGTCTTCAGCCCCATCTCCATCTTCACCTGAGTTTACTTCATTCGTTTCGTCGTTTACACTTACTTCACTACTGTCGTTTTTTTCTGCGGAATCTGAAAAAAAAGTGAACATTTATTTGAAAACGCTTACTATAATATCTTGTGATAGTATAAAACAAAGCCGCTACCTGCTGTCTGTCCGTCTGTCCCTATGTAAGCTTAGATCTTTAAAAGTACGCAATGGATTTTGATGCGGTTTTTTTAAAATAGATTTATAAAAGGTATGTTTATATGTAGCACCCGTGCAAAGGTGGGACTAGTCGCTAGTACTTAAATAATTGAAATTGAAGTTTTTGATACCGTTTCTTTTTTACATCATTTTAGGGGCTGTACACTTTGGTTTAAAATAGTTATTTATGCATTTATTTGCATTGTTTGAATATAAGGGCCAAACTTGAAGTTTAAGAAGTTAACTTAACTCCACTCCTGTTTTAAGATTTGGGGACTAATGACACCTTTTACATAAGTTAACAAAGCTTTCTACGAACTGTCATTGCGCTGTGCATTTTAACTAAAATTCACTTGCTGTGTAGAATATGACTTTCTGCATCGATTTAAGCTTAAGCTGGTACTTCGGGTACTACACATTCTTTTGATGATTCCTCCGCAGGGCGGGATGTTTAAATTCTTGCTGAGTTATTCTTTCGAGGCAAAGTTATCCCCTGGGCTTAATTAAACAGGTTTTACAAGTAGGACATTTTGGTCAAGGGATTTAAAGGAGTAAAGATGAAGTAAGCATATCTAACCCATCCACTAAGTACCTACCTACATATACCTACCTACACTTGTTTATTTATCAGTCGTCTACTGTGCGTCCCAATTTAGATGATTTCTATAATATCTATGTAAACAAAAGACTAGACTGGCAGAATGATTTTTTAAAAGGGATCTCAAACTACATGGTTTGACTCTAATTATTTAATCATGTAGTTCTGAAATCTGTAGGTAATGTAAATTGCTAATGTGTCTACAACCATTGAATCATTTACGATTGAACATTTATTGGCATTTTCTGCCAATTAATGTTCAATCGTTGTTACGTAATTTATTTTATTGTGGAATAGTCCAACGTCGTATACGTAGAGTCACAAATCTATTCACCTAGGTATAATTATAATATGTTCTTTTTTAGATGGCCTAGTGATGTCTATTATTTAATGTGGCCGCCTATATCCACCAATTGGTGACGCATACGGTTGTTGCCATTTAAAATAGAATCGACGTTATACCTAACGATCTTAATGTTTATGTCAAATCCAGCAATTCCTGTTTTCTAGGAGGTCAAGTTTTATATCTCTCCTGCCATTCAACATTCGTTTAGTAACGGAAACGAACATAACATAACAACGTCATGTCATAAATCGAGTTGAAACAATAATAGCGAACTACCTAGCTCAAGTCTTCCAAAGCGAAGTAAATTTTTAAGCTAACCATAAGGTAGCACCTACCCAATATTTGCTTGTCAGGTAGATTCGGGAATAATAAATTTTCCACATTATATTATAAATGTGAATGTGTGTTTGTAAGTTTGTAAGTAATTATAGTATATTTAAATCTTGTCTTCTCGCTACCACAGCTGGTGTACCCGTTTGCCGAAACATCGAGATAATTAAAAACAATCATTATCTACAACACGATCTAGACCCGTAGCTCTAATAATAACACAATATACGAGTATGTTTGTTACTTCTTGCAAAAAATACTAAACAGATAAAACATCGATCATTCTAACTTGATATTCTTGCTGAATCCCGACTAGCAGCGCTGGCGCTCCCGCCAGTCGGAAAATTTTATATTTGTAACTAGTCGTTTCGAAAATACTTGTTAATTTTGTAGCTTAGAACTTGAAATTTATTTGTCGTAGATACCTAGAAAATAATTTTGTTTTGTAGGAAAATGTACTGTTCCAATAAATTGAAGTGGAAATTAATTAAAAGTTAATGGGTAAACAAGACCTAAACCAAAAATCCCTATTCATTAAAAAATATTTCCTTCCATACAAAAAAGTATTTCTCTAAAATGTGCTATATCTTCGAAACAATAAGAAGTGTTTTGTCTTGAAACTACACCAAAATATAGGTAACATTGTCATCTACAAACGCTTGAAACGAAAATATTCAAAAACATTGCGTCAGAAAATAATCAACAAT
This sequence comes from Idaea biselata, assembly GCA_958496205.1. Lineage (NCBI taxonomy): Eukaryota > Metazoa > Arthropoda > Insecta > Lepidoptera > Geometridae > Idaea > Idaea biselata. Next base: position 22,113,374 of record OY292402.1, read on the forward strand.
AATTTTCGATGAATCCGTCAGGGATTTCCAGTTTAGGTCTTGTTTACCCCTAAAATCTATAATTCTCACCATGTTCCGTGTCACCAGATTCGAGCTCTTTAAGAGCTTTTTCGATATATGGACGGCATTGTGATTCTGAAGGAATATCATCGTCACCTGAAATGAAATAATAGTTAACCTTAGATTTAATATCTGTAAGTATAGATATCATTAGAGCCTGTAGTAATAGCAAGTAATGGAAAAAACCCATCAATATCGATTCCTTCTGTAGTTTTGAATAGACTATCTACTTAGGTATCTAGAGCCCGCCACTTGCCGCAAACAAACTTAAAAAGAGTTGGTACCTATGTTAGCTTTTTTTGCTTTGGTAAGTATAAGTCGAAATATACTTTTATTCTGGCTGTGCTGTCTCGATTATTTAGCAAGAAACACCAAAAATGTTATTCAATTTACTATTTCATACCCTTAACCCTACCCATGAGGTCTTATCCTCGTCTTCGTTCTCTCTGATAATAACATAATAATTCCTAACTGTGTAACTCTTGTTTATTTTGTAACAAACATAATGTACCATGCATCTTTTATTTCTCTCAACTGCTGCATTATTTTTGTCTAACCTTCAACAACTTCAGCCTTGATGCATGAGAGAGAACTGACGCCTGTAATTTGTTGTTGTCTTAGCTAGCTTTCATCATTTCTAAGGTAGATTTCAAATGTTTATGTTAGATGTTTAGTCATTTATACTTACTGTTTATTTTATTTTAGTTTTTACTATGCTTTGCTTATTTCAATCACTCATTTCATTTCATGATTTTATGAACATCGCTATTACTAAACTTCTTTAGCGTCTTAACTTTACTTATGACCATGGCTAGCTCTATATATCGTCCTTACTAAACGTATCTGCTACACTAACTACTTATTACCTCCTACCTCTACAGTCTGCTAAATATTGAGAATTGATTAGCAAATTATTTTTGTGAATTTTACAATGAATAATACTCATGAACAAACTTGGCGGTGTTATTTCTAATATATATTTTTTCCAGGCAACCAACGAAGCAAGAATCTATAGGTTTTAGTTAATTGCAAGTATTTTAAGTGCTTATATCTACTTAGGCGAGTAGGTACCCATTACCTATCATTCTAGAAGTTTGTTACCGTAACATAGGTACGTTAGTTCTAAAATTATCAAAGGTGATGGTCAAGTGAAGCAATTACAGACAGGTTTATTGCTTAGCTAATTAATTAGCCCTCGATTTACGTGACCCACTTTCTTCTCATATTTTTATATTGTCGTCACGGCTATCCTATCGTTTTTCACAAGATGGCGACGCCGAACGACAAATCCCTGTATTTCTATTTACGTATCTAGCATTGCGAGTTACTAAGACGGAGAGCGAATAACACGCTTCTCAAACCCTACCACAACGGATAGAACTAAGTGCCATTTATTTAGAAGTGGTCGGTATGTCAGTACCTACATCTAGGTCACTAGATCGTTATAATATTCATACAACTTCACCTAAGGTTACCGCTAAAAATAGAGCACATACGCGAGCTTTTTACATAATTTCAGCGCAAGTTACGCTGAAAATAGAAACGATGTAGTGACGCAGAGAGCGAACGAAGAGTGCGAGCGGGTGCGCCGGCGCACGGCGGATGGCGCGGGCGCTCCGCTGCGCCAAGGACTCACCTCTCGCGGCGGCCGCGAGCGCCGACACCACGAGCAGCGTGCATAACATCCACCTCCATACTGTAAATCCTTTGGTCCACATGATGATCTAGTTCAGCCCGCTACACCGGGCTATCAGTCATTTGCACTCTCACTCGCGCACCCGGTCGGCCGATCTACGGACGTTGTACACATCTACACTGGGGGACCGAAACCACTGGATGCATCGATTCGACACGAGCTGCACACCCTCGGGAATGCAACTCGGCTCGGATCGCAAGCCGACAAATCGCGGTTCGCGTTAATGAAAAACTTCAAAGAAAACTAATAATAACCGCGATTTGACGGCCTGATGTATGCTGCAGTATACGACACTGCACGTAAAGACGTCGCACGTACTCTATTTCCGGAGACAGCACAGCATCGCTGGTCGGAGGGGTACTGAGTGAGGCGCCCCCGCGCCGGAGCTTTCAGCGATATTCAGTGCGGTGCGCGTGCCAACTGTAGCCTCGCGGGCGCGGATACCGTCCGCGTCACTCTAACACACATTACACAAATACTGTTAGGACAGGCTTCATCTGCCGAATAATCAATTAAATATTAGGTACTTACCTACCTAGTGCTAATTACACGTAGCCAGCTGTACCTTATATACCAACTTACATGCAAGCTTAGAAATGATAAGTAAGAAGTCATACAACTACTAGGTATTTGTATATTTTCCATAATAGATTTCACCATGCGCCTGCTCAGCAGCTGTCTCGTGGCCTTCATAACGCACCTTGGTTGTGGCCAGACAGCGCGCGGGTTTTCAGGGGTGCGTGTTTGAACTTGACAATAACTTACTATACTTACCCCAGGAAAAAAGTAGAGTTGCATATCTACAATAATGCTATGATACAGTTGATGTTATGGAAAATAAAACATTAAAAAAAATTAGGGTTATGATGACCCCATGTCCCCATCCTGTATAGTCTGCAGACAGTTGAATTAAAATATTTGTACCTACCTGATAGAGTCGACGTTATGAAAAATAAACATGAACAATTTATTGGGGTCCCTGATGAATTAATGACCCCATGTAAGTGATACACTCTGTAGGTATAGTCTGCAGATGGTTTGAATCAAAATATTTGTACCTACCTGATACGAGTCGACGACGTTATGAAAAATAAACATGAACAATTTATTGGGGTCCCTTATGATGACCCCATGTAATAAACTGATACATCCTGTATAGTCTGCAGACGGTTTGAATTTAAATATTTGTACCTACATATTATACCTGTCTGTTATACTACAGTTGAACTAGAAGTTCGCCTCATCGCATAGACGCATTCATTACAAGCGTTAAATCTCTGACGTGTTTATGATAAAATGAAGCCAAATGTTAATTTAATTATCGATGTTATACGACAAGAGATATTTACCTGTCGGCTCTCCGAACGACTATCTATCTGACTCGTAAACACAAGGCAAGGCGCGAATATATCTCAAGCTGTCGGTTCTTTTGATAGTTACAAGCCAATAAATTCACTAGCACCCGAACACATGATTCGTTCCTTTCCACGGTGTAGGTAGTCCTCTTCATAAAGACGTCCCCCAGACGTAACACTGCAGTACTTACTCATTTTGTCGAGCGCCTCCATGCTTCGAAAGGCACTCCAAGTGCCTTTTGAAGCATGCAGCTGTTGGTTCCGGTTGTTCTCTCTGATAGCAGTCTATGGGTCAAGTTAGAAAACCTTAGGGCGATCAAAAGTCTTACACTGGGTGAGCCACACTTCTATACGAAAAGTCGAAGAACTGCATGGCTGCAGTGCTTCATGCACTGACGTGCATGTGACAATTTTAATAAATCTATCTTTTACTTTTCAAAATAAAATTGGGCATGCCGTTTTTTAACAAAAGGTTGAGGCAAAAAAACGTTTAGTTTGTTTGATCCGCGGGACTCCTTTCTTGAAAAGCACTCTCTTTAGCCGCGTAGCAGGAACCTACCTACGTACGTACGTAGACGTATATAGGTATATCGTATACCTATGTATACGTCTACGTTACGTAGGTAAGTTTGTGACTAGGAAAAACTCCTACGGGTGTTGACGTTTATAGATTCCTTCCTACATGATAGTTAGTTATCAAGTCGTATCCGACTCGAAGGACCATGTAGTATAGATGGAAAACTTACGCTTACATTAGGTACACCAGTACCTACCTACCTAAAGAGTATTTGGTAACAGTGGGGTGCCACACGCAAAGCTAAAAGCAGATGGCGCTGGCGTCGGATGATCTTTTTTTTTATGATGGTCCCCCACCAATGAAAACGCCGAGTTTTTTTTTCTTTCGGTCTGAGACCGATATGGCCAATTTGGCGCCGAGAGTTGTCAAAAACACCTGTTTGACAGTTCTTTGAATTAAGATCATCCGACTAACGCCCTCTGCCGGGATAAAAAGTTAGTGTTCCTCCTCATTTGTAATGCACCGAACATAGGAGACTTGGCTTATTCCAATAGTGCCATAATACCATCGAAGACAAATAACTAACTTTTGTCTTCGAGGGTGTTTGGCAAACGGTGGAATAAGCCACGTCTCGCAGTTGGATATTTTACGGTTTATCGTGTTTTTAGAGTTCCTAGCCTATGGGGTAAATTCAAACGAGCGCAGAGTCGCGTATTTTTCGCGCAGTTTACGTAGTAGTTAACTTACTTTTTTCTACTGTGGTTCTAGGTACCTGTTTGCGAGCATGTCTTTATTTTTATAGGTTAAAAGGCAATATTTGTTCAAAACACAAATCATCGGAAACGTAAAACCGTAAAATCGCAAATCTTTGAATCAAAAACGCAAACACAGGTCAGCAGTCAATGCAGCAAGCGGTACTTGTAATGAAATTGAATTGCTATAACTTTTAGATCGCAATATCGATCAATCCTAGCGTATTAATTGACCATAACATACAAAAAATTAAAAGCCGTGTATCCCAGGTATAGAATAGGGTTACATACACCATCTCTTCTCGTGGGTGTCGTAAAAGGTATCCCCGGCATAGAATAGGGTTACACCACTAGGTGTCGTAAAAGGCGACTAAGGGATCTGAGGGAGACTAGCAAACCTTAAGTTCTCCCCGCGCGGTGGCGCGTAAACTGCTGTTCCCTAGGAGGGTTGGTGTCAGGCAGGCGGTCAACCGTAAAAATATTGCCAAATCTATTTGCAGTAGGTACAGTCAATTAAAAGCAAGTTTAGTGACAAAATAATTTATTCTGTCTATCAGTTCTTATAATTTTTTTAAGATTAATACAATGTTTTATCTATCTAGCTTAACTATTCTGTAGAGATTGTAGCCCATAATAAATTTACGATTTTAATCTAACATGGTTGTTTTTAGTAACATAGCGACAACAGAAATACATCATCTGTGAAAAATTAAAGCCTGGTGACAGACAGACTGACAGTGGAGTCTTAGTAATAGGGGACCCTTTATTACCCTATGGGTAATAGAACCCTAAAAACGGATATGTTTTTATTTTATGCAGTACTCCATATTTCGCCAGTAATCAAAATAATTTAAATTAAGTATATGGTAATTAGTAATTATCCAGTTTTTTAAATAATATACACAATAAATCTGTTAGGAATATTTTTAACTACAGTAAAATAGTCAAAATTTATCTAAGCCATGGTTAAAATAGCAAATAACTAGAAAATTTGTCATAACCTTACAAAATCATCTAAGAGCAACAAGAATGAAATTTATTGAATGTCAAAAATTATTGTACTTTGATTTAATTAACATTTGAGTAAAAAAATAGAATCTAATTCCTTTAACCACTATCTTTACAAATATGAAAGTTTATGTGCAAAATAAGTGTTTTTTATAAACAAATGATTATTTGACTCTCACCTGATTGTAAGTGATACTGATAAGTGATGATATGGTCTAAGATGTAGCACGCTTATCTAGACGATAGTGAAGCAAGATCTGAGCTGCACCAATAGTGGATGACCTGCACTCTGCTTGGTGCTACAACTTCAAACTACAAACCAAACCTTCAAATTTATACAAATGTTGTTACTCCATCACATGGCACTCAACAAGATAAAACTCAGTGGGTATATAGATAGATAGTTGCTGCTATGACCTAGATTTTAAAAGAAGCTACATTTGATATAACTTTGTATGACAATACATTGAATCTTTAGAAGGCCTCGCCGCAAGTGAAAATTTTTGAATGCTATTTTTTCTTGAAAATAAATTTTCTTTAGAAGGTATCGTAATAGTGCCTATTGTCATAGGATCCAGACTTACAGCACAGCACATTCTTAAAAAACCTAAACTTAAAACTATCACTACATCTAAACTACAGCTAATGGTCAATGATAATGAGTTCATCAATACTCCAATCTTCATAAGAATGGTCAGGTAGGTATCTACGGATGATGATGGGAATCTTTCCGTGTTTGAGTTCCTTCATGGCAATTTGTAAGGGATCTGTTTCACCTTCTAATTCCACCATGACTGGTGCACACATTGCTATTTGTAATGCTCTTGTTCCTGTAACAAAGATATAAAGGGAAATTAGTAAATTAACTTAATAACCAAAATTTACCTCTAAAACCATTAGAATGATTTGGACAGAGATGCAATAAGATTGATATTCCATTGTGTTATATCTCATCTCTAATGTATATGTTCTAAATGTTATGACTCAAATAAATAAATAAATTCTGTGAACAACACACAGCACCATCTAGCCCCGTGGTAAGCGACTAAGCTTGTGTTACGGTTACTAGACAACGGATATAATACTTACTTATATTTATTTTTCTTTTGTAAATACATACATATTATACATAGAGGGACACCAAGACCATACACAAATATTTATTCTATAAGCATAAATACTTGCACCCGGCGGGAATCGAACCCGCAACCTCCTGCATTGCAGTCGCGCTTTCGCGCGACGCACCACAGAGGTCGTCCTCTCCAAATAGCAGGTGACAAATAACTAAATTCTGTGAACAACACACAATGCCATCTAGCCCTGTGGTAAGCTATCTGTAGGATAGTCATCAAGTGCTCATTATCACTGCAAATACAACTCTTAAACTACTAAACCGAATGTGGTTAAACTTGGACCTTGCTATTATAAAATGAGATTAAAGGCAAACCTGGTAAATTCCGGACGTCAGTGGAAGAGTTAAACCATGATTTAGGCGTAGTAAATCATGGTTTAAACCAGGTCTGGCACTTGAAACTCATTTTTTAATAGCAAGGGGAATGTATAATTTTGAATTAACACATTGCCTAAGTACTTTATCTCGATTTTCCCGCAGTATCGGGAATAAACGGGTGAGCTAGAGACCGAGGGCGTAGCTAGAACATTATAAAGAAACTAAAAGATTCTAACCTAAAACTCTAGCTCGTTCATATTTGGTCATGTATCTGGTGGTGATCCTCTTTGACTTCTCGACGCCGCCGCCGGCCTGGCCGGGCGCGAGGCATTGCACGTTGTATCCGTCTTCTTCCTGCTCCTCCGTCTCTTCAATGTTGTCATCGTCTTCAGCGATATCGTCGTAGTCTGCCCCAGCATCTTCGGCCTCATATTCTTCATCAGCCATTATGAGCTTTATTCACAAATGAAGCCCAGAATAAAACCTACAACTGGAGGTCAGTAATACAAGTAATATCTCCTACAATAATCGCAATATACGCGTGTTATTTTACAAAATGCGTCCGATCCCAAACGATAGCTCCTCAAAACATTTTTTTGACATTGACGTTTACTTTTAGTTGACAGCGTAAAAAAAAATCGGTACGGCTTCGTCTTTTCCATGCAGTCACTATACTGACCCAAACTGGATGAATGAAATAGACAATTTCTAGACTATTTTATCATCTGTGCGATGTTTTTTATCTGTTATAGATTTCATTATCTCTGGAACATTGGCCGCCTTTCCTTTTCCGGTTCTGCATCAAAGCTGTAACCATGCCGGTGTGTAATTTTATTTGTGCTAGAATATTACTGAGCTGTGTTCTTGAATTGTGTTAAATTACCGTGATTCCTTAGTTCCTGCGTCTGTTTTTCTCACATGAAATCGTGCTAATCATCGACAACCAGTGCCTTACTTTCATGCAAACAAGCTACACATGGCAGTCGTTGACATGTCAAATGAAACTCAATAAAATCCATGGATTTCTAGTGAATTGTTTGTGAACAATGTCCTGATTGACTAGTTTCATCGGCGCTACAATTATTGAACACGCTCTTGTAGGAAAATAAAGGTAATCTTGATGTTTGACGTTCTAACCTAAATGCATGTTGTTACAGCTCGCAATTGATTTACTACATCCTTCGCCCGTCTCGGAGAGAAGGAAACACAAGTTGAAGAGACTGGTGCCACATCCTAATTCATATTTTATGGATGTAAAATGCCCAGGCTGCTACAAAATAACCACTGTATTTAGTCACGCACAGAGGGTGGTCGTATGCGCAGGATGCTCCACGATCCTATGTCAGCCCACTGGTGGACGTGCTAAATTAACGGAAGGTGAGACTTAACTTGATTCTTTTTCTACTATTATTTGTTTTAGCACCTTGTTGTCATTCATATGATCAACCAAAAGCATTGCAAACTTGTTGCACAAAATATGCAATTCGACAAACTCAAAAATTGCACAATGTTATTTTTAAAGTTGTAAACATTAGTATGTACCTCTAAAATCTGGTGACAATGCTGAATCCAAATTGACACAAAGTGCAAAGATATTATTTTATTCTCTGATTATTCTGGGTCTATTTTAACACTTAACTAAGCTAGAGGAATATGGTGTAATGATGACGCAGATCTTGGACATAGAATTTTCATAGGATTGGTATAGGTTGGACTTTCACAGGAGAAAGTTTGCCTAAAATTCTTATGATATGCAAAATATCTATTGCATCTGTGAATTAAACTCCATTGAAAATATTATATTCATTGTAATTGATAAATATTGTGAAATAAGTAGGCATGTGATGTGACAACTTTTGACTACCTACTCAAATATCAACAAAACATGAATCAATGATTAGCACTCATTTAGTTTTTCAATGAAATAAATACAAGTTTCTAGAATCCTAAGAATTAATGTGAAAATTATGAAGACTTCTTCAATGACACACTGCTAATTAAACCTAATATATTGTGTGAATTAGGAGTTACAGTCTATAAATTGAGGGAAATGTCTCAGATAATCTAAATTGGGCATAACATGGAGGATTCCTAAGTAAATTTTGTTGTTATTGTATTGCAATCAATCTAAAAGTGAAATTGATAATAATAAAATAAGTGATAACAAATTTTATCAACAGCTATGTATAAATACCAATACAACTTACTAGTGGTGTCCTTCAGTTTCATCTGCATCAAGTGCCAATTCTGTTGACCGTGTAGCCCCAACATAGAATAGGGTTACCCCATCTCTTCCAGTGGGTGTTGTAAAAGGGAACTAAGGGATCTGCGGGATACTAGCAAATGTTAAGTGAATAAACCACTTGGGCCTGAGGAGGGTTAATTGCAAACAGGCGGCTGGTAGTAAAATAATTGCCAAATTTATTTTTTGAGTCCATGTTCTGCTAAAACCGAACTAAAGAGGAATGTAATCCGGAAAATCTCAGCATTTGCTAATCCTGTGGGAACTCCCAAAACTCCTTAGCATATTCTCACCTACTTATGTCATTATCATGATCTGTTCACCAACATTGAATCCATTACTTTTAGCTGTATGTTGATAATACCGATATAGAGTATAGGAGACTAGTTGCGCCACGTGGTCTCTTATTTGCGTAAATCCCGGCCCTGACAGAATATCAGGATTGATCAAATCTTTGTTGCATAAAGAATAACAAACAACTTCACAAGGTTTCTTGTTCATAATATAAGGCGTTAGCTTCGTCCTTATTTTGTAGGAATTTAGTATATAGTATAGTGACAAAACTATATTAATAAGAATATGGTGCCTGCCTCCAAGTGATAAAACAATATTGTTTACTGTCTTATGTTCCGGCCACAGTAACGGGAAACTTTGATTCCTGTCACTGCGATAATTATTGCAATAATTTTAACGTGTTAATGGAGTGGCTACAATTTTAACGTGTTAATGGAGTGGCTACACCCACGTTTAATGATCATCATCACGATAATTTCCCGGAAGTGTGGCTAAGACTTTAAGGACAGATTGTAAATGCAGGAAAAAAGTTGAATTCACTATAGTAATTGTGTATGTTTTGTTACAGGATGTTCGTTTAGGAGAAAACAACATTAAGACCTGGAGAGAGAGCCGAACTACCTAATTTTAAGATAATTGTGTTTATTTTTCCGAATGTAAGTGGGAGTGATTTTTCAGATTTGTTAACATAATTAATTACAGTGTAAAACTACTACAAATTAAAGGCTTTTTCAAAGGGTTTGCTAGTTTTATTCTTACTTTATGATGACCTCTGTGACATGTTGGGTGATCATCCAGCTGAGATTTAACATCGGTGTGATATTTTGTCCTGATTCCTTACACACAGCTGCGTTATTACCGTGCGGTAATACTGCATGTGTTTTTTGCGAAAACGCATTAGCAATATTGCATGCACAACTGACCTGACGCAAAGGTTCATGATTCAAGGTGCTGATTCAATTCCTATTAAAATAATACTTTGTATGATCTATAAATAGGTACTTGGTTAAAACCACAGTATAAAATAAGTAGTCTTCCTTGTTCTATGTCCACCTCAAACTAGATGAGTTCTAGTTTGAGGCAGATGGCGCTATGTTCTACGATCGATAGTAGGGTGCATCGTTACTGTTTAATCAAGCTTTATCTTACCGATATTTCCAAAAAATGAGGAAGGAGGTTATCCATTCGGCTGTATTTTTTTGTATCTACACCGCAGCTACACTAAAAATATGTTGCGCCATTGTACACAGCGCCATCTAGCCCTAAACTTGAACACAATAGGATAGACAATCAGACAAGTATCTGTGTAGTGAGAGCTTTTTTATTGCAAAGTTTGAGTAAGATGCGAATATTGTATGGGAGATCGAAGCTTTGCATTACGTCTGGAAAAGGCTCTCTTCAACTTCCTTACAATGATAATATCTAATACCCTTTTCCGGGAACACCTGTATAGCATTTGCCGTACATACGAAAAAACTGACCACGCAATGGATTTATACTAAACTAGGTACTATTATTTAGTACCTTTGTTCATATAATTGGTACCTACGTGGTTTCGAAAATATCGGAGCTACAAAGACATTCTGACGTCAACGTTGTCTGACCACTTTCGATTTCTCGTGATCCAGTCCCAGCGCAGCGTTACATACTTCATTCTACTAATCTTCTATTATCTACTTATATCTATAAAATGCCTTGTCCTGACTGACTGACTGATCAACGCACAGCCTAAACCGCTGATAGTAGAGCTGAAATTTGTAGAGTGTGTTCTTTATGTGATGTGGGCATCCGATAAGAAAGGATTTTTGAAAATTCCCACGGGATCGGGACTTAAGCAGGTGAAACCGCAGGATACAGCTAGTAATTATTATAAAATGTGAAAGTTTGTAATACATTTTAAATAAACGATACTCCTTCACGCAAAAACTACTGAACCTATTGCGATGAAACTGGGAATGCAGATAGCTGGAGACAGATACTTTTTACTTCGGTATTCTCGTGGGATATAGGGACTGCAGACTGCAAGTGGAGCAGCTAATGTTTTTATGCTAATATTTAATACCTATTTCGTAGGTACCAAATAAAACATTACATGTAGATAAAATAAATGTACACACACATTTATTTTATTTACAGTTCTAGAAAGCTGATATTTCTTGTTATAGCGGCTACAGAAACTGAAAATTTCAGCTATCAGGGTTTTTAAGATAATCTCAGTAATAAGGTCTCGTTGTTATCCTTTGGGTACGAAACCCTAAAAAGTAGTAGGCCCCCTTTTACGACGGGCAACCTACGGTACGGGTACGGGTCCGGGTTAAAAAACATTGTTATAATATTACTAGTTTGACAGGCGCTTCTTAATTACAGCGCCGCGCCGTAGTAATATTTGCTACACAAATTTTTCCTGGCGCTTTTTTTAATAACTTTTTATTATAATAGAACTAGAAAAATCTTGTTTAGCTACCCAATAGTATAAAATGTTAGATAGACGCTTCGACTCAGCGTTAATATGAATAGAACAAGTCGTCATATTCCCATCCCACGGGATAGGATATTGTCTGTTTGTACCTTAGCAACTGCAAGGGTGATACTATCAGGGCACGTATTCTGTAACTAAAACGTCTCAACAATGCCTCAGAAGTGTTAAATTTTTCTCGATATAGATTCAACAATTTTTGGAAATTTTGCAGTTTTGAAGTACCTAATTTGTTGCATAATAAAATTAATTACCAACAATTATTGCTGAACCGTTTAGCGGACCCCGGGAACATAGCTCGGATGATGATGATTGCTGAACCCTTTTCAAGAAAATCTAACAATGCTAAGGCGTTGTTGAGATGTTTTAGTTTTGGAGAATCAGTTCCCAGATCTAACAGATAGACAATTATACTAATAAATAACTTTATTGCACTATTTATAGTCATTGTATAAAAATATCACAAATATAAGGAATATTTCTTAATATTATATAACCTTTATTATATTCATAGCAACATAAGTCTATTACATCTTTAGTGTCAATAACTAGACACTAGCTAACGTATCAAATTCATTTATCATAGTACAAATAATGGATAGTTACCAAAGTAAGGTAAATCAACAATTAACACACTTGTGTAGAACAATAGTCAGTTTATTTATAGGATCCTAAATTCGCTATTATTGATTAAGTACGTACGTACATTGGTCCGTTCATAATTTTGAAAAATAATCATTATTTTTTACATTCAATGATTCTGGAGACTCTAATTTATTTTCAGCATTTCTAATGTCCTTTTTGATTTGTTCTATCATTCCATCTAAGGAGTCAAAGTTCATTTCATCTCTCAGGAAGCCAACGAGGGCGATTTTCAGATTAGAACCGTAGAAGTCGTTTTCAAACTTGTGCAGCACGTGAGTTTCCTGAAAACAAAAATAATAAAATTACATCAGGGCACGTATTCTATAAGTAAATCGTCTCACCATGGCTTCTGCGTCGTTTGATTTTTCTCGAAAACTGTTTAGTAATATTCAGAACTAGCTGTGTCCCGCGGTTTCACGTGAGAATTTCTATAAACGCTTTCTTATCGGATGCTTACATCATATAAAGAACACACTCTCCAAATTTCAGCTCTCTACTATCAGCAGTTTAGGCTGTGCGTTGATCAGTCAGTCAGGCAGGGCAAGCGTTTTAGAGATTGCAAACTACTTATAGTCTTCTAGGTAATGTTAGATTTATATCTATTTATACGAAACTATAAAACCGAAAAATGTTGAAAAGTTTTCGAAAAAGAATTAACGATGCTGAGACGATGTTGAGACGATTTAGTTACGGAATACATTTCCAGTTGGTAGGTCAGATTGGTAGGTAGTTGGTGGTTGGTGTTATAACTATACTTGGTAAGACCAAACCTTTTCATTTCTACATGGGTTTTCCATTATCTGATATTAAATATTAATTTCCTTTAAAAATAGAACACATAATCATAAAATATCGATCGGTGCGGTCGAACTCGCGCGTCGAGGGTTCCGTACGTAAGTACCCATTATGCCCCAATCATAAATATCACGTTTGTTGTATGGGAGCCCTACGGTTTTTGTATTTGATGTTATAACCGCAACCGAAATCATAGGAATGCTAGCTATCACAGTTTATGAGATACAGCCTAGTGACAGACAGAAGGACAGTGAAGTCTTAGGAAAAGGGTCCCGTTTTTACCCCTTGAGTACGGAACCCTAAAATGTGGATAAATAATCATTTTATTCAATTATGGCCTTGATTGATACAAAATTCTGTAGAAACATGCTGGATCTTTATGAGAGTTTTAGCATCTTACTAATATTATAAAAGCGAAAGTAACTCTGTCTCTTACTAATATTATAAATGCGAAAGTAACTCTGTCTGTCTGTCTGTTACGCTTTCACGCCTAAACCGCTGAACCGATATTGATGAATTTTGGTATAGAGATAAATAGGACCTCGAAGAAGGACATAGGCTACTTTTGATCCCGTAAATCCCGCGGGATCGGGACTTAGGTAACAGCGCTTTCACGCCTAAACCGCTGAACCAATTTTGATAAATTTTGGTATTAAGATAGATGGGACCTCGGATAAGGACATAGGCTACTTTTGATCCCGTAAATCCCGCGGGATCGGGACTTAGGTCGTATACCTGAACCGATTTTGATAAATTTTGGTATAGAGATAGATGGAACCTCGGAGAAGGACATAGGCTACTTTTGATCCCGTAAATCCCGCGGGATCGGGACTTAGGTAACAGCGCTTTCACGCCTAAACCGCTGAACCGATTTTGATAAATTTTGGTATTGAAATAGATAGGACCTCGGACAAGGACATAGGCTACTTTTGATCCCGTAAATCCCGCGGGATCGAGACTTAGGTCGTATACCTAAACCGATTTTGATAAATTTTGGTATAGAGATAGATGGAACCTCGGAGGAGGACATAGGCTACTTTTGATCCCGTAACTCCCGCGGGATCGGGACTTAGGTCGTATACCTGAACCGATTTTGATAAATTTTGGTATAGAGATAGATGGGACCTCGGAGAAGGACATAGGCTACTTTTGATCCCGTAAATCCCGCGGGATCGGGACTTAGGTCGTATACCTGAACCGATTTTGATGAATTTTGGTACAGTGATAGACAGAACCTAGGAGAAGGACATAGGCTACTTTTGATCCCGGAAATCCCGCGGGATTAGAACTTACGCGGGTGAAACCGCGGGACGCAGCTAGTTTAATAATAATTATGACAAGTAAGTGTAGTACCTTAAATCAATTTCATGGTTAAGAAAAAACCTTGGGTTTTATGTATGGTTCATGCAGATGTAAAGATGTAAAAGAAAAATAACTTTGTTATTAATACTATTTAGTTTGTAAAACTATAGGTACTAATACTACTAATGTTTTAAAAAGAATATATAGTTCTTTTTAGTGATTTTAGGATGAGGGTCTTAGTGAAGACTGATATTGCTGAACCGACTTTGATGAAATTCGTAGTTTTATCAAAGTCGCATTGCAGTAACAATAAGTTGAAGTATTAAATTGTTACAGTAGGTAATATTGATATTGATGTTAAGTATTCAAAGTATAAACTTTGGTGCAACGGCTTTTACATTTTATGGGATACGTACTTAAGGAATCCCATTAAATTTATTAAGTTGATTTAAACTCATTTTTCGGTTTTAATCGCGTTTCTATCCAACATCGCGAAAACATAAGCAAAACCCAATGTTGATTTATTTACAAATTTTGAATTTTGGATTGGAACAAACACTGTCATAGGACTCACCACAGTTCAAGGTATGGAAAATTTGCCAATCCGGAGTAGGGTTACTGCCTTAACAGTTTTAAGAGGAGACCCTTACCCTACAGTGAGACAAATGATTGGGCTAACAGACTAATAATATAAATTTCTTTTTAATTTTTGTATGTAGCTCAAGGCTATTTTATTTAGAAAAAATATTTTAAAGGAAAAATAGCATTCAAAAATTTTGACTTGCGGCGAGGCTTGAACTCGCGTCTTTGGGTCAGTACCCCAACGTCTGTTCCAACTAGACTACGCAAGTCCACGCTGCGTGCCGTGAAAACTTCCAATGCTATATTCTCCTCTGATTGTTTACGATTAAGGCTCGTTAAAGGCCATCTATCTAACGCTGCAGGAACAACTTTCCAGTTGTTTACACCTGCGTCGTAATGGTTAACTTTACAGTTAACCCATTACTATAAATTTCTTTTTAATTTTTGTATGTAGCTCAAGGCTATTTTATTTAGAAAATTTATTTTAAAGGAAACATACTAAATAATTTTGAATGCTATTTTTCCTTTAAAATAATTTTTCTAGACTAATAATATTTTCATTACACTTACCACAGACATTTGTTTATTGGCATAGAAAGGACACCAGCCCATATTTGCAACCATTTTGTAAACAGGACCGTTGTTTATTTGAGCCCAGCCATAATACACTCCTGGTTCCAGTGTTTGTGGCAGCTGTTCCACAACATCTTGCGAGTAATTTGCTAAAATAATAAATTAATAACAAATTATTAATATATTCAACTAGGAGTTTTAAAATTAAAGTTTATTTCAAATTAGCTGTGCCCTGCGGTTTCGCCGACGTAAGTCACGATCCTGCGGTAAAATTGCGATCAAAAGTAGCCTAAGTCCTTCTCTAAGGTATTTTTCTATATCATGTGTTCCAAAATTCATCAAATCCATTCAGGAGGTTAGGTGTGCAAGCATAACAGACAGAGTTACTTTCGCATTTATAATATTAGTATAAATAAAAACTGGCTCTAATTGGTGTTCATTCTATAAGTATTAAGGTACTTATATTAGGCCCTTTTTGCCCTTTCTCGAGCTTCTCCATGCTTCAGAAGGCACATTAAACCGTTGGTCCCGGTTGTTATCTCTGATAGCAGTTGTTAGGTCGACTACATATCTAGTGCATGTGATCCATTGACATTTAATGTTATTCAGACTAGTCTAATAAAACATTAAAACTTTATGGCCAAAGTTAAACACCTTTTTATCAAGTAAGTTAAATTGTCCCGACAACCTTAGTTTAACATTTTTTTTATCAAGTAAGCTGTATAGTTTATAGACTTTCAACAAAGACTTTGGAACACAAATACTCAATAAAGTTAATCTCTAGACATCAACTTGATGGTCTCCTATTAAGTTATTAATTATGGTCATAATGATTATGATAAGATTTACTTATCTATGCATTCATTTTATTTAATTGGAACAATATTTGGAACACAAAACTGGGCATTTATTTATTTATTTAAGTACACAACAAAAATTGTACAAACCACACCTTAATTGAATGAAAGTCAAACCTCTGTGTATTCACCATTATTATTAAGGTGTTTGAGATTGTAGCCACCAATATAGATCAAAAGATCTGTGCTTGGGTGAACCACTGTAGAGCGACACATTCAAAGTCTAGTGTGGTTCTTTTTGATTAGTTAGTTAGTTAGTTTCGCTGAGCCTTTTCCGCACTTAGCCTCACAATTGGGCCATTGTACGTGATTTCTTAGAGGGCTTAAGACGCCACGGGAGCCTACCCCGCATTGGCGAATATCCCATGCCTTCGGACCGTGGTTTATCCTAGGACATGTCGGTTTCCTCACGATGTTTTTCCTTCACCGTAAGAGCGATGTTAATAGCGCACTTAAATTTTTCTTAAAGAAAAAGACATTGGTGCGCGGTCAGCCTGGATTCGAAACCACGACCTTCGGAATTAAAGTCGCGGTATCTACCACTAGACCAACACCGCTCGTACTTTTTGATTAGTGGCTTGTTAACTTGCTCTATTAACCTATTCCTAGTCATAATCTGACTTAAAACATGATACTTAATTTTTTTTTTTTTTTTTAACGGGCCTATATCTAAAAATTTGTACACAATGTAATGCAAGTCTTAATGAAAAGAAAATGAACAATACACCATAGTGATTAATTTGGTAGCTATTAAAAATTATAATATATGATAGAAATTTTGTATAAGTATGTATTTAGAACCAGTGAACCAGTCGCAACTGGTTCACAGAAGCTCAAGACCGAATCAAATGGAAGGAAGGTAGAGGCCTTTGCCCTGCAGTGGGACAGTTCAGGCTCTTAATAAAATAATAATAATAATGTATTTAGAATTTAATGAAATATCTATAACTAAAATTATTATATTCAATTTACCTAATCAATTTGTATTGTGTTTGAAATAAGTTTATTTATTATTAAATGAAAACATTAAATTTAACCTTTTTGTTTCAATAATCAATAATGCCTGAATAAAATTAACCTGAAGAAATACAAAGGAAATAAAGGGTAAAGATATATTGAAAGTGATGTACCTACCTACTTCAAGTAAATACCTAAATATATTAAAAATGTGCAAATGCCATTTTGAAAAAAGTTTACAGGAAGGATAATAATCAACCAATTATTTGTAACCCCAACCGCATAATAGTCTAGTATAATAAATGTGAAACTTTCCTATCTTCATGGTCAAATTACTTAATTGATGTTGAATAAAAATAGTGTGTAGAAGTATTGAATAAATGCTGTCAAATAAAAATAGTATGTAGAAGTATTGAGGAAATGCTGTCAGGAGAATGGAGAACTAACAAATTATCAATAAATATCAATTAATATTTATATTAATAAATATCAATCCTGGTTTTAGGAATTTAAATACATTATCAATAAAGCGTACACAGGCTGCCCAAAAATAATAGTCATTCATTTTTCTCTTCCAAAATACCTCTACTACAAAGTTTTGTTTACATACCTGTGGGACATCCGAGATCTTTGGAGCCTCTTCCAAAGCCCTTAACAACTTCTCCTTGAATAAAGTAGGGCAATTTGGAGGAGGCCATCCTTACAATTCTCTTAATTTTAGAGATAATTTTTGAAATTTTATGTTTTGTTATGCAATCGGCACAACCGGTGTCGGCAAGATTAACTTTATTATAAAATGGTGAAGTTATTTATATATTTCTGCTGCTGTTAGTGGGTATTTGCTATCGTTATCCATTTGCAAATGAATTTAAAAAATATTATTTTGTCTGGCTGGCGCTCACTTGTTATCGCGGTCGCGAAACAAACAAGGGTACATACAACTAGCTGACACTGACAGATAAAATTAATTTGACAATGACATACTTTTTTCGATGCTGCCAGCTAAAACTTTGGTTAAAAAAAGGTTAAATATTGGCTTGTCTGTCAACAAGGACAAGTTTATGCCAACTTGTCTATGCTAACTTGTGTTAAATAAAATAACATTTACAGTTTATAGTGCCGTTGCAGTGCAGTGCAGTGCAGTGCCGCAGGTTACAATGAAAATGGGGACGGGTTTTATTGCAACCGCATGGGAGCATTTGTAACGCGCTAACTCCGTGTTTGGTACTGCAGACACCGCAGTTTTTTATCCCAACAAGTAGGTGACAAATGAGGTAAAAACTTCAAGTTAATAAATCTGTCAAAGTCATATTTACTAGCTATCTGTCGCTTTCATTTTGTGCGTTTGTCCTTGTCTTGCATTGCAATGTAATGTAAATTTTTGTTTGATCGTCGCGTAATTTGCTGTGGATTTTAAATTAATCGCTCTAAACTTTAATACGAATGTAATTAAACTACATTATAAACTATAGTTCACAATTAAACCCATATTTCGGAGATCAGTGAATGTTTCGTCATGTAGCAATACTTGTTACTCCTTTGTGGTTCAGTTCAGTGTCATTATCTCGATGAATGTATAGAAATATCGTAAATCCAGTACAATGACTGAGAAGGGACACGAAGGAGAGCACTCGTCGTCGTCGTGGGATATGCCGGGCCCTTCCTCCCTGGGCGCTATCCTGGACACGGCGTTCACTTCAACTGCCTCCGATATTCAACCTAAAAGTGGTGAGCTTGATAAGTTTCTTAGATTTCGAATTAAACTGTAACATCTGTTAGTAAATTATTTACGTTAAAACTGTAATAAATCGTGTATACTTCTATAAATATTTCATTTCTATTGATTACAGAAGAAATGGAGTGTGATGCATTGTTTGCTGAAAGTGATGATGAAGTTGAAGTATTACCGGTTTCCCTCACAGTAGATACAGGAGCATCATCTAATCAAAATGCCCAAGAGCCTCCCAAGCCAGTCTCCTCAAACTATGTCAACTCGACAACACCAACTCAGGCCTACAGTGGAAACTTATCCCCGCTTCACCATCCTACGTCGTCACGCACCCCTGTTCCTGAGGAATACCAGCCTCTACCAGACAGCTCAAGTTCCTATGACTATTCTATGGGTCCACCTAACCCAGAAATAACAAGTGATGATACAGCTATTCCAACAATGAACATGAGATACCATCCGAAGCCACGTTACTTCCCAAGGAGCTGGTTTCCGCCTCACTGGAACCAGCAACCCAGAGATCCTTTCTTTTACAATAATGTATTACTCGGGAGCTTTAGAAATCAGTACATTGATGGTCCATATGGAATGGCCGGTCATGTTCGCTTGCGTGAAGATACGCCGCGACGTTCATTATCCAGTCTGCTAACAGCTGCAGCAAATGACAGTCAGATGGTGAGTGACGATAGTGATGAGCAACCAATAAACTTAGAAAGACCAACACGTAAGCTGAACATATCACCGAGAAGAAGAGAATCTAGGGAAGCTGAAGTGTCCAATCTCATAGAGCTCAGCTCTGAAGATGAGGACAATGCACCGAGAAAGAAACAATGCAATAATGACGCTGGACGTCATCCAAGTGCATCCGCAGATTCCAGACAAAATGGAGAAAGTAGTCAAGCGGCAAATACAAACAGGGTATGCGTGAAGAGGGAACCCCAAGATCTCAGCATTACATCGGCTGAAAGTAGGAATGAGACTGAATCTAATTTAAATCAACAACCGCACATCAATGCTAGGAGACAGCCGACCAATCAAATACATAACTCACAAAACGAACCTAATAACAACAATCACCAAGCTGTGCAAATAAAGCAAGAAACTCAGAGTACTAATACCACAAATACTTGTAATTGTCACAATCCTAATAGAATCGGACATGTACATTCACATGACTGCTACAGGCACAGTCCCAACCATTCTAATCACATTCACGGAGGATCACACCGACATCATCATCACCATCACCATCATCTCCATAGACATCACCATCACAGTGTTCCGAGAGCGCAAGAACCGTGCAGTCATAACAGTAGTAACAGTAGCAGTTTAACATCTTCCGCACAAGTTAAAGAAGAACCTGGGCTCAATGAAAAGCCGATTAAGCAAGAAAATGTTACAGATATGAGTACTCCTAAAGTAAACCCTTGTAATGTCAAAGTTGAAGCAGTAGAACAGGGTGAAAGGCGAGTGGTGCGCGAAATTAAATCTGAACCGAGATCTGAAATGCCTAGTAATTTGGAGATCAATGTGACAGTGAGTGTGAAGACTGAAGGAAACAAACCGGCGAGACCACTCGAAGTGGATGCGGGAGGGGATAGACGAGACTCCCCACAACCAGGCACCAGTGCTGGATACAGCCAGGCTAAAGCTGGGACCACTTCTACTTCTAATAATGTGGTGAGTATTAACTATAATATGTTACCTGGTGTTACAAATCAGAATGTAAATATTTACAGAATTTAATTTCGTATGTTCAGTTTAATCACATCACTTCACACTAATATTATAAATTGGAAAGTTTGTTTGTTTACATATTTGTTTGTTTATTTGTTCCCTCTTCACGATCAAACGGCTGTATCAATTTTAATTAAAATTTGCATAGGGATAGTTTAAGTAATGGAGAGTAACATCGGACACTTTTGATCCCGATAATCTCGCGGGAACGGGATTTACGTGGGTAAAAAGGGGGTTATAATTTAAATTGTCAACTCCTTATTGTACTTCTTCAAAATACAGTCAGACAGACATCATAGTTACATTTGTAGTGTCTTAATCACATATTATTATTTATTTTCTTACCTCGGTGTTTCAACTTTGTTACAATAGTTTTGGTCGCGAGGAGGCAACTAAGTAACATAAGTCTCATGATGTGTTTTAACTAACATGGTCTGAAAAGACCTCAGAACTTTGGGTGTTGAAAACTGTGTTGAAAACCATCTACAGTACTATTATTAAATGGGTATAATAATAAAACCAAAATGTGATTAAAACTGAAAACAGAGCTTAATTTCATATCAGCATTGCGAAATCATCTTCTGGGCATGATATTCAGTGGAATATCACCCACACAACCAGAATCCACAAGATCAAATCTGATTATGGCTCTGATGGCCGATCGCAGATAAAGGAAAAGGAGAAAACACAGCATTGCGAAAATTGAACAAAAATGTATGTTCTTGTAGGATCCCCAAGTAGGCGCGGGATCATCAGCGACAGCTGTGCTCACCGCCCCCGACTTGCAACTTGACTGGGTGTCGGACAGTTCTGATGATGACGTACAACTCGTTGGCAATGATGAATCGGTAAGTTTGTTTATTTATTTTACTTTGATTTTATTTTGTAAAAAAAAACTGAATTTATCGTGCAACCAATCCTGGAACTATGAACAGATGTGTTCAGTGAAGTGACTTGCAAATTTTTCCTTATAGGCAATTCCCTTGTATGTGTTTTTATGTAATTTAACCGTGTTTTAAGACGAGCCTTAGGTGTACACCAAACCACGCCCATTATTTAGTATCTATTTTTTGCACATTTGTTCATATATTTGTTGCCTACATGGTTTCGAAAATATTGCTTTTTAACCCCCGACGGAAAAAGAGGGGTGTTATAAGTTTGACGTGTCTGTGTGTCTGTCTGTCTGTCTGTCTGTCTGTGTATCTGTCTGTGGCATCGTAGCTCACGAACGGATGAACCGATTTGAATGTAGTTTTTTTTGTTTAATAGGTGTCTTTTGCGCGAGTGTTCTTAGCTATGTTTGATCAAAATCGGTTCAGCCGTTCATAATATATGTTGGTTGAAGCTCGGAAATAAAAACCGAATGTTTTCAAATATGCCCGAGTGGGGTATCAAATAAAAGAGCATGACTGTTGTGACAACAATATGCAAGTTTCATCAAAATCGGTTCAGCCGTTCAAAGTATATGTAGGGTCAAACTCGGAAATAATAAAAACCGAATGTTTTCAAATATACCCGAGTGGGGTATCAAATAAAAGGACGTGACTTTTGTGACAACAATAAGCATGTTTCATCAAAATCGCTTTTACAAAAAGGGTGAAATAAAAAAATTAAATTAAAAATGAAAAAACCCCCGACTTAAAAAATCTTCAAAGTTAAAATAAAACTAAACTTTAAAAAAGGCAAAAATAATAACCCGAAAACAAATTTCATGTCTTTGAAGATTTTTTAAGTTGGGGGTTTTTTCATTTTTAATTTAATTTTTTTATTTCGACGGTCCCGCGTCGAGGGACGCGGGAATGTGTCACAGAAGTTGATGGTAACCGACCCGTGCTTACGTACCTACCTATCTAACGTTGCCGCATCCCCTGACGCGGGACCGTAAGGTATCTACCACATACCTACTCAGAGACATGAAATTTGTTTTCGGGTTATTATTTTTGCCTTTTTTAAAGTTTAGTTTTATTTTAACTTTGAAGATTTTTTAAGTCGGGGGTTTTTTTAATTTTTTAATTTAATTTTTTTATAATAAGTATAAGTGGTTAGACTAGTTTAGAAGCCTT